>JANAVB010007800.1:1194727-1544182 GCA_029216955.1 Iris pallida
AAGTGAATCTACTTAATTAAAGTCCTATACAAACTTTGACGCACAAGATTTACAAACTTTTAAGTTTTAACAGTGTTCTAAATGGCAGCCGCCTAGCCCGCTAGGCGGTCTCTCTCCGCACGCTTTTCGGTAGGCGGTGAAGTTAGGCGGCCAACGGAGGTTGGCGGCATAGGCGGAGCAATACTAACAAGATATTTTGGCCCAAAAATGTTTTGTAAGCATTATGGCCTATGGTCGCTTTTACAAAACTAAAACTTTATAAATCTTTGTTCTACAACTTAGTTATGCATGGAACACCCTTAAAATATGCATATTTTGCACAAAAAAAACAGTAGTAAAATAGTAAATGTTCAAAATGTACGACCGCTTAGACGGCCTAGGCGGTAGGCGGACTCTCTCCGCCGCGCACCCGCCTACCGCCGTTTAGACACTGAGTTTTAAACTAATAAATTTTGATCTAGATAGCTGTAGATAAGACAACTTGCAAAAGATTTAAATCACCCCAATCACAAGATGGAAGTCTGACATCTTCTGCAAGCAAGAATAACCAAATACAAAATTTAAGAAGACAAATGTGAACGCTTAGCAAAATGCTACCAGACAAAATGTTATTTGTAGTCATTGAGAAATTACAGTGCGTTATTTGAGAAAATCGCACAATGGACAGTACAGTGCACTGTTATAAAAGGCGGTCTAGACAGCCGCTAGGCGCCTGGTGTCCGCCTAGGCACCCCCCCCCCCAAAAGACGCTCGACTATGCATGTTTGGAGTTTTATGGACATTTACTGCAATTTTCATTAGGTTTTTTCAATTTTTTGTTTATTTTGAATTGCCTAGATCTAGGCGGCCGCCTAGGCGGGCTAGGGGCTAGGCGGCCAGGCCCACCCAACTAGCACCTAGCGCTTTCACAACCTTGGTACAGTGGTTTGGGTATGAGATCAAAATAAACTAGCTGTCACTTGCGCTTGGAAACTAACCTATACGACCACAACTAGCAAGCAATCCCCATAATGATAGCTGAGAATATAAAATCCAAGAGTGCCAAGGTTACCCATAGATATATCTCAACTTGAAATTACAGCACTCGGTCCATGTCTGATTAGTATTAAACAGACTACTCACCTGGTTGATTGCAATTATGTGTCAACTTGGAACTCTTCTATTATTCGGGCACCCAATCCCTGAGCCACCGGATTACTCAGGCAGCTAAAATAAGGGCATTCACCCATATAGTTTCTACATTAATATATTCATTTGTGTTAAATAAGGGTGTTAACTACTGTTAAGATAAAAAAATAATAATATAACTTCCCTTCAGCTAAAGATACTGATGGGATTTTCTACACCTTAATTTCCATGGCATTATGTAGTAAACAGAAGTTTTCATCCTCTATACTGTGGCTAAATCATGAAACAATATTCACTGTCGAATCACATTATGAAGGTCCCAAGTATTCCTTCCATCAGATGACTTCTAGCAGCAAATAAGGGAAAGCCCATTAAAAAACAATCTTACAAATCTTCTTGTGTTTGTTTAGACCTACATGATTAGCCCACAGGAACAGAAGAAGGCATTAACATATTGATCCTTTCATCTAGTCAAATCTGCTAGAGTAATATATTGGACCGCACCATGTTACTCATTATTGACAAAAAAAGGCATGTCTAACACTTGTTTCAATGCATCATATAATGTCCAACCCATGAAATATGTGATGATTGTTGCATCAATGTTTCAATTTTAGGATAAGATGTGTTGCGACCCTGGCTTAATGGGCCCTTGATAGGGATGCAATTCCCTATAGAAGGTTGTTTCCTCTCCCTTTCTTAGTCCAGAAGAACTTGGAGTGTGCACCTTGTCACATGACCTTAACCTACATGACCAAAAAGATAGGTACCTATCCCCCTTTCTAGGTTTATAGCAAGGCCCTTTCTTGTGGCTAACCTTGGATATGAATTTGGCACTAGAACAGGTCACGTCTTGCTGATGATTATGTATAGCAATTGTAGGCAAAGAATAAAACTTGTTTCATGGTTGAATCACAGGTTTCATTCAAAACTAATACCAAAACGTGCTATCTGAAATCAAGCCAAGATACTGGTCTTAGTCATACCTCCATCTTTTTTTCGAAGTCACAAAATCCAACACTAATCAAAAGGGAAGAACATGGAGAAACTAATTAGGCCAATAATTCTAAACTTGCAATACAGAATATATTAATAAATGGCAATAACCATGTGAAACATATAAAATATAAATTGATTTCATAGATAAATTAAAATATTCATTAATTTTACAATATTGTCAACTCTTCTATGTTGTCTTTACCATAGTCACATGGGTCGTAGTTTGCTCCCATCCGCAGTCCGCTACTTGGTATGCAGAATTACGAGGATCGGCTTAACCAGTATGTTGTTCATTTGTGTGTATATATTTGTGTTTGTTTGGGAAGAATTCAAATTGAATCCTACAACAACCAACTCTTTTATACTTCATTTCAAGAATTAATTAATTTTATTGTCATTTCTATTACCATTTGATTCATATCTTTGTTGAGTGTTGAACATCATCTAATAATATTCAGACCCCTCACATCGCCACTTTTGGCTACCAGATTAGGAACCCACCACATTTGTAGTCAGCAAGATTTTCTAACTTCAATATATACTGGCCCATAATATTGAAATATTTTTCAAATATAATTTGGAAATTAACAAAACTTATTTGAATTTTTTTTTGTTGCAAAAACTTGGAATTCAGCAAAACTTTCGAGTATACTCATGGTCGGTCCTGTATTTGAATTTTTTTCTAGGGTCAATATACATTGACCCAGTCCACTTGCAATTTATTCATAAATTTAGCACTCCTCTCTCACAATTTATTTGTAATTTTATTTTGAGTACTTGTATATCTTATCAAACACTATATTGTATCAAGATTTTTAATTTACTTATGTTTTAATGCAATTGATTTGTAATTTTATTGAGTACTTCTAGATGTCCTTTTATTTTTATTTTTTCACATGGTCTCCAAAATCTCAGGACCGGCACTGATTCTTCTAAGAACGAGTATAAAACCTCACGATTAAGTGCAATTATCGTTAGGCTTCTCCGAATTTAAATATTGCATGCATATTACATTAAAACCAGAATATGTATGTGAAACATGTGTTAAATGCTAATTGCATTTGTTAAGTGTTATATTAGAACTATTAGTTAGTGGGCTTTAGTCCCACATTGTTTAGAACAATAGGAGAGGGGCTAGCCTCTCCTAATATATGTAGTCTCTCATCATTAATAAAATCATCATATTATTCCAAACTCTACATGGTATACATGGTTCTGGCTACGTTTCTAGCGCATCAGCAAAGTTGATATGATTATCCAGTTGGAAAGATCAAATCGACAGTCGAATTAGGAATCCTGAAGGATGACAGACACTGCGACGAATAGCAGTGCCACAGACACTAGTGTGACAACGCAATAATAGGACCAACTGGCACTAGCACGACGATTTTCTCAATTCGACTTGTCAATCGACAATTGAAAGACCAGAGGGCTACTAGACATGGAGAAAGAAGGTCGAGAAAATGTTCGAGAATGCGGTTGTCCAAACATCTGACTGACAACCCTCCAGCAGAGAATGTCCTATATTTGAGCAATGAGAGACAAATGATAGTCGATTGTTTACACAGTTGATGAATTCAATGAAACCATCGGTGGAAGACGTGGTTCAAAATACGGACTCCGTAGAGGAGTTATGGGAGGTCCTGGCAGCGACGTTTGATGGAAAACGCGTTTGTCTCGTATTTATCACTCGGTCGTTAGTGTATACCGAGCAAATCAGGAAGACAAATCTCATAAGGACCATTTCGGACCTTTAAGGTTATAACTGACAAGATCGACCGCGTATTACCTCTTACGTCGGATATTAATGAAGCAATGGCTCAACTTGAGCATCTTCATGTCATGGCTATCTTGCCTCTCTGTCCTAATGCGTACGCTGCTCGCTCTTAGATTATTGCTGGATCTGAAGTTCCATTCCTCTTTGAAGCATACTATCGTGTCCTTCAGACAGCGAAGGTCATTGAGACCACTCCGGATGATACTCATGCTGATCGCCCTGCTCTCGGTGCCGCTCGTACGAGATTCCATGGTGGTCGTGGTGGCCAAAATGCTGGTCGCGGTAAGGGACGTAGCAATAGCGGTTGTGATGGAGGAAGACCGAGCACATGCTTTAATTGTGGACAACTTGATCATTTATACTGGTAATGCACTAAATCACTTGCAGCTAATATCACAACTGATGCTCCTGATGATGGTGTCTGATCTGTTCAGATGACTTCAGACTCATATACAGAGTTCCTTGATTTCCAGACTCAACGTCGTGGTGAAACTTCTACGTCTGGATCCACAGCCGGATACTTAGCAACATTCATAGTAAAGCCCAAGCAGTGGATAATTGACTCTGGTGCATCTGCTCACATGACTGGTGACGCAAGTATAATACATAATTATGTCCATGTTCATCGTGTTTCTAGCATTACTGTTGCCAATGGAGGTTCATTGAGAGTCCAAGGTCGTGGAAGTGCCGGTCTTTCTTCCGGGCTGTCGCAAATTACTCGTGAACTGCATTGCTCGGTAACATTTTTTCTGATGGTTGTGTTTTTCAGGACCTGAAAACTGGAAAGACTATCGGTAAGGGACATGTGGCTGGAAGCTGGTACCTGTTTGACGCACATTCTTATGTTGTCTGTGCCGGCGTGAAACTCGATCCTTTCGAGTTACATTGTCAGGTCATCCATCACCCTAAACTCTCCAGAAAATGTACCCTTCTTTAGATATCGATGCTTCCTTTTATTGTGAGTCGTATGTTTGGCTAAGCATCACCGGGTTCCTATCCGGTGAGTCGTAATAAAATTACTCCCGCTCTTTTCGAGTTGGTGCATTCTGATGTATGGAACCTTGTTCGGTTGAATCAATAATGGGTTTTAAATATTTTGTTATATTTGTTGATGATTACTCGCGTGTCACTTTTGTTTATCTGATGAAAAATCGTTCTGAATTGTTTAACATTTGGTGTAATTTTTATGCCGAAATAAAAACACAATTTGGTGTCCCAATCAAAAAATTTCGGAGTGACAATAGATGTGAGTATTTATCTCGTGATCTTGATAGTCATTTGGCCCGCAATGACATCATCCACCAAACTTCTTGTGCGTACACATAACAGAATGGTGTAGCCGAGCGCAAGAATCGCCATCTTTTGGAAACAACACGTGCTCTTATATTTCAAACACGTACTCCAAAAAATTTTGGTCAGATGCGGTTCTTACTGCTTGTTACCATATTAACCGTATGCATCGTCAGTTTTCAATGGTAGCACTCTCTTCTCTAGGCTCTTTTCCGAACGAGACCATTTCCTCTGCTTCTCAGAATCTTTGGCTGCTTATGTTATGTTCGAGATACCGACCAACTCTTTCTAAATTAGATCGTAAGACAATACAATGTATTTTCCTTGGGTATCCTAAAGATCAGAAAGGGTATCGGTTTTATTCCGTCCTAAAGAGATATTTTTTCACTCGAGATGTTACTTTTGTTGAAACCAAATTTCTTCCACTCCCACAATCAACAGGTCTGGTTCCCCTAGTCTATCCAGAAGAAATTTTTTGTTATTTTCTGATCAAACACAACAGCCACCCATACGGGTGCCTCCCTTACTGAGCCAGTTCCCCAGGGCTGATGGTCCGCATACACCAATCCAGTCATTGCCGACATCACCCACACAAATATCGTTATTGATGCCCACAGAATCATCCTCCTCTGGCTCCAATGAGTTGCCTCCATCTGTTCCACCAGCAGCTCCGGCTATTCCGCCTCCAGATCGACCTCGTCGTACATGTCGTGATCATCCCTTGTATGTTGACAACTACAAAGGACATACCAGCTACACTCAGTCTCTGGTGCCTACTATTGATGTAATTCAGATTTCCAAGACCGCTGAGGAGGGTCTAAAATATTCCGGTTGGCGTACTACTATGAACGAGGAGATGAAAGCTCTCAGAAAAAATCACACTTGGAACTTGGTCGATTTACCTACTGGTAAACAGGCAGTAGGTTGCAAATGGATATTCACGATCAAGGTGACACCAGATGGCTTTCTTGATCGCCTAAAGGCTCGTCTAGTGGCCAATGGATATTCTCAAACCTATGGTGAGGATTACTTCGAGACCTCTTTTGTTGCTAAAATGACGTCTGTTCGCGTCCTCATGGTCTTGGTTGTTCGCTATGACTGATCGTTGCTTCAACTGGATATCAAGAATGCTTTCCTCCACGGGGATCTTGATGAAGAGGTATATGTGATGCAACCTCGGGTTCGTTGCAAGGGAGGGTAAAGTGTGTCATCTGAGGAAGGCCCTCTATGGTCTGAAACAATCACCCCATGCGTGGTTTGGTCGATTTTAATGACATTGTAATCACATGAGACGACAGTCAGGGCATTGCAGCCTCAAGAAGTTTCTGGAAGAACAATTTCAAGCCAAGGATATGAATCTTTAAACTATTTCTTGGGTATTGAGGTCACGCAGAGTAAGCGGAACATTGTAATATCCCAGAGAAAGTATGTGCTGGACATACTAAATGATGCAGGCATGATGCAAGCCAAGAGAGCAACCTCACCTATGGATACAGGGAGAAAGTTACTTCCAGACGAAGGGGTCCTGATGACCAATCCAGATCAGTATCGTCGAGTAGTTGGAAAACTCAACTACTTGGCAGTCATGACTCGTCCAGACATTTCTTTCGCAGTGAGTGTTGCAAGTAGATTTATGGCTTCTCCAAGAGTTCCACACTGGCAGACAGTTCTCATAATCCTCTATCTAGTCAAGAATCAAGGAAAAGGAATCTGAATGGAGAATAATGGACACACTCGTATTGAGTGTTTTACTAATGCTGACTGGAAAGCAAGTCTAACAGATAGACAATCTACATCTGGCTACTCAATACTTATTGGCGGAAATCTAGTGTCATGGAAAAGCAAGAAACAAAGTGTGATAGCACGCTCAAGCTCAGAAGCAGAATATGACTATTTCTCATGGCACATCAGAGGTATTATATATGAAGCATCTCTTACAAGAACTAGGAGATGATGCAGATCTCAAGCGGCAGATCTAAGGTGTGATAACCAATCTGCTTTTCATATTGCTGCCAATCCAGTATTTCATGAACGGACGAAGCATATTGAAATTGATATTCACTTTGTTCGTGATGAGTATACAAAGGGAGTGATAAAATTTCAACATGTGAAGACCGACGACCAGATAGATGATATCTTCACAAAGCCTCTTTTGGGTCATCGGGTTCAATTTCTATGTAACAAGTTGGCATGATTGACATCTATGCTCCAGCTTGAGGAAGGGTGTTAAGTGTTATATTAGAACTATTTGTTAGTGGACTTTAGTCCCACATTGCTTAGAATAATAGGAGAGGGGCTAGCCTCTCATATATTATGTAGTCTCTCATCATTAATAAAATCATTATATTATTCCAAACTCTACAGCATTGTATGATACGTTTATAGTTTACCTTTTTTAGCATGCGATTGTGCTTGTGCTTGTTATGTAATTGCATGGGCATATAGAACAGGAATAGGGTGGATAGAGAGAAAGAAAAGTAAAGGATATATGTTTTTTTATTTTAGAACTAATCTTCTATTGATATAAGAGTTCTTAAATAGTAGATAACTCAATGCATGATGCTACACATCGTCTCTTCCAACTTTGTCCTCAACCAGTCGGACACAAAGACATAGCAAACACACCCAAATCAAAGACTATGAAATGTGAAACAGTCTTCTCATGTACAATACCGGTATGGCAAGAGAAAACCAAGTTATGTTTCCATGTTGCAAGAAAGCATGCAATTGCTGATTGTTTAGCTTTCAAACACGTAGTGAAATACCATTTCAGTCATTTACAGATCTGAAGAAAGAGACGATGGTCGATCTCCATTCCCTCGATCAGCGGATACACCCTTATCTATCTCAATTTGGAAGATAACAAGGATGACCAATGAACCCAGCCATAACCCAAACCCCAACATAATCTGCCTAGACCAGCCCATAGCAAATACCACTTTCACATGTATAATATTAAGCTATTTAGTAAGCCTGGTATATAGTCAACTCCTATATTGCAGTAGTTTTTGCCGTATTGGTTTGGCTTGTTCACTTGGATAATAATTGTAGATAGAATGAAATTATGGATTTCAGCTAAGGGTTGATTTCTATTTCGTAGTCTGGTTAGCATGTTGGTACACTAAGTGACTCTTCATGAGCATTGATTTCTATTGTTATGTAATTTGGTTAGCATGTTGCTACACTAAATAAGTGTTACAAACAAGTTCATTTTGGGCTTAAACTTGTGCTTGATTCAAACTCATAAGGCCCTCTAATTTAAATGAGCTAAAAGCTCAAGATCGTAAATAGTATTGTGAGTCAAGTTTGAGCTCAAATTTAGGCTCATCTAGGCTTGAGCTCAAGCCTAGCCATTTCCATAACAAACACAAGCCAAACAGGTGGTGCTCGGTAAAAGCGCAAACCATTTACATCTCTCTTGCCTGAGAAGTAAAGAGACTATTCAGTATTGAGTTATGTATTATGGTGTTTACTTTAGTCCCACTTCGGGTAGAAAATAAAGAGGAGGCTAGTCCTCTCCATATATATATATATATATATATATATATATATATATATATAATCCCTCTCTATTAATAAATCATCAAATGATTCCATCTTACATGGTATCAGATCCATACCATTAAAAAGAAAATATCTTCTCTTCTTCCCCCTCCTCCTACCCGAGTGATAGTCCCCCCCCCCCCTCCCGCGAGTGGCAATTCCCACCCAGAGCTTGACATCGACATCTGATTCCAGAAAAAGGTGTTGAGGAGGGTAAACAATGATTGTTTGCTTGAACCTCTGGAGCAACATCGACGTCAGGAGTTACACAAGGAACAAACAAGTTGCTTGTTTGCGTAGATCTTTGTTTTTCCTGACCCTATACCCACATCAGGTTCTAACAGAAAGTAACATGGGTAATCTTTCTGTCCTGACTTGTGTGATCCACATTTGATCTCTGCTTACCTTGCGAGCCAATTTTGGCTACCTTGATAGCGCATTGGAAGAGTTGATGTGATTATTGGGTCAGAAAGATCAAACGACAGTCGAATCGGGAACATTTGAAGGATGACAAACACTGAAGTAAATATTAGGGCTAACAACAACAGTACCGGGAACGAAGTGGCGGAAACACCAGACACTGGCACGATGGTTTCATCGATTCGGCTTGTCGATCAACGATTGGATGGTCCAGATAGTTACTCAACATGGCAAAAGGTCGAGAGAAGCTTCGAAAAATGCGGTTGTCAAAATATCTGACTGACAAACCCCAGCAGTGAGTGATCCCACATACGAGTAGTGGGGAGACGGATAACAGTCGTCTGTTTACACAATTGCCGATTTCGATGGAAACATCAGTTGAGAACATGGTTCATAACATTATTTTGATGAAAGAACTTTGGGAGGTTCTAGCAACTGTGTTTGATAGAAAACGTGATTCGTCTCGTATCTATGACTCGATTGTTGACGTATACCGAGCGGAACAGAAAGACAAATCACATAAAGACCACTTTCGGGCCTTTAAAGTCCTGACTGATGAAGTCGATCGTGTGTTACCTCTAACGATGAACATCATGAGGCAAGAACTCAACGTCAGCAACTCTATGTCACAACTCTATGTCATGACGTATCTTGCTTCTCTCCGTTCAGATGCGGACTCTGCTTGGTCTCAAATTATTACTGGAGGCGAGGTTTCGTCTTTGATGGAAGCCCACTTTCGTGTCTTGCGGACAACAAAAGTCATTGAGATCACTACGGGTGATGCCTATGCTAATCAATCTGCCCTGGGTGCTACTCGTGGGAGATTTCGTGGAGGTTGTAGAGGTCAACGTGGTGGCAGTAATACTAGCCACGATGGTGGACAGGACAATGGCGGTCATGATGGAGGAAGACCGCGTCCATGCTTCAACTGACTTTTAGTGGTAGTGCCACAAAGCACCTGTCGCCAACGTTGCATTAGATACTCATGATAATGACGGAATCTCAGTGTAGATAACGGCAGAAATCTATACCGACTTCACCGACTTCCAAACTCAACTTCGTGATGAAACCTCTACTTTTGGGTCCATAACCGGATAGTCAACGGCGTGTACGGTAAAGTCGAAGCAGTGGATAATCGACTCTTGTACGTCTGCTCACATGACAGGCGATGCAGGTATGTTGCGCAATTATGTATCGATGGGTAATATAATTGGTATTACTATTGCTAATGGTGGTTCACTGACAGTCCGTGGAAAAGGAAGTGCACGTTTTTCTTCCGGACTGTCACTCACTTCAGTATTACATACACATGTCCATTCAGCTTATTGTCAATTAGTCGGATTGCTCGTAACTTGCAATCCTCGGTAACATTTTTTTTCTTGATGGCTGTGTTTTTCGGGACCTAAAGACTAGAAAGACCGTCGGTAGGAGGCATGTGGTTGGAGGCTTGTACATGTTTGATATGAATGGAGACCTTGTCCTATTGAATCTATGATGGATTTCAAGTACTTTGTTTCATTTGTTAATGACTACTCACGTGTCACATTTTTCTACTTAATAAAAATCACTCTGAATTATTTGATATTTAGCGCAATTTTTATACAGAAATCAACACACAATTTGGTATTCCTATTAAATATTTTTGGAGTGACAATGGTCGTGAGTATTTGTCCCGTGAGTTCAATTCTCATCTGTCTCGACATGGCATCATCCACCAAACTTCATGCTCTTACACACCACAATAGAATGGTGTAGCCGAACACAAGAATCATCGTCTTCTAGAAACGTGTGCCCTTATGTTTCAAGCGCGTACTCCCAGAAGATTTTGGTCGGATGTACTTACAACTTGTATCTGATCAATCGTATGACATCTTCTGTTTTCAATGGCAATACTCCATTTTTTCGGTTATATCCTAAAAGAGAGCCGTTTCCTCTACCTCTTAAAATTTTTGGATGCTTGTGTTACATTCTGGATACACGATCGACCCTTTCCAAATTGAATCCAAAAGCAATCAAATGTATTTTCCTTGGGTATCAAAAAAATCAGAAAGGGTATCGTTGTTTTTGTAGTGCCCCGCTTTCGATAGACGACGGAACTTCATGATATGCTTGCACCGAGTCAGATCGGCCGGGAACTTAGATGGCCATCTGACTCGATCGCTAAGCTTGGTAAACGATAACACCTTGCGACATCGATTCAAATGATTTGGACGAAAATTACGAGAATCGATCCAACTAATGGAACGACTTCTGTTGGAATAAGTCCTAGATGCAGCGGGCTGCGTCTCGACGAATGAGCTCTATATAAGAGTCCCTTCGACGGGACCGGACCGCTGTATGGTTTTCTTGGAGCTTTTGCCGTTGGGCTTGATGAAGTGTTTTTGCGTCATTTTCATGAATGCAATTACAAATTTCGAAGCAAGGGAAAAAGAAGAAATTCTAACAAAGTGTTGGTGCCATTGCAGGAGCTCGCGTAACTAAAGCTTGACGTTGCGAAGCACTTTGACGATCGGTACGAGCAAAGTAAACGGTGGGTGATTCGGCCCCTTCTTTTCTACTCTGTCCCGCAAACTAATTCCTTGCCTCGAATTCATTCAAATCGAACGATGCCAAGTTAATTGCATGCCAATCCACCAAGTTCAAGAACTCGGAAAAAATGTACCGATTTAGAGTAATTCACTCTGAAAATACAAGTCTATCACATAAACCAGAAAGTTTAAGATTCTAGTAAAAAGATTATTTCACGTGCTGCAAAATAATATGAAACGTCGATCGTGGGTTATGATGCCTCGGACAATTTGGTGCCTACGGGACGCTAAATCGGGAATACGGCTTTGGGAAAAATGAATCGTTGCACGAGTTGGAAAAAAATGATAATGCCGTTCAATACTGTCCGCGCTATACGAAACTGTTGCATATGTTAAACTGTTCACGCATTGTCATGGTCATGGACAGCTTGTGCACAAGTTAATTTTTTCTCGAATCGGTATCCGAGGCATCAGAATCGAATCGACCTAGGGGGAATGAATAATCGTGCTTCGGCACTGATGCATTGCGGGACCGTCAGTCAGGCTTGCAACCTATACTGAACGGGCCGAAATGCCGTTGAGATAGTCCCACGTGATGTGTAACATCAATGACCGCACATAAGATAGTAGCATGCTCACCTATTGTCTTATGCAGGTGTAAATATTATCTCTGTTTTCATGCAGGGACGAGCACGGCCGTGGTAAGAAATATAATAAACTTCTATGTTTCACTGTATGCTTTATTACTCAAAGATGGCTATCGAATATGAACTGAATTCATTTAGTTCTAATAGAAAGACAACTCTAAAGCATGCCTACCCTAACAATCAGAGTCGGTTTAGACGAGTGGGTTCGTCTCATCCACTTAGCAAGTGTGCTAATCCCATCCCCCAATTTTTCCAGGTGCGGCGGACGCTCACAACTAAACTAAAGCTGAAGTGCGGAGAGGCGTTTTGAAGCTCTTCCTATGCTGAAGTATTTTGAAGCCAATTCAATCGACGGCTTATGTATAAAGGGACGAATGTATGGGACGACAAGCATTAGTTCAGGCAACTTGTCGAGTGTGTTTCTTTCTGTTTTCAATCAATGTAGCCGCAACGACATCCAATGTAATTACGACTTGCACTTCGTTGCAAGCTATGAATGAAAAGCATTTCTATCTTCCTATACTGCGTCTTATATTCTGATGTGATTTGTGAAGTTTCAACTTGGCGTATTAATATGAAAAGCAACGTAACGTTCTTGCCTTGTACGAGTGCAATTCCAGACTCGTACGGCATCACGCCTTAGCGAGGACGATCGAATCGGCAAAGTAACACCGAGGACGAACGGTTTGTCGACTCGGGGCGTGACAGTTTTCTCCCTAACTTAGAAAAGGTATTTTATGTCTCAGAATGTTACCTTTGTTGAAACCGAATTCCCTCCACTCCAACCGACTACAGATGTTGTTCCAAAGTTTTATCATGATATTTGGCACAATTTTTATGCGAAAATTACTGCACAATTTGGGTTTCCTATTAAATATTTTTGGAGTAACAATGGTCATGAGTATCTGTCTCGTGAGTTCAATTCTCATCTCTCTTGAAATAACATCATCCACCAAACTTCTGCCCTTACACACCACAACAGAATGGTGTAGCCGAACGCAAGAATCACCCTCTTCTAGAAACAAAGCGTGCTCTTTTGTTTCAAGCACTTAATTCCAGGAGATTATGGTCGAATGCGGTACTTACAGCTTGTTAACTGATCAATCGCATGCCATCTTCTGTTTTCAATGGCAATACTTCCTCTTTGGGTTATATCCTAAACGAGAGTCGTTTTCTCTACCTCTCAGAATCTTTGGTTGCTTGTGTTACGTTCGGGATACTCTTTCTAAACTGGATTCGAAGACAATCAAATGTATTTTTCTTAGGTATCCAAAAGATCATAAAAGGTATCGTTGTTTTTCCCTACCTTGAAAATATATTTTGTCTCGAAATGTTATCTTTGTTGAAACCGAATTCCCTCCACTCCTAAAGACTACAGATGTTGTTCCAAAGGTTTACCCTGATATTTGGCACAATTTTTATGCGGAAATCACTACACAATGTGTTCCTATTAAATGTTTTGGAGTAACAATGGTCGTGAGTATCTGTCTCGTGAGTTCAATTCTCATCTGTATCGAAATAGAATCATCTACAAAAACAAAGCGTGCTCTTATGTTTCAAGCACTTACTCCCATGAGATTATGGTCGAATGCGGTACTTACAACTTGTTATCTGATCAATCGCATGCCATCTTCTGTTTTCAATAGCAATACTACATTTTCTCGGTTATTTCCTAAACGAGAGTCGTTTCTTCTTCTCTCTCAAAATCTTTGATTGCTTGTGTTACGTTCGGGATCTCAATTGACTCTTTCCAAATTGGATCCGAAGGTAATCAAATGTATTTTTCTTGGACATCCAAAAGATCAGAAAGGGTATCATTGTTTTTTTCCTACCTTGAAAAGGTATTTTATGTCTCGAGATGTTACCTTTTGTTGAAATCAAATTCCCTCCACTCCCACCAACTACAGATGTTGTTCCAAAGGTTTAACCTGAAGAGGATTTCTTGTTATATCTCGGTCACACACAGCAGCCCCCATAAGGGTGTCCTCCCCTGTCGAAGCCAGTCTGCAGGTCTGCAAACACCAACTCAGTCAGAACCGGCATCGCCAGTCTCACCAGCTCCGACAGCACAAGCATCACCACTGGTACCCACGGAGAGCCATTATCCTCCTCCAGCTCCACTGATTCACCACCACCTGATACATTGACTTGTCCTCGTCGTGGTTGTTGCGACCATCCTTTGTATGTTGACAACTACAACGGGCTCGCAAGTCATACTCAGTCCTTGATAGCTACTATTAATGGGATTCAGATTTTCAATACTGCAGAGGAGGGACTCAAACATCCCGCATGTTGCGATGGAAGAGAAGATAAAAGTGCTTTGGGAGAACCATACATGAAACTTAGTGGATTTGTCCACCGATAAGAAGATGGTAGGTTGCAAGTAGGTATTCACAATAAAAGTGAAACCGGATGGCACTCTTGTCCATCTGAAAGCTCATCTTGTAACGAAAAGATAGTCTCAAACTTACGATAAAGATTATTTTGAGACCTTATCTTCATTTGCCAGGGTGACCTTTGTGCGTATACTTCTGGCCTTAGTAGTCTGCTATGCTTGGCCATTACTTCAGTTGGATATAAAGAATGCATTTCTACATGGAAATCTTAAAAAGAAAGTTTATGTGATGCAACCTCCTGGATTTGTTGCAAGGGAGGGTAAAGTGTGTTATCTACGCAAAGCAAGACGGTCTCAAATAGTCACCTCGTGCTTGGTTTGGACGATTTACTCATGTTGTTACACAGTTTGGACTATGCCAATAAAAGAAAGATAATTTGGCCTTTTACTGACAGACATCAGCTTCAACCTTTTCTGTTGAAGGACTCAAAACAATAAAGTTATCCAGAGACATATTATTAACTGAGAAACCACAATATGGACCTCATACTGTCGAGGAGGAAAATGAGAGAGAGAAAGCAAAAGTCAGGAAACATATAAGCTTCTTCAAAATACAGAGGCACGTGAATTACCAAAGAGAGAAAAGATAATGAAACAGACCTGTTGAGTGAGGCATAATAAATCAGCAATCCTCTTTAAGGCAATCCTTGAATAGTACTTCGACACTACCAAGATATTCTGGAAAAGTAACACATTTTATCAATCAATGGCTTAATAAGAGCATAAATATAATACACCTAAGGAGGTAGTTCTTTGGATTCATAACTTACGTGCTCAATGATTCTCTGTTTCAAATCATCAGCTGCCTTGGCACCCAAGGATCCTCCAAGCAAGTCGTTCTCCTTTTCAAACTCATCCTTAAACATTTCCCAGAGACTTGTCCACTGAATGACCTCCATGGTAACAAGCTGCTTTAACAGATAACTGACACGGCCATCCACCATGACAAACATGTGGATATCAGATCAGGCCAAGGTAAATTGTTTACTAGAGAACATATTCGGAAAACACCTACCGAAAATTAGGAAGCTCAGATAGATTTTTATCTTCCAAAGTAGAGTTAAGAAGGCTCGACTGCATAGGGTCATGTGGTGCCAATACTAGGTACCAGCAAATTTTTCTTAGTACCTATATGTGATAGTTTATTAGAAAACTTTCAAAAGGTCCAATATAGAGAGAAACAAAGACATCACTTACCGGGCCCCACTGTTCTGGGTCTTTTCCCACAGATGGAATAGCATATATGGACTTGTAACAACGGCATATTTCCAGGTAGTCATTGGTATGAGAGTAATAGCTACACACAGAAACAATAAATTAGTTCATAGATACCCATTTATTACAATTCTACAATTTTCATAAGAACAAGTCAGCAAGTATAAAGAATTCAGAAGTCACAATGGGAAACAGTTAATCATGTAGATACATTTATTACAGAAATTTCGTTTTCAGAAGACAAAGCATCAAGTTGATAAACAAAGTTCTTCATAAAATCAATACGTGAAGACACCCCGGAGCAGCAACCAATCAGACAAACATAAAATAAGCCAAGACTGTTGAAGCATTGGATTGTGCTCCTTGTAACTATTAGGCCTCGTTTGGTTCACAGAATCATGGCCTTGGGGAAGGAAAGTCATTCCTTTCCTGTGTTTGGATGCCAATGGAAAGGAGGAAAGGAAAAGGATTCCCAAAGGAAAGAAAAATAGGAGGGAATGGTTCCCCTCACCCACCCAAGGCATGACAGCAACTCAAAATATTAACCTGTGTAATTTAATTTAATAGACGCGTAAAGGGATAAACAAATTCTCACTCTTCATGCAAAGATCATGACAATATTAGATCCAATGTATTTCGCTCATAATCATCATGATATACAGCAAGTGGATAAAAGCTAGACGGTCACCAATAACAATTTTATTGAATTTAGATTTAGAGTATAGAAGTAAGAAATCTAACATAGAATATAGTAGAATAATTATACGAAGCAAATATAACACCACAACTTGGTAAGGAACTAATAACTAAAGAGCTAGGATGTCAACTCGTCATACATGTTACATATTGTATACTGTGTCGTGTACTGTATCGTGTATCATATGATAGAATAACTCCAGGACTTGAGGTTTGTACTTCTAAATCCATATAGGAACATGATTTAATATATTTTTATAGCGTGGCGTATTGTATCGTGTATCACATGATACAATAACTCTAGAAATTTAGGTTTGTACTTCTGAATCCATATAGAAACATGATTCAATATTTTTTTCATGAGTTTTTTTAATTTGCTTCATCTTTAGAGGTCTATCTAGTTCCGAAATCCAGATTCTTAAGTATACATTACATGACTTGTAAAAAAAATGACACTCAGTACATGTATCATATCGGATTAGTCTCTATCCGATACATATGAAATGGTAGTATATTGTATTGTATCATAAGCTATGTACCGTGTATCATACAATACTAACAACATGGCTCAAGAGAGAAGGGGGCAGAATAAAAGAGGCCAGAAGTTTCCTCTACAGACTTAATTGCCACTTTGCTATTTTCTCCACAATTGATATGGACCCATTACATGTTCAGCTCTTCTAGATAACCACATAGACCTATACTGATTTGGTTTTAATTAAAAATCATGTGTCAGAAATTATCATTGTGCATGCCATTTTTTTTTCTCATTAATGTTTTTGGACATTGAAATGGCTCCATGAGAGATTAACACATCTCAATGATTTACTGACTATGACAAAGAGAGGAGGCTGCAATAAAACCTATGTTCGCATGTAAGACAATCTACCTATGGTAGTTTAGGTGTATAGGAACAAGGAACAGCCTCAAAAGCTCATCTTGACCACTAAAGAATATAGTAGAAGAGAAAGACGATACCCATGCTATATAAGGAATGCGTTCATCCCCAAGGAATACAAGCCAAAGAGCAAAAATAAAAACATTTTTATCACAACAATAAATTTGAATATATCATGATTGTGGTCTTCAGAGTTCAGACTTTAACAGCCATAAGTGACATGGCATATCAATAGAATGTATTATTGAAGACCAGTTAGCTTACATGCAAAATACTGTGTCGCAGATACTGGTATGTTTTATCTTATGGCTAAATACCCTGAACAATTAACACTTTGATACCCACAACTATTATTTTAACAAGCTCATACGATCATACCCTGAAAATTTTATTTACAGGTTAATATCCTGAAGATTTTATTTACAGGTTAATACAAGATGTCGAATGAATGGAAAAGTAGTATTATAGTACCCACATATAACAAGAGAAATATACAAAGTTGTAACAAGTATCAAAGAATTAAGCCTATGAGTCATATCATGAAACTATGAGAGAGACTAATTGAGCAAAGATTAAGAAAAGAGACTAGAATTTCAAAAAATCGGTTCGGTTTATGTAAGGAGATCTACTTAGGGGTGAGCGTTCGGTTTATTCAGTTTCAACCAAACCGAATTAGCCAAAACCGAATAAACCGAAATTCTAAAAGTTCAAAACCGAAACTGAACCGAAGTAGCCACAAACCGAAACCGAACCGAATAAATTCGGTTTGTTCGGTTGGACTATTTATATTGTTTAATGGGTCGGGCCCAAAGTTGGGATAGTGGTTAAATTATATAAAAAATTATCACACATTTGTTTCAAAGTTGCGCACAAAGTTTGGAGTAGTTGTTAAATTATCAAAGTTGGATTCAAAACACATGCATAGTATTGTTGTTTTCAAAATATACACATTTTAATCACAAAATATGCAAAGAGTTGGGGTATTTACATAATTGTATAATTCTTATTCAGTTTTCGGTTTTGGACCGAGACCGAAACCCAAAACCGAAACCGAATAAGGAATTTTAGTATTTTGAAACCCGAAACCAAACCGAATTTTTTGAAACCAAACCGAATCTCTTATTCGGTTCGGTTTTCCGTCCAAAACCGAATAATGCTCACCCCTAGATCTACAATGGTACCCTAAGGACTAGGAAGATGTTGGATGAATGAAAAAAATAGTATTGTAGTACCCATATATAAGAAGAATAGTACACATATATAAGAACAAGAAAAATATACAAAGTTGTAACATATGTTGTCACATGCTACACCGAGGCGACCTAGACGTGCAGGTAAAAAATCTACCGTCTCGACCTAGATAATTTTTCCATGGTTGTGGCGATGGTCTCCTAGGCGCACCTAGGAAGTCGCCCTTGGATCAAATATCTATATATATAGCAGGGAAAAAATGCACGACAGCCAGCAGTGACGTACCCAAGTTCTTAGACGACATCTAGACGAGGTGAGACAGGAGGCATGTCGTCTTCGCCTCGCCTAGTGCGCAAAACAGCATAGGTTGTAAGTTTGTAACAACTACCGAGTAATCAAGCCTATAAGTCATACCATAAAATTGTGGGAGGGCAATTGAGCAAAGACATAAGAAAATACTCTAATTTCAGCTAATCAGTTTGGTTTTATGCCAAAAAGATCTACTAAGGAAGCAATTTTGCGTACAAAGAAGATTAACAGAAAGATTAACAAAGAAAAAATTTTTACATATGATCGAGTTCCTAGGAAGATAATGTGATAGGTTTTGAAGAAGCAACAAGTTTAAAGTAGCCATACATAGAGTATTAAGCAATATTTAAAAATCGGTTCAAACATTGATCCGGTTAACTCAAAACCTTACCGCTCTGACCGGTCGAACTATTTGGTTCAAAGAGGTTGAGGTAATAATTATTTTTAAAAGTATATCTAATATTTAAGTATTATATTATATTATAATTACGACCTAGTATTATTTTAGATTTTGCAAAAGCTCAAATGAGGTGCTGAAAGATTTTTTTTCCTAAAGAAATCAAGTTGGAACACTTTTTGAAATTGAATTAGTTGCTTCACTATTTAATTTTTCTAAAAAAATCGAATAGAGTTAGCATTAGACAATAGATTTCGATTTATTTCTATAATATATTTACTTTAGTTTTTATTGAGTTAACAGCATACCATTAAAATACCGTGAGTTATCACAATCAAAATATATTTATCTACTAATTTCGAGTACCAAAAAATAGTCTTGAATACACTATAACTAGAAAAAAGACACAAATATGTACAAACTAAAGTAGTAGGAAACATAAACAAAAGAAAGACACTAATTTGCATGGACACTAATTTGCATACTACTATGAGTATATGTATGTGCATATGTACCTTAGATGCACACATTTTAACAAGCAACCTAAGATGGCTTGATGGTTGATAGCCCAAATTGCTAGACAAGTGGTCTTGTGTTCGAGTTTTGCCATCTCTAAAATATTTTTTAACATATATAAAAGAGTTTTCTTTCTTCTTTGTAAATCAAGTGGTTTAGGCGAACCATAACCAGATCGGACGGTTCGAGCGGTTTGATCAGGCTCATGGCGGTTCAACCGCTCTACCGGTTCAGCTAGCTGAACCATCCTAGACAGTGTTCAAAATGGCGGTCGAGGTAGCCACCTGACCTAAGATGGCTTCATGGTTGATAGCCCAAATTGCTAGACAAGTGGTCTTGTGTTCGAGCCTTGTCATCTCTAAATATTTTTAACATATATAAAAGAGTTTTCTTTCTTCTTTGTAAATCAAGTGGTTTAGCGAACCATAACCAAATCAGACGGTTCGAGCGGTCTGAACCGGCTCATGGCGGTTCAACCGCTCTACCAGTTCAGCTAGTTGAACCATCCTAGACAGTGTTCTAAATGGTGGTCGAGGCTGTTAGCACATTGATTTTGATATATTGACCATAATTAACCTCCGTACTGTTTTAGTTCTATTTACTCTACAGGAAAATATGAAGCAATCGACACTAGAAGAAAAGATGCTTCCAACACTTACAACGCAACCATAGTTCGTAAATCGCACTCAAAGAGCCATGAGATGATAGCATAAGAATCCAAGATCAGAAGCTCTACTGGTTCTCTAAGTGTCTGTAAGTGTCTAGAAAATCTTGTAAACACTTATGTATATATGACAAACAAAAAGCAAAAACATTTCTATAAATCAAATAAGTATCTATGAAGGAGCAGAAAATCCGTCGGATCTCCAGGTGAATCCGACAGATAATTTGAATGGACACAGCAACTAATTGTGGTCCCATTCAGATCATCCGTCGAATATCCGGATTTATCCGAGAGAGAATCCGAATTGACACAACAACTATTTGTGGTATCATTCGGATTAACCGTCGGCTCTCCGTCGGATAATCCAAACTGAAACAGCAAGTATTTGTTGGTCCATTCAGATCATCTTCCGGATTATCTTCCGGATTACCGCGGATCACTGCCAGATAATCCAAATTGCCTTGCAGGCTATTTTCGAATTCAAATCCAATGACCAGATGTCAAAACATTTAATGCATCCAAAGGCTACATTTCTATCCGTTACTGTTGGGTCGGAGAATCCGTTGGAAGTTCTCGGACATCCGTCGAATAATACGACTTTGTGCAGGAAATGCTTTATGCTCTTGGATTTGTATAAATAGACTTCCTCCTTCTTCATAAATGTTAATCCACTTGAGCTTTAAATTTCCTATCTACCAAAGAGCTCCACCATAAGCTTTTTTTTTTGTCATCCACAAAAGTGTTTCAAAGAGTTGTAACTTAGATCTTCCAAGTGTTCATGTGAGACTCGTCTCACTGTATCGGTATTTATACACGGATACATATTTTTTTAACTGTATTTCGTATTTTTTTGGTTTTCAGAATGTTTCAAAAAAAAAAATTCAACTTATAGATTTTCTCCTTGACCGGCATACCGCTAGATACCAGTGTATATAGACGGCATACCTGTCACTCCCGTTTTCCGTTATACGTATTTTCAGTATACGTATACGAAATTCTAACATTTGTCAGGTGACCCATATTTTGACTTGTCTTTCTTAGCCTTGCCTTGGTTTAATAATTTGGTTTGGTTCAACTTGGCATGGCTTAGTTTGGGTTGGTTTTAGATGAGAAGGATTTTGTATAAAAACCAACTTCTCTCTCTCCTCCATTAACTTCATTTATTTCATCTTCTTCTTCATTTACTCCTCCCCCAACCCTAGGCAAGTACATCTTGCCAAATCTTGAACATTATTATTTTTGTCATTTTGTTTGTTCTCTTCCTTGCATGATTCTAAGCCTCATTAGAACTTGAAGTTTTCAGTTTTGATGGTTATATTTTTGTACATCTAAGTTTTGATCTTTTCTCATTTTTCTTAGTTTTGAACTACTAAAACTTGTTATTTTCGAAAACTAGTTGCTTTATGTTGCAGGAAATCTCGTTCTACTCAATTTTGACCTTGAAAAGTTAGATTTTGATTTGTTTTGAGGAAATTATGGACTTTTGAAGTTTATGGGTTCAACCAAGCATTTTTATGTTGGTTGGGGAAGATGAACAGTGTGCGCACGCGCTTTTTAGCGCTGCGCCATCTCGGTTGCGCGCGCTCTGTGCAACCTGGCTCCTGGCGCAGCCTGGCTTCTGGCGCAACCTGACTCCTAGCATGGCACCACTTGACCCCTGGCACCATTTGCCACTTGGCACCAATTGTCCCCTGGCACCACAATCATAGTTTTGATCTTTTGGCACGTTTTCTGTACTTGACCGTTTTTTATATTTTCTTCGACTGTAATAAATTCTTAACATGATTAGATAATCTCGTATTGTTGGAGGGTGATTGTTCACCCTATATACACTTGACACTAGCACATGTTCAATTATTATTCTATGTCATGTACTTACCTTTATTTACTCCTTCTCATATGCCATGATATGTCTTTCCTTTCGATTCTTTCTTATATGCTATGATATGTATTGCCACGCCTACCAGGATTTATTGTGCCTTACATTCTATACCATGTCTAGTATTTCCTTGTTGTGGCCCGTTGTGGCGCACTCTCTTTATATGTCCTCTTTGCTTACTAGATAGTGGTCTGTCGTGGCGCACTCACGTTACATGTCTTTCTTGCTTACTAGATAGTGATCCGTCGTGGTACACTCTTGTACATGTCTTTTCTTGCTTACATGATAGTGGCCTGTCATGGTGCACTCCCTATTTCCTCTATAGTGGCTCGTCGTAGCGTACTCCTAGCTTCCAGTTTTTTTTTTTGGTTTGTTATAGTGTACTTTCTTGTATTGTCCAGTCTTGCATATTATGTCTAGGATGGATTCTACGGAATGCCATACCCAGACTCCAACAAGAAAACGTTAAGGACTAAACAACTAGCTTAATTACCTAGATGCATTGGGAGGGAAGAATTTTTCGGTTGCCTGCAAGCCCTTTGTCCCGGCCCCAACCTGAATGGATTTGGAGCTATCTGTTATGATGAGCACACTTCCAGCGCACCGTCGAGTGTTACACCTTTTATATGTTTTAGGGTACATTTGTCTCCTGGACGATGTACCCACTATTAGATCTTAGGATACATTTGTCTCCCGGACGATGTATCCACCGTTATTTTCTTTCCTTTTGGTCTGGATAAGTCGGATAGTTTGCAGGGCAGGTAACTGGATTGAATTTCTCGAAAGTGCATATGCTAGTAATTACGATTGTGATAACCCTAGTTATCTAATGTATAAAGCCGTACTCATTGCTTGGCCGTGATTGTTGTATGGAGTCCAATCTAGTCTAGTTTTGTCTAGGTATTGTCCGTATTTGTTTATTTCAATACATTATTGTTTACGCTTTACTTTTGTCGATAAATGATTAGAAACGAAGTTCTGTTCAGGAGAATGGTTACAACCCCGGTCCTTATTTGGTTTATGGGTTGTAACTTGGGTTCCAGAATTGTTTCTTAGTCATCTTGTCATTTGTTGTCCTATTTAGTACTCACACGCTATACATGATTCCTATATTGTACATTGATTAGAGACTAAGTTCTGTTCAGGAGAAGGGTTACAGTCTCGGTCCTTGTTTGGTTTACGGGTTGCAACTCGGATTCCGGAATAGTTTCTAAGTCACATGCTCACATGTCCCAGTTATCTTACATGCTCACATGTCCCAGTATCTAACATGCTCACATGTCCCAGTTATCTTACATGCTCACATGTACCATTTCTCTTACATGCTCACATATTCAGTTTATCTAATATGTTCACATGTTTCCTTTTACCTTATATGTCCACAGTTTAAATTATGTCACATGTTATTTATCCTATGTTCCATGTTGTTTTGCTTGTTGTCTTTTCTATTATCGGGATAAGTGCATTGGTAGTGCACGAGTCTCGATCCGCATTTACTTATTTCTGTCTCTATCCATTGTTACGTTAGTTATTACTGGTTTTAGTTCATAGTTTGATTTCCTTTGTGGTACTTGCTATTGGGGGTCTGATCCCACTGGTTTTGTTTGGTCGGATCTGATAGAGGAGCCCAGAGGATCTTCCGTACCATCTACTCGACGGTGACCACCCGGAGCACCAGAGTACCTTAGTGGGTTTTCTATTTCATTTTTCCACTAGTTTTGTACATTATTCTTTTGTGGCGTTTAGCCTCTGAGCACGTATTTAGCTCGTGTTTTGGATCTTAACATTTAACCTACGGGCCTAAACATGATTTGCGTATTCTAGACCATAGTTTTAAAAGGCGAAAGGCGCACCAAGGCGCAAAGGTTCCTGGAGCCTGAGGCGCTAGACTCAAGGTGCGCCTTTTAAAAGCTATGCGCACTTTTTTCTTTATATGTAAAAAATATCTACATTTAAAAACTTAGCTACATAGAAGTCCATCTTCAAATCCGCACAACATTCTCGTGACTGGTTTTCAACTTTGCACAAACTCCCGATCTGTAGGCAAGCCCATCTCCTTTCTCACCTTCCCAAACCATCGAAAAAAATTTGAATTTGCCGATATCGCCGACCTCCTGGAACAGCAAGTAGACATCTACCCCCTTGCTATCATGATGTTCTATTGCAACTTAGTCCCTGATGCTGACAGACCCGAGTTTGAAACCAAGGTCGGTAGTGTCAAAATTACATTAACCCATGCCTCTCTGGCCAGTAGCCTAACTGAACGATCTTCCTACCGATCCTTACCACCAACACTTGAACATATGAAAATCTCCAATGCCCTCTCTTACGAAGAATTCATGTTTAACATTTGCGGTCGTCCTATTGTCCTTAAGCCTGATGATAAGGACCTCAACCTATTTTTTTCATGATCTCCATCGCATATTGTGTCGTTCCATCACTCCAAAACATGAAAATATGGACAATATAACCATTTAAGAGCTGATTCCCGTGTACTATCTCGTGTCCAAACAGCCCTTCTCCCTAGCCAAGACCATCATCTTTACAATGATCCAGATTCGACAATCCTCTCATCGGTCTCTCCTGTTTGGGATATACATCACCATGATCCTAGAAGCCAATAGGGTTGATCTGACCAATTGCCCAAAAGGAGACAAACCTACACTCTTTGCTAAATCCAACACCATGATCCTAGAAGCCAATAGGGTTGATCTGACCAATTGCCCAAAAGGAGACAAACCTACACTCTTTGCTAAATCCAAAACCCGTGCTCGCTCTACTCAAGCTGTAACCAATGCTCTTCCTCTTCTTCTCAGGCTTCTACGATCCTCACTCCCGAGGTTCTTTGATACATCGATTGCCGCTTTGAATCTCTCTCGATCTCCACCTCAGAGTGCATCCAAGCTACAACTCGCAGTCTCGGCACTCTTATCCATTACGGCTTCATGGATCAAGCCCATTACATCCAGCGTATGCTTGAGGAGCGCAATCTCTTCATCAGTCCTGATGTGCCCAATCCTGACTGTCTCGGGCCGTGCTTTACTGATACCAACGTCTATGACTTCATGTATCCAGGCGGCATAGATCCCTATGGTGCTTTACCCCTGCTCCGGGCGATGATGAGGATCCCTCAGCAGACGTCAACCCTCCGGCCGCTCCTGATAGTTGATAGTTATTTGCACTATGTGGTGGTGTCTTAGAATAAAATGTGTTTTATGTGGTGTGCAGTCCTTCGTGGACTTTTTAGTGTCTGGTTTCTGTCTTGTGGTCTCCTTTGGGGACTAGGTTTATTATGTTTTGAAGTCCTTCGAGGACTAGTTATATGGTCTTATTATCAGTTTGTATGGTTCTCTGTATATGTCCTAGCATGGACAACTTTATGTTTAAAACCTTTTTATGCTATCCAATGCAATGCATATGTTTCTCATGTTTCATCTAAATTTTTTATTTTACTTTTATCCCTAGAACATATTCTGTCATTTTGTATAAATGCCAAAGGGGGGATAAATTGTATTGATGGGAATATATCATATTAAGGGAGAGCTATCTCCCAACCCCGTACGTTTGTCAAGTATCAAAATGGGAGAGATCATTAGCACATTGATTTTGATATATTGACCATAATTAACCTCCGTACTGTTTTAGTTCTATTTACTCTACAGGAAAGAAATAAAGCACTCGACACTAGAAGAAAAGATGCTTCCAACACTTACAACGCAATCATAGTTCATAAAGTGCACTCAAAGAGTCCTGAGATGATAGCAAAAGAATCCAAGATCAGAAGCTCTACCGGTTCTCTAGGTGTCTATAAGTGTCTAGAAAATCTTGTAAACACTTATGCATGGATGACAAACAAAAAGCAAAAATCTTTCAATAAATCAAATAAGTATCTATGAAGGAGCGAAAAATCCGTCGAATCTCCGAGTGAATCCAACAGATAATCCGAATGGACACAACAACTAATTGTGGTCCCATTCGGATCATTCGTCGGATATCCGGGTTTATCCGAGAGAGAATCCGAATTGACACAGCAACTATTTATGGTATCATTTGAATTAACCGTCGGATCTCCGCAGATTTCCGTCGGATAATCCGAACTGAAACAGCAAGTATTTGTTGGTCCATTCGGATCTTCCAGATTACCGCGGATCACTATCGGATAATCCAAATTGTCGTGCTGGCTATTTTCAAATTCAAATCCAACGGCCAGATGTCAGAGCATTTAAAGCATCCAACGGATATATTTTTATCCGTTAGTGTTGGGTCAGATAATCCGTCGGTCCTCAGACATCCGTCGGATAATCCGACTCTGTGCAGGTAATGATTTATGCTCTTGAATTTATATAAATAAACTTTCTCCTTCTTCATAAATGTTTTATCCACTTGAGCTTTAAATTTCCTATCTAGCAAAGAGCTCCACCATAACTCTACAAAGCTTTTATTTGTCATCCACAAAAGTGTTTATTTCAAAGAGTTGTAACTTAGATCTTCCAAGTGTTCAAGAAGATCGAAATTCTCTCGTGTTTGAAGTTGATGAGCCTTCGGATAAAAACTCGTTTGTAAGAAGTTGACGAGCCTTCGGAAAAAAACTCGTTTGTAAGAAGTTGACGAGTCTTCGGATCAAAGCTCGTGTTGTACTATTTACTCAAATAGTGGATTAAAGCCGGAGAGAGTTCCGGGACTATAGTGCCCCAAGGGAGGATACCAGGATACATCGAGTGTTTGATCTTCTCACTCTCTTAAATTGCTATTTACTTTGCATATTATTGTTGGTAATTATTTTATTACCCTATTCAGCCTCCCCAGGGTTCTAGAGAGGCGGCTGTCCAGGCGGCGCCTAGACGCTAGGCGGCCGCTCTCCGCACCATTCTTGTCGTAGGCGCTGGAGTAGCGACCAGCGAAGATTTGGTGGCGTAGACGGAGGTTAGACGGTGTAGGCGGACGCAAGGCGGAGCAATACTTGGCTAGATGTTTTACAAAACAGTTTTGTAAGCATTATGAACATATGATTCACTTTTACAAGGTTGAAACTTCATACATCTTTATTCTACAACTTAGTCATGTATAAAACACCCTTAAAATATGCATATTATGCACACACAAAAAACGGTTGTAAAATAGAAAAAATGTCCAAAATGTACCAAATATCTGGGCGGTGTCTAGGCAGTAGGCGGACCCTCTCCGCTACGCGTCCGCCTACCGCCGTTTAGAACCTTGATCCTAGAAAAGTCAATTGGTCAGTGTTCAACTGCCCGGCTCGAACTAGTTTTTAAAACATTGGTATTAAGGATACGTATAATAGAGCTACGACGAACGTGCGAACTATTCAAGGAGATAGTAATTCATTTCCTATTACCATTGGCTTAGATCAAGGATTAACGTCCAGTCCTTACCTTTTTCGATAGAATGGATGAAATTATTAGATATATCCATAAGGAGGTTACATAGTGTATGATGTTTGTTGATGATATTATGCTGGTTGGTGAGTAGAGAATGTTGGATGCTAAAGTAGAAGTATGGAGAGAGATTCTGAAATATGAGGAATTTATGATTAGTAGAACAAAGAATAAGAGTATGAAATGTAATTTAAACCCAAGTCAAAGAGAAACGAGAGGGGATTGGAAGTTTATATAGATGGACAAGAGATACCTAAGAACAATAGCTTTCGGTATTTAGAATCAAACATTCATTATAATAGAAAGATTGACAAGGATGGCTGCATAGAATTAAAACAGGATGGTCGAAATGGAGATATGCTATTGGAGTACTTTGTGAGTGCAATACCTCTAAAGTTGAACAAAAAATCTACAAGATTGTTATAAGGCTAGACATGCTTTATGGAACAAAATGCTGGACAATTAAGAAACATGTTCAGAAAGTTAGTATAGGTGAATAGAAAATGCTAAGATGTATGAGTGGCAATATATTAAAGGATATTTGTAAAAAGTTAGAGATGGCATCAATTGAGGACAAGATAGAAGAAAATCTACTTAGGTGGTTTGAACATGTGCAATATATTAAAGGATATTTGTAAAAAGTTAGAGATGGCACCAATTGAGGACAAGATAGAAAAAAATCTACTTAGGTGGTTTGAACATGTGCAATATATATGCATAGATGTCACTATAAGGAGAAGCAATAATATAGTTAATGGAGCCGCTAGGCCGAAGTAGGCCTAGACTAACATGGTTTAAAGAGTTTGAAGTGTTACAAAAGGATATGGATCTTCTTAGCGTTACAGAGAATATGACCCTCAATAGAGCAGAATGGAAGAAGAGGAATTAAACAACCAACCCCAGAAATTTGGGATAAAGACTTTGTTGTTGTTAATACCCTCAACTATCATATTTTTTTTTGCAGCTAGTTGTAACCATAAGCACGAAAAGACCATTCAGCCCTAATCCCAATTTAATAAATGATAGTTTATTTCAATATTTAATTAATCGTTATCTTTCCCGCTACACTCATCCTAAACCTAGCCCCCCCCCCCCTCCCCCCCCCCCCCCCCCCCCCCAACCCTGCTTTGACAAAGGTCATGAGAAGGATGAGACCTCCAATATAAGAACTGAACGAAGAAAGGAACTTTTACGCCTGAGTTCCACTAGGCTCCCACTAGTGCATGTGCCAGAATGGTCTATTTGCAAGCAATCATATTCACATTCCATGGAGAGGTGGTTTCCATGCTCAGACCTGCTTCCTCTTAAGATCAAGGTTCACAGTATGGGTACCGGAATCGGTATCGGACTATTCCTACGAGTATTGGTATCGGTAGTATCGGCGGTTTCGGATTGGAGTATCGGATTTTTTGGTATCGGAAAAAAATAATTATTAATAAATTATTTACATTTAAAAACATATATTTTATACATTTAGGCATAATTTAAGTATTTTCAGTGTTATTTCGTAGTACTTTTGAAATTAAATAACATTGTAATCACCCTTAGCGATTGGTTTACATATAATACATTGATTTTCTTCTTTTACATGTTTTTACAATCTTATTATGCTTTAAACCCTTGATGATTTGTCTTTTTCGTTTAATTTTCTTTGCTGAATTGACCGGAAAAAAGACCCTCAATGTTGGTATCGGTAAGTATCGGGTATCGGTCGGTATCGGATCGGAACATGCCAAACCGTATCGGTATCGGCCGTATCGGTATCGGCCGTATCGGATCGGTATCGGCCGATACTTTAAACCATGCTTAAGATACCAGGAAACTTAACTTTGTAGAGTGGCTCCCACTTCAAAATAATAGGTATAACAATCTGTCTTTTTGTAAATACTAAATACAGTAAGAAAAGAAAAAACAATACAAAAATCATCAGAAAACAAGGTATAAAGTTGCAGCAGGTGAAAAGAAACAGATGGCAACGACACTAACAGTAATGAAATGACAAAACGGCCAATAACTGGAAAATTAGAAAAATATCCATACCGTATCATTAATTTGTAGTAGATGCTTTTCAATTCCAAGAGTGACGGAATATCCGCTGGAGCTTCTTCAATGGCATTGTCACCTTCCTTCGGCTTTTTCTTTTCTTTTGAAGTATCTACTTCAAAAACGCGTGGACTTATTTTCCTCGACAATATTTGTGCTCGAACATAATCCTCACGGTCCAAGCACAAACGAACCTGAGAATTGGTCAAATTCAAATATATTATCAAATGTCATGTAATAGGGATGAGGACAAAAATTAACATAACCCAGAGTAAAACGTATAAAACTGATGTGTACTTGTTCAAGGATGAAAGCGATCTTTTCGGTTTTTGCCATGGCTCCAAATGTTTCTACCTGAAAGACAACTTGTCAATGAACATAACGTAAATAAAAAGAGCTGCATAATAGCAACCACTGCTTGAACAGAGGCAAATTCAAGTATTATTTTACTCAATATAAAGCGTCCATATGGATCAACTATCATGCTACTAGCCTCAACTTACAGCAATTTCTTGCATCAAATCTGCAGCTTCAGCAATAAGGCCCTGTTCTTCTTTAATCTTAGCAAGCTTTTTAATTAAGCGTGCCCTCTCTATCTCAACATATATCTGAGAAAAAAAAATAGAACACAGACTCAAATGGTGCAAAATCTACATGTATGCAAATATAGATGGTTTAAAAATGGATGAAATAGCATATCAAGATGGGCTGACCTTTCCAGCAGAGACATTGTTTAACGTTTTGATTAATTCTATCTTTGTATCGATATCAGGTGTTTCATCAATATATTGCATCGCCTGCTGGACCATCGCAGTAACAGCCTGCAAGGAGGAATCAACCAGTATGAACATAAGCAGATATCAGATGTAGAAGCAAATCAAATACAGAAGCGGATTTAGGTGTATTTAGCACGGCAACAATAAGTTCCTTAAATTTCTGAAGTAACCATAAGTAAAAAAGGACATCACAATTCAGTCTAAAAATGCCACAAAAATGTTCTTAACTACAGAAATCAATCAAGTGTTACATACATTAACAGCTATATGTTATGCTTAAATAGATAAACAAAGTTGTTCGTCACATAAACCATCTTGAGCAGCGACAGCAATATGTTTGACTCTTTTAGACCCAGAAGAGTTAACTTACAAATCAAAATTTATTATGGGTGAATCGAAGTCCAAAACTAATTCCTTTAGGAGCCAAACTCTATACAATTCCAAATACTGTAATTGGCATATGATTCTGAAATCAGTTCTACATGAGATCAGCTTATGTTACGAGGAATAATATAACTCACTGATAGTTTCAGTTTTCCCTTTTTTGTAGACTATTTCCTGTTTTGCATACAAGATATCCAAATAACATCCAGACATGATACAAGTAAACCAACAAAACCTTGAAATGCGACCATATAAAACTAATCAAATTGTGTTTTTCACTTTAAGAATAGTGCCATTAGATTCGGACAAGGCTTAAATTATGCAAGGCACTATCACACATTTAGATTGACAAAATTGCTGCATGAAAACTTGGATAATTGAGGGAAACAAGGTGGTTTTAAAATATTATTTAAAACAGTAGTTTTCAGAAATATACCAAAACAGGGTAGTTTCCAAAATGGCATCTGGAAACTGCAATTTTATTCGATAGGTCGAGTTCTCAAAACACAACTTCACTTTCTAACATGACGTCACGTTTTTTCGAAACATGATTTCTCTGGATAAACTCATTAAAACGACTGTAAACTACCGCATTTTGGTAATATTTTTCAGAAATGCTTTTTCGGAAGATATTTTCTAACGAAAACTTATCCTAATCGAAAATCCCATGAAAACCACAAAGATTCTCCAGGCTTTAGTTCACATAATGCACTCACATCAACCCCCTTTAGATTGTTAAGGATGTCTTGTACAATCTCCTACACCAAGAAGTTACTCGGCAAAGTTTTATGTATACCTCCTCCCAACTTGAACCCTACTTGGTAAATTTTAGTCTTCAAGCTCTTATAAGTCTGACTACAAGCTATGCCCAGAGGCAATACCGACTCCGGACTGATTTTGGAGTATCATAGTGTGTTCTGGAGTATCCATATCATGCCAAATAGGTCTACGATGCTACACGACACTGGCACCGATTTTTCTAACGAAAACGTATCGTCGTATCCTAATAAAAAATACCATGAAACCCACCATAGATTCACCAGGCTTTAGTTCACATAATGCACTCACATCAACCCCCCTTTAGATTGTTAAGAATGTCTTGTACAATCTCCTACACCAAGAAGTTACTCGGCGAAGTTTTATGTAAACCTCCTCCCAACATGAGCCATACTTGGTAAATTTCCAACAAATAGTCTTCAAGCTCCTTATAAGTCTGACTACAAGCTATGCACAGCGGCGACATCACTCCAGACTGATTTTGGAGTGTCACGGTGCGTTCCGGAGTATCCATGTCATGTCGAATAAGTCTACGATGTTACACGGCACTCGCACCGATTTTTCAAGTGTTTGTGCTTCTTAGTCCCTCCATACCATACAAAATACACGTCATATTGTTACGACCTATGATCATGCAAATTGTTCAAGAATTACTAAACAAAGACCTCGTCTGACTAATCATAACGAGACGTCAACTACAGAGCACCGCACCTGCTTGAGCTGCCCCCTCCTCTTGGAGAGAGTGATGATATGATCGTTGAGTTTAGCCCACTCCTTGGCCTTGTAGCAGAGCTCCACTATGTCGACCACCGCCTTCTTCGTCCCGGCGACGTCGCCGGCGAGCCTCATCTGCTTCTCGACGTTCATGAGGGACTCGACCGCGGCGTCGATGTTCTCCTCCTGCGAAGAAATTGAAGCCGAAACACAGTCAGATCTCAAGGAAAAATCACGAAACCCTAATTTGGTGACGGAGATCTAGAGATGAGTGGAGAAATTTGGATCTAGAGGGATTCACCATTGCTTTCTTCTTCTGCTTCTTCTTCTTCCTCTTCTCGTAGACAACGGGAAACCCTAACCGTAAATTTCGAGATTTAGGGGGAGAAAAAGAGGAGTTCGCCTTCGCCTTTCGCGTTTCCAAGCGACAGACTAATGCTATAGAGCTGCTCCTATTTCAAGGTTAAAGAAAAGGATTTGCTTTCAACAGCCGGCTATGGGCTCATAGTACTAGCCCACTGTTGTAAATATAAGAAAAAATTTGGGTGCCACTTTTTTAACGTTTATTTAAGGTGCACTTCACAAGTTTACATGAATGTATAACACCCTCCACTTTGGACGGTTTCTGTCTAAAACGAACGGTCAAATTTTTTTTGACGAAAATACCCTTGTCTACTTTTGTGTGTCCTCCCTTTCCGTCACACGTGGATGCCCGTCCTCCGCCCCCCGCCGTGCTCGGCCTCCCTCCACGGCGTCGTCGCACTCCCCCCCTCCCCGACCTCGCCGGACCCCTCCGGCCATCACCACCACCACCATCACCAACATCATCACCATCATCATCATCACCACCACCATCAACCATCATCACCCCCCCTCCCGCTTCGCCCCCCCCCCCCCCCCCCCCCCACACCCTCCCCCCCCCCGCCCCCCCCCTCCCGCTCCGTCCCCTAGCAGTAGCGCGCGACGGCGGCGGCGGCAGCAGCGCACGGCAGCGACGGTAGCAGCAGCAGCGCGCAGCAGTGGGGGCTAGGGGGCGGAACGGGAGGGGGGGGAGGGGGGGAGTGGGGGGGAGGCTGGCTGCCGGCGGGGAGGAGGGCTGCCGGCGGTAGCAATGGGAGAGGGGGGTCGCAAGGGTTGGATAGGGGCATAACGAGAGGGTATTTTCGTCCAAAATAAATGGTCAAAGGAGTTGACCGTTAGCAATAGACGTTTTTCGTTAAAAGTGGGGGGTGTTAAACAATATTGTAAAGTTGTGGGATGCACCTTAAATAAGCGTAAAAAAAGTGGGGTGCCACTCAAATTTTTCCTAAATATAAATTGTCCACCTAAGGGTCCGTTTGGATACGTTTTCTGAAAAAAAATTCTGGAAACAGTTTTCAGAGAAGATGTTATAAAATTATTTTTTGAACATACAGATTCTGAATTTGCGTTTGGTTATTTTCATCTGAAAAATAGTTTTCTGAAAGAAAAAAAATTTGTTTGGTAAATTTTTTCCATCAAATATTTTTTTAGGGTGAGTTTTTGTGTCTTGTGTCCCAATTGAGTTTGCATCTCTGTCCTGTTTTCCACCCCCACCAAGCAGCAGCAGCACCACCACTAATCCTCTCTTAGTTCGGTCCAGTCGACTGCGTCGAGGCGGTCGAGACCGAAACTTCGTCCGGCACATGGCCTTCGGCATCGTAGCTTCCGCCGGCGTTCCAGACCTCGTGGTCGCTGGCGGAGGGGGTGAACGTCGTAGGGGTCGCACTCGTCGGTGGCGCGGCCCAGCGCACGGTTAGGGCGGTGGTGCTTCTGGCAGAGTTGGTCCCGCCGTGGAGAGCACGCTGTCACGGGGCGGTGTTGTCCCTGGCCGAGTTGGCTCCGCCTGGAGAGCACGCAATCACGGGGTGGTGGTGCCCCTGGCCGAGTTGACCCCGCCGTTGAGAGCGCACGGTTGCGGGGAGGTGGTACCCCTGGCCGTGGTGTACCTGGCCGAGTTGGCCCCGCCGTGGTCGGAAGAGGAGGGGGGAGGGAAGCGGTGGGGGGGGTGGAGTTGAAGGTGAAGGAGTAGGTGCTGGACTTGTGGAGAAGTTGGTGGGGGTGGAGAGTTAGAGAGCAGAGAGAGGAAAAGAGAGAGAGGGGGGGAGAGTTTGAGTGGGATGGTGGGATGGGGGGCCCACAGAGTGGGAAAATTGATTTCGGAAAACAACTTTTTGGAGTTCTCCAAAAATAGGTTTTAAACATCCGTGTTCCCAAAAACAATTTTGAATGCAACGTCTGAGTGGTCTTATCCAAACATGGTTTCATCCATCTTTGATGTTATAACTCAGAAATGTGAGTTAAAACATGTAACCAAACGCAGCCTAGTATTTATAATCTATATATTTTTTTTGTTATCCATAATCTATGTCTTTTGATATTTCTTAGTTAACTAAGACAAATAAATAAAAATTATTTTATTTTTTCTATCTCCGTCTCTTTACTTTACAAAACGCATCATCACAAATTATTGAGGAAATAGAAGAATGTAGAAATAGAAGAAATCACTTATATTGAAGGAAAAGCCAAGTCTAATTTTATATACTTAGATACATGTTTTAGTAAAATTATATGCATGTTTGATTTATATATTTATAGATTAATTATAACATAAGTTTTCTATATCTATTTTCTATTTTAGTTTTAAATCTAAATTTCTATTGAACATGTTCACAATTTTATTCAAAATAAACAATTCATAATAATTTATTTAAGATTATGTATATAAAACTCATTTCTAAATATTTTCTTATGAACTTTATCCAAGTATGAAATTAATCTAGAATATCTTGAATTTTTTTCACTTATTTGGAATCATTTAATTGCATTAAATTAGTTTATTTGTATTTGCTATTTTTATTAATTTGTTTGATTTATTTGAATTCTACAAAGTACTGATTCATGTTATTGTACATGTGAATTGAATTATGAAAAAATACCCAAAACATATTATTATATAATGATCACATTGTTGAATATGTGATACACATAAGACATAACATTCTTTGATAATGTTTAATCACATTGTGGCATATGTGAAGTTTTGTAATCTTGAAAGCACTTATCAATTTTATTATTTAAATTAATTTACCTCTAATATAAATATTTTCTGACATATAGATGTCGAGTCTTGCAAAGCTTGAATTCAAAGCTCTTGATGTGAGCATAGAAAATTATTTATCATGACAATTGGATGCAAAATTGCACTTGCAGTCCAACAAGCTTGATGGTACTATTAAGAAGGAAAATAAAAAATCTTCTGAAGCCAATGTTAAGACTTTGATTTCCCTGCAGCATCATATTCATAATGATCTTAAGGCAGAATATCTATGTGAGGATGATCCATTGAATTTATTGACATCTCTAAATGATAGATTTGACCACCAAAGGATGGTAATCCTTCCGACTGCTCAAAGTGAATAGTTGAACCTAAGATACCAATACTATAAAAATATTAAAGAATATAATTCTGCTATGATTAATATTGTTTCTCGCCTTAGGTTGTGCAGAAAAAAGCAACATAGGCTCAAATGATTAAGAAAACCCTCTCTACTTTTCATACAAGTAATGTGCTTTTGCAGCAACAATACCGTGAAAGAAACTTCATAAGATACTCTGAATTGGTAACTTGTATCTTTGTAGTAGAGGCAAATAACAACGTTCTCATGAAAAATCATAACTCTAGACCAACTGGGTAAATGGCAATTCCTGAGACAAATGTCAATTTTGGGGTTAACAGATGGCATGGTGGAGGACGTGGGAGAGGACATGGAAGAGAAAAAAATTATAGAATGTATGGTCATGGTTATCATCTTACAACGGCAGAAATAGTGGCTCACAAAAGAATAAATGAAATGAGTGGACATCACCCTCTAACAAAGAAAAATTAAATCTTCAAAATAAACCAAATATGGGTTGTAATACTTGTCATAAATGTGGCAAAGATGGACATTGGTTTAAGCAACGTCGAGCTGCTCAACAAAAGGTTGAAAAATTCAAAGAATCCAAAAAATGGAAACAAATCTGACAAAATATTGGAACAATAATCAACCACTTGATATCAACCATTTGAATTGTTTTGATTTTTTTTAGGACTAAAATTTAAAACGGGAATCAAGTTAACAATGAATATTTTGAGGAGATGCTGGAAAATCTACTTTCCATTGAATGAACACTCAGTCAGCTTATGTTCTATTTCAAGTACATATGAACTATTTACATTTGAAGTCATATTTTATTTTTGATTTCCATCATGGAATATTTAGGCCATGAGAGTTTGTTTTATTGGAAATCTTTATTATGACTTTGGAGTCACATTTCTATGATACAATATTATAATTTGGTATGCTTAATTATTTTTATTATACTTGTGCTAACTATAATATATGTTTATAAAAAAATTCTTCATGATAAGGTAGGATATACGAAGGGAGAAAATTGACTTTGATATACATTTGGTAGTGTCACTCTACTTTTCAGTATTTTTAAATCCTAAATTTATTTCCTGATTAATGATTAATTATTTAATTAATTTTTAAATAATGAATTTTATAATTATTTTGGAGGGAATTGATTTAGAGCAGGATTTCAAATTTTAAAAGTTTGTTGTAACTAACAATTAGTGGTCCCCACCCTTTCTAAATGATTTTTAAGATTTTATGCAATATGTGAAAAGGGCAGGAGCTCAAGTGTTAATATATCGTTGGTGGAGGGACTTTATTGCAAAAGTCCTTTTCCTTATTTATACTTATGCTGAGGAGAGAGACTCCTCAATCCCACTATTCTCGAGCCAGTGTTTCTTTCATCCCCTAATCTTCGACGAGCTCAACCCTAGCTTCTAACTCCGGCGATGACGACGAAGTCGGGTAACTTCTCCGGTGTCTGAGCTACCACAGCAGCGCCACCACTCCGGCAGCTAGGTCACGACAGCTGCCCAACTCTTCTTCGACACGCGTGGAGTTCTCGACGACGACGAAGGTGGCGCGAAGGGGATTCTACTCCGGCAGCTTGTTCCACGACGGCGACTCTCTGTTCTCGGCGACTGACCTCTTCGGAGTCGACTTCTCCAGCGAACATCGAAGACGGTGAGTTCGGCTCTGTTCCTTCCTTTCAAATTATTAGATTCCGACTGATCGGTTTACTCTGGATCTAAATTCTAGATCGTGAGTGATGTTCTAAATTGGAGTGATCGGATCAGAACTCATCTCAATTGATTTGATTTTTCATCAAATGAGTTTTCTTCACTGCATTTTTTTCGTTAACTGGAAAATTTCTACAACTTAACCGATCTTCAGTTCTTTTGCTTTTTGCTAGAATTGTTGGATCAATTTGGTTTGGTGAACAACTGAGAAGTTCGATCTACCGTTGTTTTGGTGAGAATCAATTTCTCTTCATAACTTGTCCGAATGAATCCAGTGAAGCTATTCTGAACTTTCGATCTAATCTGCCTGTCACTTGTTCGATAAAATGTCAAGCAGAGTTTCGTGCAGTTGTGATCGAGAGAGGAGACTGCTGTATCATTCCTGGAGGCATCCCTGTAGCAATTCGACTGTAATATTCAGGTATTATGCTATTTTTCTTTAGTTTGTGCTGGATTTCAATTGTAGTAATAATTTTGAAGGGGGATTATTTGATGCAGGGGTTCGTGTGTGCCGATTCTCTTATCCGTGTCCAGCAGTGTCCTGATTCACGTTTGAGCTTTAGGTGGTGTGGCATGTGTCGGATGTAGCAGTGTACGGGTGTGTAGCTCCCGTTCCCGAAATTTTTTAAAAATATTTTTATTATTAATTATTTTAATTGAATGGTGATTTTCAGAATTTTATAAATAATTATTTAGTTAATTATTACGGTAGATGACTGTAGCCATGGTTGAGATTTAGAGTACAAGGTGACTAGAAATCATGGCACTGATAGTGCATTGGCGTGCCTTGATGTCACGCCCCAAAACCAGAATACTGGAGAGCGGGAGCAGACATAGCCAGCTACGTATATTGAAGTGCAACCCACCTCGCTATACGGTCACGGCTGTCTAGATACATGAGGGTTTAACTACAAGCCATCAGTCTCCTATGGTCAAGAACAAGCCTATTGTCTCAATCATAAGCAAGTAAATAAATGTTACAAGATGTAAGACCACCAAATATACAATAGTAAGGCGTCCCAAACATTACATATTTAGCTGATCATGAAGGTAGTCGTTACAAAATGTCAGGACTAGCAAGAGTTTAGTCATACATGATCAACCCTAGGATCTGTCAATCATGTTACAGCCCGTAGGCGGACAGTAAATAAAGGTGCAACCGAGCAAACAAGTGCTCGTCGGCTAAACGTCTCAAAAGAATAATTTTATAATAAAGTGGGAGAACAAAAAGAAACCCACTCGTTGCCAGGGTTACGCCTGGTGGTCACCATCTGGCTGAAAGACAGGTGGATCCTCTGGTGCTGCTCCGATATCTGGCCACACAAAACCAGCTGGGTCTGACCCCAGAAAGAGCAAGTACCACAAAGGAGGCTTCACTTAGGAACTAAAACCAGCATATCACAATAGAATATTAAAGATAAATAATAAATAAGAACTGATGATAATAGAGATAACAACAGTAAACTGAGTACGAGGAAACCATTCAAGTAGCCAGGTCACAACCCTTAAACCAAACAAGGACCGGGGTTGCAGCCCTTCACCTGAATAGAAACCCGTCTCAAATACCATTGGTAAGGTAACAAGACAATAAACGAAAAGAGGACACAAAACTGCTCCGGAAGCCAGGTTACAACCCTTAAACTAAACAAGGACCGGGGTTGTAACCCTTCGCCTGAACAGAACTGGACCCCTGATCTTTATTGTTAAGGCTGGTATAAATAATCATGATATTAAAGTAAAATAAAAACATGACGAGCATGTCATGGGTTACAATAAGATAATAAACGAAAAGAGGACACAGAACTGCTCCGGGAGCCAGGTTACAACCCTTAAACCAAATAAGGACCGAGTTTGTAACCCTTCGCCTGAACAGAACTGGTCCCCTGATCATTATTGTTAAGGCAAGCATAATAAGCCATGTCCTGTCACAATCTTGTACAGGATCAGGACAAGTCGAAGCTGGGCTAGACTTCATTCAATCAATCACGGCCAAACAAAGAGGCTTGATACTTTAACTAACTAGGGTTATCACAGGCCTAGTTACTAGCAAGATGCAATGAGATTATCCCAACAGCCACAAGCCCTGCAGACCATCCGGTTATCCAGGTTGAATGTCCATTTATGAAGGATGCAACACGAGACAGTATGCTGGAAATGTGTCCTACTCGTCGGTAGGCTACAAGTCCACTTAATGTGCCCAGATAACGGGATTGCCTGTAGCTGGAGAAATCTCTTCATGACTACTGAATCATTCTAGTTGATTAGCCTTAGTCAATTTCAGTAGGTACCCCTGACCGTGGTACTCAGGAATCCCCATCCTAGACATGATACAAGATAGTACTAGTTTATTTATACAAACACAATCGCCACGGTGTCCAGGTCTTTCATACTTGTCATGTCAGACTAGCTGTCGTAACATCATGTCATGATATATCATGTCAATTTACTTGTCAAGAGTGCGCCACAGCGGACCACTATCGTGTTTTATTCTTACATTATCATGAATGAGAAAAACTTACATAAAATAACTAGTGACATATTTTTGAAGCCAAGAAAAAGATCTACAACTTTTATGTTTTGATTTTTTCAAGATTCTAGCTACAAAATAACTTAAACAGACAAAAACAGTAAAATAGAGCAATTTCGGCGCATGGGATTCCTGCACAATCAGCGCATGGGATTCCTGCGCAATCGGCGCATGGGATTCCTGCACGAATCGACGCGTGGGATTCCTGTACGAATCAGCGCGTGGGATTCCTGCGCAATCGGCACGTGGGATTCCTGCACGAATCGGCGCGTGGGATTCCTGCACTAATCGGCGCGTGGGATTCCTGTGCAATCGGCGCGTGGGATTCCTGTACGAATCGGCGCGTGGGATTCCTGCACGAATCGGCGCGTAGGATTCCTGTACAAATCGGTGCGTGGGATTCTCACGTTGCGTCTTCAGTACATGCGCGTAGGGAACCTACGCGTATGACACGCTCGGAGTTAAGGGATGCGTTGCCGGGACTTCACAGCGCATGGCCTCCCGGCGCATGGCCTCCCGGGCGTATGGGGGTCATCGTCCCCAAACAGCAAGTTCAGCCATGAAAGTTCCAAAAACTTGTAATGGCCATAACTTACTCATCCGAAGTCAAAATTAAGCGAAACAAAAGCCAAAACTGAATGAAATTGAATTCTCTACAACATAGAATTCGAAAATAACCAAGTTTTAGAGATCAAAACTAAGAAAAACTGAAAAGTTACAAACTTAGATCTACAAGAATCCATCCATCAAATCCAAAAATGTCAAGTTCTAAAGAGGCTTAGAATCAAGTAAGGAGGAGAATGGAATAATAAAACTTAAGATCCATCATGAAGCAAGTTTGCACTTGCCTAAGCTCTCTCTCTCTCCCTTCTGGTGATTGAAGAAGTAATGGTGGAGAGTAAATGAAGAAGGAAGGAAATAATGATGAGAGAGAAAAGGAAGGGGTTATAAATAAGGAGGGTGGTGGTAGGTAGGAGGGTTCACCTTGGGTTCATGATGAACCAAGCAAACCAAGCCAAGCCGAACCAGCCCAAGAATAAACCAATCAATGAAATGCTAGAATAAATCAAGCAGTGAGACTTGTAATACGGGTCAAATTACGTATACGTATACCAAGATACGCAATACGAACCACAGGCATTACAACTCTACCCACCTTAAAAGAATTCCATCCTCGGAATTTAATTAAGAGGCTAGAGGGACAAGAACTAGATATACTATTCACAGGCAAGCTATACTAATCAAGCAATCAATTAATTATTCATGCAAGCAAGGAATCGAAGGTATGAGGCATAAGAAAGATATTATACCTCCCGAGTCAAACAGGTCAGGATATCGCGATCGGATATCATCCTTACGCTCCCATGTTGACTCACCCAAAGAGTGATGACCCCAAGCAACTCGGACTAACTTGATAGTCTTGTTCTTGAGTATCTTCTCCCTTCGGTCCAATATAGACACGGGCCTCTCCTCATACGAAAGGTTGGTACCAACAACCAATTCCGAATGATCTAGGATGTGGCTCGAGTCCGGGATATACCGTCGTAGTTGAGATACATGGAACACGTCATGCACCTTTCTTAGCGACGGCGGAAGAGCGAGACGATAGGACACATCACCTACTCGCTCCAAAATATCGAACGGCCCTATATACCTAGGATTAAGCTTTTCTCGTATGCCGAAACGAATGACGCTATGGTTAGGCAAAATCCTCAGGAATACATGGTCGCCGACAGAAAACTCAAGAGGGCGCCGATGAGAATCGGCCCAATGACGCTGGCGATCTTGGGCAACTCGAAGATGATCTCTGACTCTCCTGACCACTTCAACTGTCGGAGCAATCATTTCTGGGCCAAGCATATGCCTCTCTCTAACATCGTCCCAGGCTAGTGGGGATCGGCACTTCCTACCATACAGTGCCTCGAACGGTGCCATCTGGATACTAGCTTGGAAACTATTGTTGTACGAGAACTCCACCAGGTGCAGGTGATCTTCCTATGAACCACCAAGGTCGAGTGTACATGATCGCAACATATCTTCAAGAGTCTGGATCGTACGTTCCGACTGGCCATCTGTCTGCGGGTGATAAGCTGAGCTGAACTGGAGATGAGTTTCCAAACTCTCTTGCAAGCTGCGCCAAAAGTGCGACGTAAACCTTGAATCTCGGTCCGAGGTGATACTGACTGGTACACCGTGAAGTCTGACGATCTGTCTGAGGTACATCTCTGCTAGCTGAGCCGTCGACTGACCAACTCTGAACGGGAGAAAATGAGCCACCTTCGTGAGCATGTCTATAATAACCCAAATAGCATCTCTACTAGCCGGAGATCTAGGCAATCCCGTCACAAAATCCATGGTTATATGCTCCCACTTCCATTTTGGAATTGGCAAGGGCTGAAGTAGTCCAGCTGGCCTATGATGTTCAGCTTTAACTTGTTGACAAACCAGACATCGAGAGACAAACCGAGTGTAGGGTGTGAAAATTATGACACGCTGACATAAGACTCAGCCAAAGCTATACGCTCAAGGCTATACGCTCAGCCAAAGCTATACGCTAAAAGCCATACGCTCAGCCAAAGCTATACGCTCAAGGCCATACGCTCAGTCAAAGCCATACGCTCATCTAAAGGCTGTGCGCTCAGTGAATATTTTATTATTTCCTGAGATGACAGCACAACATGTATTTAATGAAGGATGAATCTGATACTTCGTCTTTCGTGCAAAGACAGCTGCCCTATGAAGATTAGCCGTCGTATAGGTTTTCGAGAATTGATTTTGTCTCTTACGAGGACAGCTCAGCAGCCATCATAAATAAAGAGCCATCATTACTGTCATTTCTGACAGTCTGTCAGCCATCATATCTGCAGCACGACACTCGAGAGATATTTGTCAGTATTTGAAGATATGGCGTATTTGAGAAGATTGAAGACAGCCATGTGTCTACTCCCTCAATGCATACGGCTCCTTGCCTTACCAAGTGAGCGTATGGACTCCATACGACTCCTTGCCTTACCAAGTGAGCGTATGGACTCCATACGACTCCTTGCCAACCAAGTGAGCGTATGGACTCCATACGACTCCTTGCCAACCAAGTGAGCGTATGGACTCCATACGACTCCTTCCCAATCAAGTGAGCGTATCAGCTTTATATGATCCAAGTCAGTGTATGCAAGACATGTGCCTTCAAAAGCTAGCGTATGGCTCTTCTTCAAAGACAGCGTATCATAGCAAATGCATCCAGGATGATTTTCAACTTACAGTCAACACACGTTCTCACGTGTCCTGTACTCAGTTACCCACTTATTCAGAAGTTATGTAACGTGGCATTCATGCCATCAATCTCTCCTAGATATATTCTACTACTGTCAGCCGCACTCCAACGTGTCTCCATCAGAATTCGCCACGCGTCCCTGCAGTTATGCACACGTCAAGTAACTGACTGAGCGTATGCTTCAGAACAGTTATCCAGAACTCTATAAAAGAGAGTTTCTTCATCTTCATCAGACACTACAGTCAATTTCAGAGAGAACAGAGAGATTGCCCAGTTGCTGTCCAAGTTCTTCGAAGTTCGAGTTTTCTTCATCGCATCGTCCAAGGGATAAAGTAATCATCTTCTAGATTAGATTCCTACAGTTGTAATTTTCTCAGAAACACAATAAATAAAGTGAATTTATTTATGGAAAACAAATTGGCGACTCTGCTGGGGATAGCTGTCTCTTCCAATGAGATAGCAACAACTCAATGCGATATTTCGTCGATCAGCTCGACGAAGAAGACGATGGTCGTACAATTCGACCAATCTGCTTACGAAGAAATACTCAAGGCGAAGGAGGGCCGAACTGCTTCCTCCGCTCTTCCTGCTGCCAAGAAGAAGGGATGCTCCATCTATGTCCCTAAGTCTTCTTCAACAGCCCGAGACGTTTCTGTCACTTCTCACGCTGACAAGAACACGTCTTCAACTTCAACGAAGCATGCTTCGGCTTCTCTGAACACGGCAACAGTGGCTTCTCCTAGTCACGCTGACAAAGTGGGTTCTTTAACCACGTCAGCGTGTCCAAGGAAAACCATCTCTGGACATGTCAAAGTCTCTTCTCCCTCTACTCTTACGACAGCAGTCGGCTCTTTAGCCATTAATGACTCTGCGCGTATAGCAGTCAAAGGGCAGCGTACAGCAAAGGTAGCGTACAAAAGCCAACAACAGGCAGCGTATGCTAAGCCAAAGCTAGCGTATGCTAATAAAAAGGCAGCGTATGACCAGAAGTCCAAACTGAAGTCAGCGTATGCTAACAGATACAGTCCTTTGACTGTTTCTCAAAATCAGGATGGGGGTTCTCTTCCACAGAACATACAAATGATTCCCCCACAACTTGCACATCTTGTACCAACCAAGGAGAAAGACTCTTTAGTCAACTCCTCTACTCCTAAGGTCTTTACCTCTGGAGTTAATTTGACTAGTACTCTTACTAGATCAAACAAAGGAAAACGCCTTTTGGCTACTTCCTCTAAAGATGGATTATTACCGACTCCTAGTCGGAATAATGTCCATCTTCCTTCTCTTAAAATTTCTCGATCTAAGAAAGACAAATTACAAGTATCCAAGACTGATACCAAAGTCATATCTCCTACGGATCTTCGTAACAAGCTTAACCAGAATCATCTCGGTTCCACTGAGACAAGTATATTAGACCCTGATGCAGAATATGCCAAGAACTATGTGGCTCAAATTAATCAGTCTTTATACACTCAAGAATCGAGAAGACAGAAGAACACAAGACAAGTTTCTACACAGAAACTATCTTCAAGTACTTCCCAATCTGTTCCTACAGATCTTCGGGAGTATTTGCAAAATAAACGGAGAATCGACACTCCATCAGGCTATGACATTGCTCATATTTGCCATGAAAAGCATGGTTGCAACTTCCAACCTCGGGTTGTGATTCAGTGTTATTGTTCACCAAAAAGACGATCTATTTTCGAACGGATTCAATATGAACCAGTATTGGATGAAGATGAACCTCTTTATGCTTCTGTCAACATGACCTCCAGAAATATTGGGGGTAGCATACGGTCTGATGCTATATCAGATTCTGAAGATGGTGTTTATCTCGGCACCCGATCCAGGACCGGAGCCTTGGCCAGGGTCTCTTCTTCTTCTCATCCAAGTGGTAATCCGGAGATCACAGAGGACTTCCTTGGAGAGTCCAACTTTCCAGTATTGACTCCCGTAAATAGCCCCGGGAAAGATACTGACTCTCACAGCGATGATTCAGAACAGACTGTTTCATCGTCTATTCCTCGAATGACTACCACTTACATGGTGGATGGCAATCATGAACCTTCAACTAGCACCGAAGCTCATGAGCAAAGGATTTCTTCCTTGGAACAACAGTTGCGAGCTATGGCAGATACATTGAATGCTATGCACACTCTTATGCAAGCTCAGCATCAAACTCAGCAAGTCCAACAGATAGCCCCTCCAGTTGTATTAAATACTCATGTTGCTCCAAACCTGGAACTCTCTACTATTCCGGGGGTACAATCTAATGTTCCTGTACAACCCACTCCAAGTTAGTCTGGAGCTGGGGGTGGTACATATGCTGCAGTCCCTCCACCCAATTACACTCAACAAGTTACAACTCCACAATCTTCTGGAATTGTTACTGAAGAGTTAAGGAATCTCCGAACTCAATTCGAAACATTCAAACAGAAGGATGGTTTACAAAGGTTAGGTATCAAACAACCTTACCCGATAGAATGGAAGCAAGTATCATATCCTCCTAAATACAAGCCTCCGACTATCTCTTTCTTTGATGGGACAACCTCCCCAAGTTAGTTCATTAATCACTTTGAGGTAATGACTGATCAACTGCAACCAAGTGACGCCCTCCTTACTCGGGTGTTTGTTGGGTGTCTCAAAGGAACGGCTTATGAATGGTATAGAAGTCTCCCTGACGGGTGCATTACATCATTTGCCAGTTTCAAACAAATGTTTCTTGAACGGTTCTATGAAGGGCTCAATGACATGACCATGTCAGCCCTCATAAGAATTAAACAGAAAAATAATGAAACCACTGAGGACTTCATTGAAAGATTCAGAAGAGAAGCCCTTAAAATGCCTCTCGGAACTCCCGATGCTATTACTATCGACACTTGTAAGTCGAATCTCTTACCAATCATCAGCATGTGGACAGGGTCCACTCAGTTCCAAGATTGGCCTTCATTCATCGTCAGTGCCAAAGCTGCCGAAGTCAGTGCTGAGACCTTCAAAGGTCTGGGGGTACAAATGGCTCCCAAGGAATTAAATCAGAGTACTAGCAATAGTACTCGACCCAATAATCGAAAAGGGAAAGAGGCTCTTGAAGTCAATCTACAGAGCAGTAGTCAAGAGGTAAAGGCTACCCAAGCTACCCCAGCTCCAACAAATCAACAACAGAGACCTCCTCGGCCGAAGAAAGAATATTCTTTCGACGATGACGATGTTCAGGGTATCTTTGAATGCTTGCTCAAAGGTAACAAAATACAATTGCCAGAAATCAAAAAGCCTGATGAAGCCAACAAGACAGATCATCCAAAATACTGTCCATATCATAGAATGCTGGGTCATACAATCCGGTCTTGCTATGTATTAAAAGGAAAGATCCAAAAGATGATTAAATCAGGAGCTGTGACACTGACACCCAAAGACAAGACAGTCACAACAAATGTAATTCCGATGCAGTTTGGTGACTTCCCTCCCTTAATGGTGGAAAGTGGGATTGTTCCTATCCCTAAAGCAACTCTCGAAGTTGTGAACATCCCACCAGCACAGAATGAAGGACTTGTTCCTGTCACAACTAAGAAGGGAGAGATCATGTGGATCCATCCGGATTTAATGACGGAATTTGAGACGTCTTCCTCTTCTCCTCGGAAGACTCCTTTATCTAAAAAGAAGCTCGGGAAGACTAAGTCATGCAATGTGACTTCTAGTATCACACCCGATTTTTATCTAACCTCTACTTTCATCTTGGCAGGAAATTCACTCCCTACGGAGATAAAATCTGTACCTCAATCTGAATATAAGTACAAGCCTGCATTCCATCTATATAGTTCACAATCTCGTAAATTAATGGCGAAGATGGTTATGATCTAGCCACTGCTCCTGGTTTGAACTCAGGCAAAGGACTCCGAGCACCTTTAGCCATCACTATGAGGCATAATCAATCTCGTGTTGGCCTTGGTTTCTGGAATGAAGCTCTCATCAAGCATAAAAGAACCAAGAGCAAGATAAAGAATTGCAACATGGTTTCCATAGACCCTGAACCAGAATCTGAAGTCGAAGTTCATGCTGGAACTCGGTCAGGAAAAATATATCTGAAAGATTATGCTGAAATTCCTGAAGAAACTTCTGATGTCCCTCCGGTTACAGCTCCAACACCAGTCTCTACTGAAGAGCCTTCAAATGATCCTGTTGAGACAGTTCCTTCTAAGCCAACAGCAGCTGACAAAGGCAAACAACAAGTCCGCTTCGACAAACCATTGAAGAAGTCATCTCCTACAGGACTTGAAAAACCTTATAATTTTGATATATTGGCTCAACTAGCTAATACACCAGCTAAATTATCAATCTTTGAGCTCTTACGCCTCTCTAAAGAGACTCGAGAAACTCTGAGTGAAGCACTGCTGCAAGCAGAAACCTGCCTAACTCTCCTCAAGAAGTTGGAAACAGAACCTGTTTCTCATTGCCATAATGTATTGGAATTTATTCCAAACATTACTTTTACGCAGGATGATATGCTACTAGAAGATAATCGACATGACCGTCCTTTATATCATACAGGATATATCGATTCTATGAAGGTTGATCGTCTACTGATTGATCCAGGATCCGCTCTCAGTATTATGCCAAAGGCTATGCTAGATGCACTGAAGATACCTGTGCATAGTCTTTCCAGTACTATCGCTACCATCTTGGGATTCAATCAAGGAAAAAGTGAGCCTTTGGGCAAGATTCGCCTCAAATTTCAAATAGGCGATCTTCGCACTAAAGTTACTTTTTACATCATCGACAATCATGGTTGCTCATACAATGCTCTATTGGGGAGACCATTCTTGCATGAACATAATGTCGTTCCTTCGACTCTTCATCAGTGCTTCAAATATGTTGATGATAATGGAGAAGTTCAAAAGGAGGTTGCAGATCTCTATCCATTCAAAGGAGTCGAAGCTTACTTCAATGACGCTCGCATGTACAAAGATGAATACTCAAAAGTCTTGCAAGCTATGGATAACGACGATGAGATATCAAAAGTCGATACCTTTGTTATTCCTGTAAAAGGGCGTATCACTCCTCCGCAGTCTGTTAAATCGTCTGAAGAAGACTCACTGATAATTCCTGTTAGTGGACGTACTACTTCATCACCTGCCCAAGCTCCACAAGGCTCACTGATAATTCCTGTCAGTGGACGTACTACTGTATCGTCTTTCCAAACTCCACAAAGTTCGCTGATAATTTCTGTCAGTGGACGCACCACTCCCCCTCCACCTTCTCAGGCTAGACCAGATACTCTAGTCATTCCAGTCAGTGGATGTACTACTTATCCACGATCTTCTTCAAGGGAGATCACCTCTTCTGAGCCTTTTGTTATCGATCTTAATCGAAACAAAACTTTTGATCGCTCTTCCTCTCCCCCTTTTGTCATTAATTTGACTAAGTCTGATAAGGCTCAGCCTTCTGTTGTAAATACAGTATCTAATATTAATGAAGCATCTCCTTTGCAGTATATTGATGTCTGTAATCATGTACAAAGTTATTTACAATTGCTAGATAGCTTAGAGCCACTAACTATAGGAGTTGTTCAAACTCTTCATACAAACGTATCATTGGAGTCCGTACAAAAATCATACTTCGTGGTCCCTATTAGAAAGAAGGGAGAAAATCCAATATTCTTCTATAAAGGACCCCAGAATCCTCCTAACCTGGAAGAAGATGACACAAACGACGATACTGGAAGGTTACAACTGCGTCGCTACAGTCAGCAATCCAAAAATATCATTAAGAATATGGGTTATGACTTCAGAACCAGCCTCAATAATGGAAAAGAAAGAAGAATGCCTGTTCAAATTCCTCCATTAAAATACGGAAGGACAAAATGTGGTTTAGGTTACATTGCTCCTACCTCCTTTATCAACATAGTCCATGAAGATTCAAAATTCGATAAAGACGAACGATCTGAGTCTTCCGATTCCCTCTCTTGGGATTCTGACACGAGTATTGGCGATCTCCATCGCTCTATTTTATCCATCAATATGGTCTCTGTTGATGGCCCGCAAGAAAATGATGAAGATGAGGATGATTTTGAAATATCACCCGAATCAGAACAATGGGCTCAAAGATTAGATAATCAATGGGAATTCAGGTTCGAGCAGAGGGAACCTCCTACTGAAGATAAACTGATCCAAATTGATGTTGGTGAAGAGGGGTCCCCTAAACCAATATTCATCAGTGAAAGTCTTTCAGAAACAGATAAACAAGACATGATCAAGCTTATTCATGATTATATCAATGTCTTCGCCTGGAGTTATGAGGATATGCCAGGATTAGATCCAAAGATTGCAATGCACAAACTTAATATCATGCCAAATGCTAAACCAGTCAAACAACAACAGCGACGATTTCGTCCAGACATTATGGATGCAATTGAAGCTGAAGTCAACAAGCTTATGGCTTCCGGATTTATTCGAGAAGAACAACATCCTGAATGGGTGGCTAACATCGTTCTTGTCCTTAAAAAGACCGGCAAGATTCGAGTCTGTATAGACTTTCGCGATCTCAATACAGCTTGTCCTAAAGACGAGTTTCCTCTTCCAATTACAGATGTCATGATCGACAACACATGTGGTTTCGAACGGATGTCATTCATGGATGGATATTCGGGATACAACCAAATCAAAATGTTTCCAGATGATGAAAAACACACTTCCTTCAGAACGCCGATCGGTACATACTGTTATACAGTGATGCCGTTTGGTCTCAAGAATGCAGGAGCAACATATCAGCGAACAATGAGCACTATATTCCGCGAACATCTCCGGAAAATAGTCGAATGCTATGTTGATGATATTGCAATCAAAAGTCGACGAAAGGAGGATCATATCCAAGATTTGAAGACTATCTTTGATTTAATGCGTCAGCATCAACTTAAAATGAACCCTACTAAGTCCTTCCTGGGCGTCTCTAGTGGTAAATTTCTCGGCTTCGTCATTACCGCTAAAGGTATACACGTGGATCCCGAGAAGATCAAAGCCATTCAAGAGATGCGTCCTCCACGCACCTTAAAAGAGCTACGAGAATTTCAAGGAAGAATTGCTTATATCAGGAGATTTATTTCCAACTTATCAGGACGCTGCAGACCATTCAACAAACTTCTGAAGAAAGGTGTATCTTTTGTCTGGAACGAAGAATGTCAAAAAGCATTTGATGATATCAAACAGTATCTCATGAACCCTCCGGTTTTGGTACCTCCCATATCGGGAATACCATTTCTTCTATATGTTCGAGCCATGGATCATTCTCTCGGTGCATTACTCGCTCAGAAAAATAAAGATGGCCATGAACAGGCTATTTATTATCTCAGTCGCACAATGACAGGCGCTGAACCGCGTTATTCTCCAATCAAGAAAGAATGCCTAGCATTAATGTTTGCTGTTCAGAAAATGCGACATTATATTATCGGTCAAATGATTCACGTCATTTCCAGAGTGAATCCCATCAGGATTATGATGAAGAAACTCGGTATTCTCAACTCCAGACTAGCTAATTGGGGAATCTTGTTAGCTCAATACGACATGCATTATATTCGTCATAAGTCAGTTAAAGGACAGGCTCTTGCTGATTTTCTAGCAGCTCATGCGGTTCCAGAAGATTCTAAATTATATGATGAGATTCCTGATGAAGTCCTGGATTCAAATCTGGTTTCTGAAGAAATTCCTACTTGGCGTCTATTCTTTGATGGAGCATCTAGAATAGGTCCTAACGGCGATATTGTCGCCGGAGTTGGGATTGTTCTCGTATCCCCAGAAGGACTAACTATTCAGAGGGCTTATTCTCTGGATCAATCATGTTCAAATAATGTAGCCGAATACAATGCATTGCTCATCGGTCTTCAACTTGCTAAACATCTAGATATTTAATATTTGGAAGTTTATGGAGACTCCAAGCTTATCATCAATCAGATCAGAGGAACGTATGAAGTTCGTCATCAGGATTTGATACCTTATTATCAAGCAGCACTCTCTATGGCCTCCTCCTTTGAAGGTTTCTTTATTGAACATGTCCGACGAGCCTATAATATAGAAGCCGATGCTTTGGCTAATCTAGCCGCTGTGTTAGCCATACCAATCAGACGTCAGCAAGTAATAGTGGTTTATAACCGAGAACTATTCTGCGTTGAGAATAATCTGGCTTTGGCTTTTCCCCATAATCCCCATGAAGATTCTCTCAACTTTGATACCGGATTAAAGTTTGACAAAGTGTCCTTATCTTCTTCCGATTCTACTATGGAATATGTCTTTTCTAATAAAACAGAAGCCATAACTGAAGACTGGAGACGCCCGTTTCTAGACTTTGTATTATATGACATACTTCCTGATAATCCGAGTGAAGCAGCGACTATTCGGCGTCGATCTCTCAGATTCTATTATAATCATACTACGAAGACATTATATCGTCGGGCCTACGATGGTCTTCTCCTCCGATACATCGCTGGTGAAGAAGCACAACAGATTGTCCGTGAAGCACATGATGGTGTTTATGGAGCCCATCAACCAGGTCCTAAACTTCAAGATCGTATCCGACGTATGGGTTATTATTGGCCCACGATGGTGGCTGACGCTATTCAATATGCTCGAAAATGTAAAGCCTGTCAAATTCATGCAGACTTTATCCATCAACCGTCAGAATTCTTACACCCAACAGCGGCATCATGGCCCTTTGAAGCTTGGGGCATGGACGTCATTGGTCCCATCAACCCACCATCATCAAAAGAACATCGGTTTATTATAGTAATAACCGATTACTTTTCCAAATGGACTGAAGCAATCCCGTTATCTGAAGTCAAAACTTCTAGTGTTATCAACTTCGTCAAGCATCATGTCATCTATCGATTTGGTGTTCCGCGACGTATTATTCATGATAACGGACCGCAGTTCATCAGTCAGAAATTTACTCGATTCTGCGATGATCATCGGATCAATAATTTAGCTTCTACAACATATAATCCAGCAGCTAATGGATTGGCAGAAGCTTTCAATAAAACGATCATCAAACTCTTGAAAAAGTTCGTTTCTTCCAACAAACGCAACTGGAGCGAGAAGCTTGGTGAATGTTTATGGGCCTACCGCACCACAGTTCGTAATGCAACCGGATGTACGCCTTTCTCTTTGGTATATGGGTGTGAAGCTGTTCTTCCCCTTGAGATCCAGATTCCTTCTCTGAGAATTACAATCTCCAATGAACTTACAACAGAAAATAATAATCGTCTTCGACTTCAAGAATTAGAAGCTCTAGATGAAAAACGATTGTATGCTCAACAAAATATCGAGCTGTATCAGGCCCGAATCTCAAAAGCTTTTAACCGGAAAGTCAAAGTCAGAGCATATCAGAAGGAAGAACTGGTCCTTACTGTCAGACGTCCTATGACCATGACACATATGAGCAAAGGCAAATTTGACGCGAAATGGGAAGGCCCATTCGTAGTAAACAAAGTCTTCTCTAACAGAGCATACCAGCTTGCCTCTATGGATGGGAAAGTCACGATGATGCCTATCAATGGCAAATTCTTAAAGAAATATTATGTATAATATTTTCATCATTCCCCAGCAAATATAAAATCAAAGTTAATTCTTCTCTACAAAAGTTATCTCGATATCGTTATCCCCAGAGGAAACTGATATTCTACCATGTATCATTTTCCCAGAGAATTTGATATTTGTCTTATTAGATCCCCAGTGGATTTAATAAAGATCTTGTATAGAATATCATGTCCATATTACCTCTGAATTTTCTATCTCAGTATGTATCATATTTTCTATTCTATGAAAATGATATCTCGTCTTTTGATTTCCGAGTCCAAAGATCATGGAAAATAGAATTCAAAGATATCTTTATATCTGAATTCTGTTTTCTCTAATCAGTATTAAACTAAAATTATCTTTGGTTTAATATCATGATAGAGTTACAAAGTTTATTTGTATATTCTATTTTATTAAAATATGTCATGTATTATTTACCTCTGAACATGTTTTCTACAAAAATATCATCCACAGAATTAAAATCAAGTCAAAATATTCATTTCAATCAAAATCAAAACATTGATTACAAATGGGTACCAAAACTTCAATACATGATAAATGTAAAAGATCTATTTAGGAGGAGTAATTATCTCCTGAATACGAACGATTACATTATTTATCTTTTCGTCATGAGCTTTCTTGATTCGCTCTGCTGTTTCAGCTCCAATCATCCGTTGGTCATATTCCACAATAATAGAGCTACGGCGATTGGTCTCTTCAATCTGATTGGTTTGCATCAATTCTTGCTCTTGCTGTAAAAATTGACAGCGTTCAGCTTCAGATTTATGATCAGTAGCAATCTCTGATTGTTCTTTTTCCACGGAGGCAATTTGCTCCTGAAGACGAGCTAGCTCTTCCCTCAACTTTCTAAGCTCTTCAGCTTTTGACGCTTCATCTTTCTCTAGGCGCTCCATATTCTGACGAGTACTTATTATTTCTTCGTCTTTCGCCATTAACTCTTTAGAAGACTGAGCGAGGAATTCTGTCAGAGCAATGTGCTGAGCTTGAGCTTCATTCTCCAATTGAGCAATCTCAGCTGCAGCCAGAGACTTAATATCCTCCTTTTTTATCTCCCAGTATTTATGGATGTTTGCTTCTAAATCATTCAGGAGATGTTCAAAAAAGACACATTGGGTCTCATAACCAACCTGTCTCAAAGCTGAAAGTGGAAAACTAGTCGCCTCTCGAAGTCTCGAAAAGGGCATAGTCTCATCCTTCATAAGTCGTCTCGAGAATGTATCCAGATATGAATAAATAATATCTGAATACATCCCCATGATCTTTGCTATCCCTGTGTCAAAACCGGGAGTCGCTGCAATAGTAGAGGAAGGAGCAGGAGGAGCCTCTATTCTGGGAGCTGAAGTGAGTGCTTTTGGAGAACTCGGCAAATGTGAACTCCCCTCATCCACATCAGTTTGGACAAGTGGGGCTTGAGTAGAACTCATAGCCGGTGCAGTTCCTACAGCTGTTGGAATCAAAGAAGCATGATCAAAACTAAAAGACAATAAAGCAGAGACAAGACAAAACTTTGATGAATAAAATATTACCTGGAGATGGTTCATATTCAGTTTCCTTCGGATCATTCAGCCCGGCTCGTAGTCTGTTCAGAGTGCTTTCTGACACGGGATTTATTTCACTGCTGCCCGCCCCAGAAGTACTCGGAACTTGAACTTCTATTTCTATATGCCTCTCCGGCTCTGGTGTCAACCCTGAGTGTTGACCAATGGTCTTCAGTACATCAATTGGAATTTTAGATGGTGATTCATCATCTATCTCCATGTCCTCTTCTTCAAAAGAATGAGACAAAGGTTCATAGTCAACCTGTTCGTCGTCACTCTTGTTGCCCTCCGAAATTTCAGCAATTGGTCTGAGAGTAGTAGCTTCCTTCACTAATTCTCCCGAAATCAGTAAGTCATTAGCTGTTTCAGTTTGATGCTCGGCCTCTACCGCAGGTTGACTAATCATCTGTACATCATCGGCCATTGGCGGAATCGATCCTATATCAGAAGGCATGGATGACCCAGCAGGTTCAGGAATATCTTCTTCAACAGGTTCTGTCTTTACAGAAAAATCAAAGGCAGCTTGTTTTTCTGAAGCCAATCGCACAGCACGATCGGTGGGACTCTCTACATCGAGACAAATTATGAATTTAGTTTTTGAAACTATCACTTTCCTTCCTATTTTTTTTGTGAATGGAACAGTAGGATAATTGTCTTTTGGATCACTACCTGCTTCATCAGCATCTCTGACTCGATTGGAAGCAGGAGAAGTCCCTGGAATGGTAATTCCTCCACGATTTCGAGTCTCTGCTCGAGTGACTCTTTTTGGGGCAGGCCCAGCAGCACCTTTGCCCCGCTTCCTCTTCGGGGTATTATCGGCAGATATACTCTCTTCAGCACTCCCGATGGGTACATGTAATGGTTGATGAAGGTCATCAGAGAAGAAAGTTTCTAAAACTTCATCAGTAGCCAGAGGATCTTCTTGGTCATGACAATCTCTAGGCAGGGCTGATTTGGTTGATTTCTTTTCAATATAAATAAAGCTTCTACCTAAGATGCTGAATTTTTCATCAAAGGTATTAGCTGATACATAGAATTTGGCATAAGAAGCCAATATTCTAGCTCCTCTCTGATAGGTGACCGGATCTGGCATGGAAAAGGTAGCCCCTGTACCTTTAGCAATGTAATATATCCAAGCTCTGGCACCATCAATCAACCCGCCTTGATAACCAAAACATGTCGTTGCATTGCCCACATGCAACTGATCATAACCAAATTGCCGAGCAAACCTACTCGGAAGATATGGCTCCAGATAGGTGATGTTGTCACGACGGTAAATTAAATGAGATGGCCTGATCCTCTTCAGCCATTCATGTTGAATCTCATCCAATTCATTGCCACCAATGCCATCAATCAACCTCCCAGGTATGGTTTCATAACCAACAGGTGGAGGAACACAAGTGAAGCTCTATAGTTCTCCCCTGTTTAATATAGTTCTGCAATCTGTCAAAGTGTCATATTTCCACTTTGGTGTGTGACTGTATCTTTCCAGAAAGGTGTCATCTGGTCTAGCCATCCCAGCATTCATGAGAGATTCGAAATGCAGAAGCAGTCACCCAAATAAATATGTAAAGGGCATTTCTACCCGAGGAAAGGATGTAAGGCTCTTTCTTGCCAATTCGAACATTTTGTCTGTATATGCCCTTAATCCAGCATTCAGACGGCATGTCATTGCTGTCAGCAAATCCATCTTATACCCGAAAGTCAGACGGACTGCTGCGAAGACAACTCCTCTGTGCATCCTGTCTGCTGAACAGGTGCCAGGTACTACAAATTTTCTCAGTCAGAGAGATGTAAATCTGGCCAGATGACCTTCAGCAGATAATTCTCGGCTACCCTGCTTAATATAGGTCTCAAACCTATCACCGGCTTTATAGGTGCCTTCGTCTTCCTCAATGACGATGTCGTCATGAGTGGTGTCCCGGATGAGCTTATCAATCTCAGCTTGATTCAGAGGTTTAAATTTATCGACATATTGCTCAGACTTCTTCTTCTTCTGAACTTCATCAGTACGGCCTTGAAATAAATAGGCCATCCATTTAGAAGAATAACAGTTGGAATCTCCTTCCCCACCTTGTCCTTTATAAAAAGCCTTACAAATACTGTAATGGCACATCAATTCTTCAAAGACATGAAGAACCATTGCGTTGGCTTCGGAGATCTTATTCATTTTATCAACGAAAGGGATATACTCTTCATATGGCAAATCTGCTGTTGGCAGCTGAGAAATATATGCCATTTCATGAAGGGCGAATCCCATCTCGTCTCTTGGAGTCATGAAGGTGCCGGTGCGGTAGTTATACCTCTCCGCTAACGCCAAGAACAAATCCGGGTTTGGCCTAAAACCATAAGCAGTGCACTTAATGGCATCATATAGGCCTATCACCTTTAACTGTTCACCAAAGTTCTTCAGAATCCATCTCATAAGAGCAGTCCATCTAGTATTTTTCGGGTTCACCAGACCAGTAAGTCTCATAGACTGTTTTGGGTAGATGGCATTTTTCAGTTGAGCAAATTCGTTTGCAAAGATTGGGACTCTGACTGGCTTCAGAAGTGCCGAATCCTCAGGAGGGATGGTGGCAGGTAGCAGTCCTCGCAAAGCTATGACATGTGGTTCAGTACCACTGCAAAATCTTCCTTGACGATATCCTATCCACCCAGCTTTTGCTTGACGGGATGGAGTGATATCCCACTTCATTTGTCTTTGACAACTCGCATGAAATAAGCGAGCTATGTTGATGCTTTTTGATAAACCAGTCAGATACATTGGCTGATTCACATCACCATCCCTATAATAACAGTATGATACTTTATCCAGAACAGGCTGAGAGTTTATGTCAATAGCATCTCCGAAAAGAAATGCTGGCTTCGAATGGGTAACACCATCCACACTCTGTAAAGGCAGTCCACTCATCAAGTTCAGCAAAGTGTCATTTTTCTGATTTGTCAAAAGAGCTATCCTTGTAGAAGGTCCATCGAATTAGGGAAAACGAACATGTGATAGGTCACTGTTATAGTTATTTCCTACAAATCCTTCAAATTCTGTCTCCTGAGCCAGAATATCCACTGCAAAAGAAGAATAAGAAGTTAGAAATCTTCAACACAAAGAGATGGCAAAGTTTAACATACGCTCAGTTTTCCTTAAGCGTATAGCAGATTCAAAGTTCAATATACGCTCAGTTTTCCTTAAGCGTATGGCAGACTCAAAGTTCAACATACGCTCAGTTTTCCTTAAGCGTATGGCAGACTCAAAGTTCAATATACGCTCAGTTTATCCTTAGCGTATGGCAGATTCAGAGATCCATATACGCTCAGTTTATCCTAAGCGTATGACAGATTCAGAGATCACTTTTTACGCTCAGTCTATCTTAAGTGAATGATTTTAAAAGTTCAGTTTATGTTCAGTTTGAGCGTATCAGCGTATGGTTGACAAGATGATCATCAAAAACATACGCTAACACAGGAGTTAGCGTATCTCAGTGAAACAACTTGACATAGCATATTCTCTCAAGACAGCGTATTTTGACATTTTTTATCAAAGATACGCGTATCTTACAGAATACACTCCAAACATATTTTTCGTATAAACAAAAAATATGGGATACGGCTAAACCCTAAAGAGGGAAGCGTATTTTCTGACATATTTGACCATAAAAAGGGGATACGTTTTATGATTTTGTTCTAACCAGAGCCCTAAATAGGGGATAGTTATTGTTCATCATCTTCATCCTCACCATAGAGGGGCTTCAATGGGCGTTCACTTCGTCGAACGCGCTCATCGATAGTCTTCTTAGCAGCGGCGGCGGCGGGCTGAGATGACTCCGTAGAAGCCTTCCCCTTTCCCTTCGTAGCAGCATCAACCTTGGGCGCCATTGATAAAGCTTGAGTCGAAGAAGAAGAAGTTGAGTCTTGAGTTTCTTTTTCTCTCTCGAAGACGAATGCAAAAGTAAAGAAATAAATTAGGTTTTGGAAGACCTATTTATAGAAGAAAAGAAGAAGTTCAAACGGCGGCTGTTCTTTAAACAGAATCCCTAAAGATTTGCACTGATATTGAGGAAGATAACAAACTCATGCCAGCGTGTCAGGACTTATTCCTACTTTAAGTTCAAAGTAATTTCGAACTTTTGAAATTCATAAAGTTCGAAAACTTTGAAGGGGGTTTTGTAGGGTGTGAAAATTATGACACGCTGACATAAGACTCAGCCAAAGCTATACGCTCAAGGCCATACGCTCAGCCAAAGCTATACGCTCAAAGCCATACGCTCAGCCAAAGCTATACGCTCAAGGCCATACGCTCAGTCAAAGCCATACGCTCATCTAAAGGCTGTGCGCTCAGTGAATATTTTATTATTTCCTGAGATGACAGCACAGCATGTATTTAATGAAGGATGAATCTGACACTTCGTCTTTCGTGCAAAGACAACTGCCCTATGAAGATTAGCCGTCGTATAGGTTTTCGAGAATTGATTTTGTCTCTTACGAGGACAGCTCAGCAGCCATCATAAATAATGAGCCATCATTACTGTCATTTCTGACAGTCTGTCAGCCATCATATCTGCAGCACGACGCTCGAGAGATATTTGTCAGTATTCGAAGAACCCTTAAATAAAGAACCCTTATTTATATAGTGTTCCCCAACTCCATCTTATTCTCACACTGTACCCTTGTTTATGAAAGAGTAGAGGTGGGTGGGCCATATATATATGCCAAATTTTTAGTGTCGAATTTGTTCATATGAAACATATTAAATACGAATTAAATCTAATCCGAATATTTTTCATTAGACAATTTTTTGACTGAATTTTTTATCGTATTTTACTTATATTGTGCCGATTCGTACTCGTACTTTTGTTGTCCCGAATTTTTTTCGTTTGCCGAATTGCTAACAAGGTTTTAGCTTTGTCATCAGGATCTGAAGGGTTCGTTATCTACAGTAATGCATCAGGAAAAGGCTTGGGATGTGTGCTTGAGCAAAATAAGAGGGTTATTGCTTATGCTTCTAGGTAGTTGAGGTCTCATGAGAAGAATTATCCTACACATGACTTGGAGCTTGCAGCAGTCATTTTTGCCTTAAAACTGTGGAAGTACTATTTATATGGAGAGAGAGTGGACATCTTCATGGACCATAAAAGCCTGAAGTATGTTTTCACTCAGAAGGAGCTGAATATGAGGCAGCGAAGATGGTTGGAACTCATGAAGGATTTCGACATCAATCTATAATACCATCCTGGGAAGGTGAATGTGGTAGCAGATGCTCTCAGTCGATATCCTGTTGCTATGTTTCTCATTATGGATCGACATCTTCTAGAGGATCTTGACAGCCTTGGGATTGAGACTATTTTTCCAGGAGTTGGAGGCCAGCTGATGCACATGCAGATACAGTCAGGACTGATAGAGAAGATCAAGGAGGCCCAGTTTCTAGATGAGGGACTCCGATGTCTCAGAGGCCAGACAGAGATAGGATTGCTTGATGACTTCACTATTGTAGATGATGGATCTCTGAGGCACGAGAACCAGTTGTGTGTGCCCAAGGATTTACGGAAGAAGGTTATGCAAGAGGCCCACCAGTCGCAGTATTCTATTCATCCTGGATCTACCAAGATGTATAAGGATCTGCGAGAGTATGTTTGGTAGTATGTGATGAAATGAGAGGTTGCCAGATTTGTTTCCAGATGCCTTGTGTGCCAGCAAGTCAAGGCAGAGCGCCAGAGACCAGCGGGATTACTCCAGCCTTTACCTATTCCGGAATGGAAGTGGGAACACATAACCATGGATTTTGTCTCTGGTTTACCGCGTAGTAAGGGCATAAGCCCAATTTTTATATTTATTTTCGTGGCCCTGTATTTGTGTAGTGTAGTTTTTTTTAACTTTTATTTCTGGTGTTGTTCGTAGATGTGTAAAATATTAAATACATATTATTTTTTATATAGAAAATTTATAAGATTTTCTAACAATAAATAGATAGTAAAAATTACAAGTTTACACAAGTTCACAATTTTCTCATTTAAAAAAAAACCTAGTTTTTAAATATATTACAAAATACAAAGTTTTGCCAAATAATCGGAAGATACGAATTTTTCCCAATAAATGTTAACTTGATTTTTATTTTTGTTAAATTAATGATTATAAATCGCATCGATAAACGTGTTATAACATAAAACTTGACTAGGATAAATTTTAGAGATTGTAACTAGAACACCTAGATATGGTTCAAATATGTTTCTAAGAAGGGATTCTCAACTGTAGGATTTCGAGGACGAGTCTGACTTCTTCCCCGGTACCGATTTCAAATCCAATCATAAACTAAGTCAAGTACGGTTATGTTTGTTTTTCAATTTAAATAGCAATTGTAATATTGCAAGATTAAACCACATTGCTACACGGAACTAATTTATGGTATGACTCGAACCATACATAGCAAAACATGTATAGGAACCATGGGACTCCCAAAAGATGGACCGTCTCATACTTTGCAAAACGTGCATCAGAACCATAAGACTCCCAAACGAGCGACCGCCTCAGTGATAAACGGTCGCATAAACTTTCTATTCTTTCAAACCCAGAGAACGGCTAATGTATAGCCTTCTGACTTAACTTGAACAAAATGTGTTCCATACATGTCATAGACCGTGGCATACTTATCCTAGAAATAATCGTATTTTGTGCCTTAACCCATTGTGTGCAATACTACCGTCTAAGTCATATTCTATATGACTTGCTTTGAGACCGTGGGAACATATGGCCATATCAAGCCGTGGAACCGTGGGACTGCGCAAACTTGAACAATCGAGTTCTATGAGCACCTTAACCTGTGACATCTTCTATGGGACTAACTGTGAGACTGTGGGACATTTTTGCTATGACAAGCAATGAGATTATGGGATGTGCCTGCTGTGACATCGAGTCGATAGTCCGTTGCATAACTCAAGTTAACCTAATTCATGCTTGGTCAAAAGACCCAGTGCCAACTTTTAAAGCCATCATGGAGTGATTTCTAAGTATCAACTCAACCATTTCAAATTCTATATCACCGACTCAAGACCACATGATTACTCCCTTAGCTATGTGGGTTCGTCTCTTTTATTATTGTAAGCCCCCTAAATTTCTACTACTATTTTTTTAATATTTTTTTTATTATTTTTGTACTTCATATCTGCACGTCGTATACAAGTTCGCTTTGTTGTATTTACGTAACGTAGCGTTTCATAATTTTTCGACGAGTGCGAATATGTGTCGAGGTACATATGTTAGAAAAATATTTTTATTATAAAAATTTATTTTATATAGAAAATTACATGTTCAAATAAAGGTGATGAATATTTTTATTTTTATGAAAGGAGCTATTTTGTTCGTCGTTTAAAAATAAATAGTGATTTGGAAAATTTTGGTTTATATAAAATATATTCTAGATATTTGCGGAATTTGAAATTTGTATAGTAACATATTTTTGTTCTTTATAAAAAGCTACTTTATAATTTAATATTTAAGTAATTATCTTGATTTTCGAAATTAATTAATGTAATATTTTAATATTTATGAAAAAGATATTTAAAATTTTGTTTTATTTAATATTTAAATTATTTTGGTGGTTTAAATTTGGAAAAGATTTTATTTTAAATTAAAGGAAGTTATCCAGATTGATTTAATTTTGATTGCTTAAATTCTAAATTGATTTAAATAAAAGATGGAAATATCCATCGGGGTTTAAACGAATACTAGTCTTATCCAACTGGAAATTTTCACCTCCTATATAAGGAGAGGTACCCCTCCAATTTCCACATAACAATCACATCGTGCATCGTGTCTGTGACAACCAAATCTTATTCCAGTTATTTACATACATCCATCTCGTGTCGGGACACACCTCCGACATGACACACCCGACCGCCGAACAATCCTAACCCTACCCACATCCATCGCCATCACCGACCCCCGCCTAGCCACCACGACCGACCTCGCAACGGCGCCATCCCAGCCACCCGCCGAAGCCCGTCTATCCTCAACACAACCACCACTCCTTCCAGCCTCGCCATTACCGGCGAACCCACTTTCATCACCACCATCACCGCCACCCGTCTCCGTCACCAATACATCCCCATCTCCTCCCCTGCCATTCCTTCTGCCAACCCGCCCCACAGCCGGCACGACTCACCAATAGTCAACACCGCTACCTTGATCTCCACCACTCGCCAACACCCGACCAAAACCACCCCAGACATCTCCGCAAACACCAACCTCCACCACCACAGCCAAAAACCCAAAGTTCGTCATCGCCACAAACACCAGAAAACAAATCAGAAGGTATAACTGAAACCTTACCTCCACCGTGACATCGTCGAGCCGTCGTCGACCACCTCGGTGACGACCGTAAGGGCTCACCGCTGGCCGAAACCCTAGCCACGCAGCCAGCACCGATTTCGATGAACCCCCGCCCTCCAGACTCTAAGCCGCGTGCCATCCCGCTCCGCCGCCTCCGGCAATCACCAGCACCGGACCCACCTCATCCGCCTCACCTCCGCGTCTTGCCGATCCCCTTCGCCGGAGCCGCGCCACCACGAGAACGGCGCCGACCCCGTGCTCCGCCCGCACCCGACCTCCATCTCCAACCGGCGCGCCACCACCCACCTCCGGTCAGACCGACGCCGCCCCTGTCTCGACCACCGCATCTCGTCGTGCGTCCGCCCGCAGATCTACGCCGCGCCGCCGTCGCCGGCAAGCGTGTCCGCCGAGCGCCGAGTTCAGTTCCCGCACCTCCGATCCGTCGGCTCTCGACGCTCAGCCTCCGCCAGCACCTGACCACAGCGCCACCGCCGCCGCCTCGCGGAGCCGGCTGGAGCCCCTCTGGTGAGTTCCCACTTCCCTATTTCCCCCTCTCTCCCTCCTTTCCTTTTTGTTTCCTAATTCTGAGAGGGAACAACAAATGTGCGGTTATCGGTAATTATTATTATTATTATTATTATTATTATATTTATTAGCTGTTTCTTTTCTCTCTTACTTTCCTAAGAGCCAGCTTTTATTATTATTATTATTATTATTATTATTATTAGGTGGTAGTACTAATTAGAGCTACTACTATATATTTAATTGTTTTATTTATTTATTATTATTTAACAGTATTTGAGTTAAAATCTTAAAACTAAATATTGATATCTTTATATTGTTGTAATATTAGTATCCTTTTATTTATACCAATTACTTATTAATTTAGTAGATGATTTTGATGACAAAAGATATCTACATGGTTATATATAAATATTATACTTGGCTTGGCCTTATCTCAAAATATGGATTTAGAACCCTATATGATTTTCCAGATTATTAATATTTATCTAAATTATTTTTACTAATAAAATATGGTTTTCTATCTATAAAAATATGTGTTGACAAACATAGAGTTAGCCTAAAACGATTTTTGATTATTAAAGTATTTACTAAAAATATATTTTACTAATAAAAATCTAGTTTTAACTATTATATTTTCTAAACATGGTATAAACATCTTTTCTACAAATCCATCGGTTATCAATTCTTGATCATGACTAAATCGTGCCCCCATTTTCTCATGGACTTCGGGCCTCTGTACATCGAACATGGCTACTGGACAGACATGACTTGTCGGATTATCGTACCACACCAGGCGACACACCAGGCAAGATACCTTGCCATAATTTATTGTTTATAATTTGTCTGCATTTTATTTATTGTATATCGTTGTGAATTTATTTTCAGTTCTTTTTGCTGTATCATTATTACAGTTCCTGCCTTACTGCCTGCTCAGTGATATTAGCTGTACCTTGTTATTTATCCTTTGATTGTATATGGACCTAGAGTTAAGGGACTACCACTAGTTTAGTGTATTACATAAACTTTGACACTGATGTGCCACGAGATGTGTGAGTTGTGAGTAGCATATAGCCTACGGACTTACGTGTTGGCTGATCACTGATGCGTACAGGACGTGCGTTAGGTCTAACTGTCAATAGTTGTATGTTAGAAGACTTGACGGTTAGTAGTGTTACATGGTCGTGGATGCGACATGATAAGTACATTGGGTGGGGAGAATATTTTCTTGTCGTATGGGCTTCGATTGTACTTTCCTTGTAACCCGGAAGCTCCGCTGGAGATACGAGTATGTTTAGCCTCTCAGGTTTGCCACTGTCGTTTTTGAACGTCATGCGCTGTGGTCACTGGTGCCCAAGTGGGGACTATATCAGATCCCATTTACAGCCAAGGCTCATGCGACGAAAGGTTTGTTCTCAACTACATGTTCACTTTACTACGGTTAGGTTACCTTATTGGTGTCTTGTCACTTTCTTTGATTGTGGCATATTTTATATTCAGTATTTATATGGCATGTTTATTGTATCTTGTTACATCCCTCTGAGGACCTAGTTATCTTGCCAGGTGTGTGTTCTTGTATTTCACAGGTGTTCTAGCCATGGCCATGATCGTCACTATTTCTTCAAGGATGATTGCACTTTGATCGTCTTCGCTTCGTCGCCAAACTCATTTTATTTTCCATGTACTTTTCCTTACTTGTTGGTAGTGGATTTGTCTCCGCCCAACTTATTATAGCAAGACAATTCATTATCATTATATGATGTCTTTTATTTTGTGTGGATGAGATTAGTCATGGTTCTACTGTATTTTACAGCTTACGTATATATACTATACGGCTGTCATGTCTACGTTCCTAGTCCTACGTATTTTGGGACTGGAGCGTGACATATTTTTGTGGTGGCCCATGCAGGTCAAGTTTGTCACTTCGGATACGTAATTGTACCGATGTGGGCCTGCAATATAGGATTAGAGTCTAGAATCTCATCCACCTACTTGACATCCTTTCTTGACTTCAAATTTCGAACTCTCGTTCAACCTCCTTGAATTGCATCTTGCTTGACTCTTCTACCGTAAATTCTTGGTTTCGTATTTAGTAAGATGACTACACTAGTATATGTCCATAGGTTAAACACATGGCTAGATGGATTAAATTGACAATTAATATGCATTGAGATTTTATTTGAGTTATAAAGGCAATTATTTTCCTAGAAATATGATTTTAAGGATTAGTTAATTCCAAGTTGGGTAGTAGCATATTACCGCTTCCAAAAGATAGTTGGAATTTTAATTTGATATTACAAGGTGATATACACAAAAGGATAGCTAGATCGAGAAAACAAATTGATTTGATTTTTGAAGATCTTTGAACATTTATGATTTATTGAGTTATAGCTATACATCTTTTGGAGGGATATAAATTTGATTTGAAAAGGGTCATAAATTTTTTTTTAACTATGATTTATGATTGACCAAAATTTGAGGACGATTGATAAATTTTGGTAAAATGTTTGAATTAAATTACGTCATATGATTTATGATTTATGATTTATAAGGTTATTTAGATTTCAAGTTTAAGCCTTGATTATGGATATTTAAATTTTGGTGAAAATATATATATATATATATATATATATATATATATATATATATATATATATATATATATATATATATATATATATATATATTTACTTTGAAGAGTAGTTGCGACTTATTAGAAGGTAGATATACACATTTGAAGGATATAGAATTAAATTCGGGAGTTATTTTTAAGGTACCATTTTGTAGTATGAATTTTGGCTGATAAACTTATTTAAATGTTGAGTTTAAGATTTGAAAAAAAAATTATTTTGCGATATACAAGGGTTGTGTCGAGATTGACTAGAGATTTAAAATTGTGATTAAAGTTGACAGCCTACGATAATTGGAAATTTTGGTGGAGTATCTTGGGAATTTATCAAAAAAATTTCGAGGAACTTAAAATTTTAGATTAGATCATATATTGGTAGAGGACCAAGAAGGAAGTAAGGTCACCCTAGTGAGATAGAAGTATTCCACATTAGATTGCCATACCACCTATGATTATGATATTGCATATACTCAAGTTAGTCATCGACCAAACCGATGAACATATCTTTGACTTACTCGACCTTCCCTCAAATCTAGATCATTATTTGTGACCATCTAATTGTTTGAAACTTAGAAATGATTAGAATCATTCCCTTGACCATACTCTTATCTATGAGACTATTTTCTCTCTAGAAACCGCGTCTCTAACTTATCTTAACTTGATCTACGAGATTCCTAATTATCTTTATTCGTACCTTAACCTTTATTTTTGTGCATTAATTAGTACCTTATGAAAACCCACTTTCCATTTTGATCATTTGGCGTTCCCTATCGTGACTTTGATATTTGGAGCACAACACTAGACTTTTCCGTCCAATAAAGTTTATATGCAAGACCTCGACAAGCCTATCTTCATGTAGGTATATCATGTCCCACTAAAACACGTCCCCTTGTACTTATTTTTAGGGTGCGACTTTCGGGTCATAAAGACTAACTATAACCTATACCATGGTACCGATATACTTTTGACTATATATTTGGACTCAATCTCGACTCTAATCTTCGGCCCGATTGCGATATACTAAATCCGTTAAATGCTTAACCTTGTGTTTTATCTTGACTACTTAACCCTTATCATTTTATTATCTTGTATTATCTTGATTTACTTAGACCCATAACACCTTTTACTCTTCATGCAATATTAGCAACACTTACTTTTCTCCATTCCAATTAAATTGCTTACTCATATTTCACTATGATTTCTCCATTGTTTATGCAACCTTGTTCCTTGTATGATTCCCTTATACGAAATAAAATTTGATCATGACAATCTCGGATAGTAGAGGTAGATTAGAGAACCCCATAGTAAGGATAAATAACACAGTTGGTTAAGATAATTACGAGACTACAAGGTGTAGAATGGACATAAATGAAAATGTGCGATAAATCCAAATAGATGAAGTGAGAAATGTTATATTGTGTTGACAAAACAATCAAAGGTAAATAGACTTCTCAATTTTCAAAATTTGTTTCGAGGTAACAAAATATTGAGTGAAGAATTTTTGAAGTTTTGGTGGTTTAAGAACCAAATTTAGATTAAATTGATGAATGCAAATTCTTGACAAAGACAATGTGGACTTGCCTCCGATAAAATATAGTGTTATGATGATATTAGTTTCCAGGGATAACCAAATTATTGAAGAAAGATCTTTACACTTTTGGATGCATTAAAAAAAATTTAAGTTTCTAAGGTAATTATGGAAAGGAAGTTTACTATGAGTGATGTTTCAATAAATCAAAACGACGACGAAATTAGTGAGGAAATATTTATATAAATATAACTTGGAAGAAGTAGATTAGAGAGTTATCGAATTCAAAAACTCTAGATTTATGGCAGCCTATTATGGGATGGATTTATATGTGTATTCCTTAAAAGAGGGAAAGGAAGATGTGTGTACGAAAATATAAATTTTAAGGAATATCAGCTCTGAGAAGAAATCAAATTTTTTGAAGATTTAGTATTGATAAGTGGATAATAATGATTCGAAGATCTAACCATATGGTAACCCACTCGACAGTATGAGCTAGCAATCAAAATTGGGACAAAGGAGACTATTGCCTATTTATAAGTTGCACGTCTATAGGATAATGGTAGCATGGATTGATTCCAAACCTTGATAGTTTGTCATGCATTGGCCATCTTCTAACCATTTAATTTTTTATCAAATATCGTTACTTCTCTCGTCCAATGATTTAATTCATGGATTCATATGACAAACTCTTTCTAACTCTTCAACCTTACCTATCCTAATTTTTCTTAAATTTCGAGGACAAAATTCTTTTAAGTTGGGTAGGATGTACGCCCCCTAAATTTTTACTACGATTTTTTTAATATATTTTTTTATTTTTGTACTTCGTATCTGCACGTCGTATACGAGTTCGCTTTGTTGTATTACGTAACGTGCGAGATTTGCATTTCGTAATTTTTCGACGAGTGCGAATATCTGTCGAGGTACATATGTTAGAAAAATATTTTTATTATAAAAATTTATTTTATATAGGAAAGTACATGTTCAAATAAAGGTGATGAATATTTTTATTTTTATGAAAGGAGTTATTTTTTTCGTCGTTTAAAAATAAATAGTGATTTGAAATTTTTTGGTTTATATAAAATATATGCGGAATTTGAAATTTGTATAGTAACATATTTTTGTTATTTATAAAAAGCTACTTTATGATTTAATATTTAAGTAATTATCTTGATTTTCGAAATTAATTAATGTAATATTTTAATATTTATGAAAAAGATATTTAAAATTTTGTTTTATTTAATATTTAAATTATTTTGGTGGTTTAAATTTGGAAAAGATTTTATTTTAAATTAAAGGAAGTTATCCAGATTGATTTAATTTTGATTGCTTAAATTCTAAATTGATTTAAATAAAAAGATGGAAATATCCATCTGGGTTTAAACGAATACTAGTCTTATCCAACTGGAAATTCCCACCTCCTATATAAGGAGAGGTATTCCTCTAATTTCTACACAACAATCACATCGTGCATCGTGTCTGTGACAACCAAATCTTATCCCAGTTATTTACATTCATCCATCTCGTGTCGGGACACACACCCGATACGACACACCCGACCGCCGAACAATCCTAACCCTACCCACATTCATCGCCATCACCGACCCCCGCCTGGCCACCACGGCCGACCTCGCAACGTGCCATCCCAGCCATCCGTCGAAGCCCGTCTATCCTCAACACAACCCCCACTCCTTCCAGCCTCGCCATTACCGGCGAACCCACCTTCATCACCACCATCACCGCCACCCGTCTCCGTCACCAACACATCCCTATCTCTTTCCCTGCCATTCCTTCTGCCAACCCGCCCTACAGCCGGCACGGCTCACCAATAGTCAACACCGCTACCTTGATCTCTACCACTCGCCAACACCCGACCAAAACAACCCCCGACATCTTCGCAAACACCAACCTCCAGCACCACAGCCAAAAACCCAAAGTCCGTCATAGCCACAAACACCAAAAAATAAATCAGAAGGTATAACTGAAACCTTACCTCCACTGTGACATCGCCGAGCCGTCGTCGACCACCTCGGTGACGACCGTGAGGGCTCACCGCCGGCCGAAACCCGAGCCACGCAGCCAACACCGATTTCGACGAACCCCCGTCCCCCAGACTCTGAGCCGCGTGCCATCCTGCTCCGCCGCTTCCGGCAATCACCAGCACCAGACCAACCTCATCCGCCTCACCCCCGTGCCTTGCCGATCCCCTTCGCTGTGCCACCACGAGATCGACGCCGACCCCGTGCTCCGCCCGCATCCGGCCTCCATCCCTAGCCGGCGCGCCATCGCCCACCATCGGCCTCCATTCCTAGCCGACGTGCCATCGCCCACCTCCGGTCAGACTGACGCCGCCCCTGTCTCGACCACCGTATCTCGCCGTGCGTCCGCCTACAGATCCATGCCGCGCCGCCGCCAGCGGCAAGCGTGTCCGTCGAGCGTCGAGTTTGGTTCCCGCACCTCCGATCCGCCGGCTCTCGACGCCAAGCCTCCGCCAGCACCTGACCACAGCGCCACCGTCGCCACCTCGCGGAGCCGGCCGGAGCCCCTCTGGTGAGTTCCCACTTCCCAATTTCCCCCTCTCTCCCTCCTTCCTTTTTTGTTTCCTAATTCTGAGAGGGAACAGCAAATGTGCGGTTATAGGTAATTATTATTACTATTATTATTATTATTTACTGTTACTGTTATTATTATTATTATTATATTATATTATTATTATTATTATTATAATATTTATTAGCTTTTCTTTTCTCTCTCACTTTCCTAAGAGCCAGCTTTTATTAGTATTATTATTATTAGGTGGTAGTACTAATTAGAGCTACTACTATATATTTAATTATTTTATTTATTTATTATTATTTAACAGTATTTGAAATAAAATCTTAAAACTAAATATTGATATCTTTATATTGTTGTAATATTAGTATCCTTTTATTTATACCAATTACATATTAATTTAGTAGATGATTTTGATGACAAAAGATATCTACAGGGTTATATATAAATATTATACTTGGCTTGACCTTATCTCAAAATATGGTTTTAGAACCCTATATGATTATCCAGATTATTAATATTTATCTAAATTATTTTTACTAATAAAATATGGTTTTCTATCTATACAAATATGTGTTGACAAATATAGAGTTAGCCTAAAACGATTTTTGATTATTAAAGTATTTACCAAAAATATATTTTACTAATAAAAATCTAGTTTTAACTATTATATTTTCTAAACATGGTATAAACATCTTTTCTACAAATCCATCGGTTACCAATTCTTGATCATGACTAAATCGTGCCCCTATTTTCTCATGGACTTCGGGCCTCTGCACATCGAACATGGCTACTGGACAGACATGACTTATCGGATTATCGCATCACACCAGGCGATACACCAGGAAAGATACCTTGCCATAATTTACTGTTTATAATTTGTATGCATTTTATTTATTGCATATCACTGTAAATTTATTTTTAGTTCTTTTTGCTGTACCATTATTACAGTTCCTGCCTTACTGCCTACTCTGTGATATTAGCTGTACCTTGTTATTTATCCTTTGATTGCATATGGACTTAGAGTTAAGGGACTACCACTAGTTTAGTGCATTACATAAACTTTGACACTGATGTGCCACGAGATGTGTGAGTTGTGAGTAGCATATAGCCTACGGACTTGCGTGTTGGCTGATCACTGATGCGTACAGGACGTGCGTTAGGTCTAACTATCAATAGTTGTATGTTAGAAGACTTGACGGTTAGTAGTGTTACTTAGTCGTGGATGCGACACGATAGGTACATTGGGTGGGGAAAATATTTTCTTGTCGTATGGTCTTCGATTGTACTTCCCTTGTAACCCGGAAGCTTCGCTGGAGATACGGGTATGTTTAGCCTCTTAGGTTTGCCACTGTCGTTTTTGAACGTCATGCGCTGTAGTCACTGGTGCCCAAGTGAAGACTATACCAGATCCCATTTACAGCCAGGGCTCATGCGACGAAAGGTTTGTTCTCAACTGCATGTTCACTTTAGTACGATTAGGTTACCTTTTTGGTGTCTTGTCACTTTCTTTGATTGTGGCATATTTTATATTCAGTATTTATATGGCATGTTTATTGTATTTTGTTACATCCCTCTGAGGACCTGGTTATCTCGCCAGGTGTGTGTTCTAGTATTTCGCAGGTGTTCTAGCCATGGCCATGATCGTCACTATTTCTTCAAGGATGATTGTACTTTGATTGTCTTCGCTTCGTCGCCAAACTCATTTTATTTTCCATGTACTTTTTCTTACTTGTTGGTAGTAGATTTGTCTCCACCCAACTTATTATAGCAAGACAATTTATTATCATTATATGATATCTTTTATTTTGTGTGGATGAGATTAGTCATAGTTCTACTGCATTTTACATCTTACGTATATATACTATACAGCCGGCATGTCTACGTTCCTAGTCCTACGTATTTTGGGACTGGGGCATGACAATTATCAAGCCTACTCAGTGCATGAAAATAATATTTTATTAGTGTGAAGGCCAAGTAAAGGCAAGTTCACGAAGCCACCCACCTGAACGAGGAGTCGCCTCGACCGTGCAGGACTTCGAGCAGGCCGTTGAATGGCATAAGTCCAAATGCCGTTGGCATTTTGATTCCTCCGGTTTGAACTGAGCGGGTGGTATTATATTACACACCACTCAGAAAAAGTTTCATCATCGAAACTTATTGAGTACACACTCATCGACTTTTCTCAAACATGGTTAAGTTATGCTCGTCGCGCGCACGGACAACTTAGTTCTAGGACAAATCACCCGAGCGGTATCCTTAGTACATTTTGAATCCAACACAACCCAACCGATCATTCTCTATCTTCTAATCGAAACCAAGTGTTACGCATCCTTAACCAACCTCCGAAACCTGAATTGCATCAATGCCTCAATCAATATTTAAGTTCATTTTAAATCCAATGATCGTACTCCCATCAATATTCTATTGAACACACGATTTCAAAATCCTCAATACCTTTTGGTTCCTTTAGTCTCATCTAAATTCAATGTATCACTTAGTTGGATCGTGCATATATTTAAGGCGTCCTCGAAATATATATATTTCAGCTAAGCCTTGTGATAGTGAATCTAGTTCCACATACTTAATTCATTCTATCAATCTTGGAATCACTCATATCGATGCTACCTCTCAAAATAGGAACGTCTTGCCTAATCGTTAGGCCATCTCTCCAGGCTAAAGTCAACGCCAGTATTGGAATCATCGTCCCCAAATAATAATATCAACACTGACCCCAATCCTAAGGTCAAACCAAAGTTGATAATATAGGACTTTCTACCCAAGTTCGCATTACTCCGATTTCTAAACATCGAGCATATATTCTCCTATTCACACTTGCAACTCTTAGTCCAAGGGGTTCAAGTCCCTCATTAAAGCCATCATACGGTAAGTTCTGCTCAACCAATTCCACGGCATATCAATATCGCACATCCAAACTAACAATTTGCGTAGTCTATCTCTTCGAACATGTTCGATATAATCCACCTATCCATCCTATCCAAGTCAAGTACACCATAACACAATTTGTCACTAAACCATAATTCTTATACCATATTCCCTAAGTCGTTTATCATAATTCACGTATTCGATCAAAAGGTCGTCTAGCATAACAATATGTCACGTCTCAATCTTCCACAAGTCCGATTATCCATGCTAGACATGAAATCACCACTCCAATGCTTCTGCAGGATAATCGTCCTCATCGGGGCATAACTCTTGCTTTGAGTTTAGACTAATTCATTTTCGATACGTATATTGGATTTACTCAATCCTCAAACTTACTTTATCGTCAATCACAAGTCCGAACAATCCTTGAATTCACCTTCGTATCAAACCACAAGTCAAAGTAATCAAATTGCCACACCCTGATCTCTCGCAAGTACGATCATCCCTGTTAGACATGAATTACTATGTAAGCGCTCCTGCGGAATGGTTGTCCTAATCCAGCATGATGCATGTGCGAGGCTGGAGTTGCGCTCGCACAAGATAATAACGTCAACGTTGTGGTTATCATCGAAACCATCAAGATACTTTTGTTTTCATCCAAGTAATATATCAATCCATTCTCAGACCTTTCCTCAAGTCATAAAAATTCTCACATCATGATCATTAACTTTGTCAACATTTTAGTTTCGTATAGTCCGACTATCATTTATTCATGTATGCTTCAAGTTCATCTAATCAAATAATCCAAATATTCATTATTATTAAAATCCCAAGTATAGCATCCATCTAAATAATAATATTTTATACGATCATCATTCCTAGAATCATAGTACCCTCGAGTTATCGTATATCAATCTTTGACACGCCTTAATACCATCGATGATATAAATAACCTGACGATCTTCCTCTGCAATGAACTTCGAGTCGTGCAACTAATACTATCGTTCAACTGGATATACGATCAACTCTTACAAATCTAAGATCAATTTCGTTATAGTTATCTTCCAAACAAGTCATATGATCAATTCATTCAAGCCCAAATCATATTTGTTATCATCTATCTTAGTCATCGAGCAATATATTTTCGAAATCCTTAGAGTCATTCTTGTATATTCAAATTATTTTCATGCATGCTAACTTCCAATCATGCTAACTTTTCATATACGATTCATATCGATACCTCAATTGAGTCATTCATTTATTGTGCCTTAACTTTTCTTCAAGTTAATCTATCTATTCTTATCCCTTTGCATTTCATACTTAGCGCAATTCCAATCCGATGTGCGTTGGTTTTTCTTATTCATTTAAATCAAACTCATACTAGCTATCAAGTCATGACTAATTTAGAAACACTCTTTCTAAGGCTTTGCGTTTAGCACCGTACTTGCTAATAGACTCGTTGGTACCCAGTGTCCTCAATCGATTGACTTTCCCGAGCCTATCCCATATACCACTCAGGGATGAAGTCATTCGACAAATCCTTGAAACAAACTACGAATCACAACCGATCACTTTGAGTCTTCGTTCGAACCATTCTTCAAATTCCAAGCACGTTCCTTCTTATCTCGCATCGACGATATCGTCGTTCGATAGCACCTCTATCTCAACTCCCCAACATGTTATGAATCAAGACTTAAGTCATTCTTGTCCGACACAATTTGAATATTATGTACAACTTTGCTAACATCAACGCAATTTTGGTGTATATGCCCAGCCCGACTTAGCCAACTGCGTTTTACATGAAACCATCTTTTGTTCAATCAAAATTTCCTTCATGAGATTTTATAAAATATATAGACTTATTATATGGATATCCCACAGAACATTGAGAGAGAGTGCATCAACGACATCGATTACAGAAATAATATTTAGTATGAAGCCATCAAAGTTAAAGAATTTAATCCAAAATCCAAAGACGTAAAGCCGTGCTCTGATACCATTATGTCACGCCCTGGTCCCGGAGGACTATTTATCCTCGCTAAGGCGTGATGCCGCGTGAGCCTAGGTTGTACTCACATAAGGCGGGTCCCATAACGGTCGATTACAGCATCTTGCGATGGGGTCGTCGTACATAAGTCATAAGCAGAAAAGTTGAATAACACAAGCGGAACGTTGAAACAAAATATAAGTCATGCAAATAGCTCTTTATTGATATTGAAACAATGATTACATATGTGGTACGAGGCCAAGATTATAAGTCGCTCAAGCTCATTTTCTCTCAGAATACAAGTCATTATGCTCTCTCTCATCTCTCAATACATTGAATACATAGGTACTTCTTCGACTTGCAACTTGAAGGTGCTTCAGATAGGCGATGTCCATACATTATGTCCTGTATAGGTGAGTCCGTATACCTCAAATGCCAAGGAACTCCATGCCTCAGCACATCCAAGCGAGCTCCGCCTTGAGCGAGGAGGTACCTGTCACCTGCGCATGAAATTGGTGGGTTGTTAGTACACAACCGTACTGGTAGACTAGTATCTCGCAAGCCCAAACAAGAGCCAACATATTTATTTATTATGTGCAACTTTTATCCTTTCGATTGTCTTTATAATCTTGCCTTAAGATCATTTAGGACATAGACCTGGCCTATTTAGTGTCTCTAGACCATCAACGTGCCTCATACCGATAAGTTACTTATCTTTGTGCCTCTAGACCATTCTCGTGCTAACAAAATCAACGTGTCGATTGTGCTTGCCTTTTTAGCTCGTACTCAAATGCAACAACATCGTGCCATAACTCTGTTCGTGCTTCAAACATTGAGGCCGTGTGTCACTCCTATTTTTCGTTATACGTATTTTTAGTATACGTGTATGAAATTTTGACTTTTATCAGGTGACCCGTATTTTGACTTGTCTTGCTAAGCCTAGTCTTGGTTTAATCTTGCCTTGGTTTAATTCGGTTTGGTTCAACTTGGCTTGGCTTGGCTTGACTTGGTTTGTTTTGGTTTGAGATAGGAAGGGTTTGTATAAAAACTAACTTCTTCTTTCTCCTCCATTATTTCTCATTAACTTTTCTTTTTCTTCTCCATTACTTCTCCCACCTACCAAGCTCTAGGAAAGTGCAACTTACTTCATGATGGATCCCAAGTTTCTTTGTTCTATTTTTCTTTTTACTTGATTCTAAGCCTCTTTAGAACTTGGCATTTTAGTTTTGTTGGATACATTTTTGTAGATCTAAGTTTTAATCTTTTCTTTTTTTTTGGTTTTGATCTACAAAAATTTGGTATTTTCGAAAGCTAGTTGCTTCACGTTGTAGAAAATCTCGGTCTACCCAGTTTTGACCCTTGGAAGTCCTGATTCCGACTTCTTTTGAGGAAGTTATGGCATTTTGAAGCCATGGGTTCCTTGACCAACTCTTGGTCTGTTGGAGAAGATGAGCAGCCGCGTGCGTGCCACTTGGTGCCGCATCTCTTAGTGCGTGCCAGTTGGTGTCTTACCTATCACTGTGCGCCACTTGGTGCCACATCTGTCAGTGCATGCCACTTGGTGTCGCACCTATCAGTGCGTGCCACTTGGTGCCGTACCTATCAGTGCACGCCTCTTGGTGCTGCACCTATCAGTGCGCGCCATTTGGTGCCACACCTATCAGTGCGCGCTACTTGCTACTGTGCCATCTCTCAGTGTGCACCACTTGGTGCCGTGCCACCCCTTGGCTCAGCGCCTCTTGGCCTGGCGCCACCCAGCCCTACTTGGCGCCCCGTGCCACCTGTTGCTCTTACTTGCCTGGCACCACCTGTTACTCTTACTTGCTAGGCACCACCTGTCACCTCCCTAGTGCCACTTGACTAGGCACCACCTGTCACCTTCCTGGCGCCACCTGACCAGCGCCACTTGATTACTTTGATACCCCCTTGCCCTTACCCCCATGCATGTTCTCCTAGTTCATGTTATAAATGCTTGTGATCTTGGATGTGTCTTATACTTGGCCTAACTTGCAACGAGCCGACTTGATAATTTGTTGAGCAAGAGTATGACTTGCTAGTATTGATCTTAACTTGAACATGATAACATGACCCCGTCTCGACATGACATGACAGTGGCCCGTCGAGGCGCACTCCTGACAAGTAACAAGTAAACTTGACATGAGATGTATAAACTTGATAGTGCCCGTCGAGGTGCACTCCTGACAAGTACTCTCGACATGACAAGTATACCTACATGACATGTATAATCTTGATTGCTGCTGCGACAGCTATCCTGACTTGCTAGTATAACTCTTGTCTTGACACCGTGGTTGATTTTTTTGATTGTGCCTATACAAGCTACATGTCTCGTTTTGCATCATGTCTAGGACATGGATTCCTGGTTACCACGGTCAGGGATTCATAACGAATCTGACTAGGTTAATGACTAGATTGATCAAGTAGTTCATATAGAAAGATTTTCCAGTTACAGGCGATCCCGTTATCCCGGCCACACCTGTGGACTTGTTGCTTGCCGACGAGTTGTAGAGGCTAAAAATTAAGATGCGCCACCCATTAAGGTGTTCGATCATCAGATGACGCTAAAACATTACATTGCGCCAAACAATCAAGTTGTGCAGCATCAGGCTGCGCCAACGTCAGGTTGTACTGGAGTCAGGTTGTGCGAGTGCCACGTGATGCACTTCCTCGAGAAGCTGTAACGGTATCATCATTACCTGACAAACTGACAGCACAAAGATTAAGGAAAATCCGTTCAAATCCCGCACAACGCGGCACTCGAGAAGATTTTGTCAGCATGTAATTAATGCTGACAGCTGGTTCACGCAAGTTACTGTATGGCACGAGGATTAATCAGTACAGCACAAAAATAATCTAGTCAAAGGTGCCAGTTGTCCAGTTGCGCCCATGCACAGTCTGACAAGTTGGCGCCACTTGATCAATTCTTAATAGGGTGACATGGCGCGCAAGCCACCAAATTCGCAGAGCGTGCTCACTACACTGCTTATGACCACGCACATCTCAATCAAACGATGTCACGCGTCCATAGCAGTTGGTACAACTGCTCGTGCAAGTTGTTATATTGCGCCATGCGCAACCTGATGAAGCTTGCGCAAGGTGATCAACTAGTGTTCAAGACAGAGTGACATGGCGCACAAGCTACTAACTTCGCAGAGCGTGCCCACTATACTGCCTACGACCACGTACATCTCAATCAAACGATACCACGCATCCATAGCAGTTGGTACAACCGCTCGCACAAGTTGCTACATTACGCCACGCGTAACTTGAAGCGCGCGCAACCCAGAATAACTGCTAAACAGTTATTTCAAGAACTCTATAAATAGAGTTTCAAATCAATCACAAGACATGAAGGTGTGATCATAATCTCCTGCTAAAGTGCCGCTGCATCCTCTAGAGGCTCGTGGCTTCGATATCACTTCGTCCAAGGGATAAAGTGATCGTCTTCTGATCAGATTCCTATAGTTGTACTTCCCCATAAATCAATTGTACTCCTTTACTCTTTTCTTAGTTTGTAATAAAACTTTTATTCTTTGCAAACAAAATGACGACTCTGCTGGGGACGAATTTCTCCTCCGACGAGAAAGAGACAACTCAATGTGATACCGCGTTGTAACACCCTGTTTTCTGAAAATTAGGGATTATTAAAAATTTATTATTTTTATTATTAAATAATGGTGATTAGGGCATGATATGGTTTATAGTGTTTATTAGTGTGATTTACCATCTTCTAAGTCATGCTAAGTCATGACTTATGACTTCGTGATTTTGGTTAGTATAACTTAGTGCAAACCCTAGTTTTCTCTAACCTAGAAGTTGCCATGACCATGATAGCTTAGCCATAGGCTTAGAATATCAAATTTGGGGTTTTTGACCAAAAGGGTATTTTGGTAATTTTCTAGATTTAATTTGTGATTATGTGATTTTAATATTATTTAATACTTGGTAGGTCTCATGATTAGTTCCTAACCTATCCTACCCTAAACTAGTAGTTAGCCACTAACCTAGAACCATTAGAGTGATGATTTGGTCATGGGGTTAAAGGGTTAAAATATCTAGATATTTGCTTTATGGATATTTTGCACAAATTATGCAAAATATCAAACCCTTTTCCAAAAAGTCCTTGACTTAGCTATTAAGGAAGACAAAGACACCCCCCCCCCCATGCTTGGCCGGCCAAAGAAGACCCCCATGGCAGCCTACACTTTGATAAATACCCCTTGGATTAAATCATGAATAAATTGCATGAATTTATTCCACAAAAAATTCCCTTTCCTTTCAACCTTCATAACTTGAGCTATCTTGATCCAAATTGACTCTAGTCTCTTGCATTGGAACCCTACAACATCTAGGGTGCTAAGGGAAGCAAGAAATCTAAAATTTGGGAGCTTGGGCATCGTCGAGTTCAAGATCACAACACCCTCCTTTCATTGTTTTTCCTTGGAATCTCACCTATAGGTAAATATGTCCAAACCTAGTCTAATTCCTGTTTTTATTACATAAATGCATTCATATAAGGATAACCATACTGTGGGTAAAGTTTGGTGGGATTTTGGTGTGTTTTGGTGTCCGTATCGGACACGTATCGAAGTGTTTGAATCCTTGTTTGGTGAAATGCCACAATGAACTTGTTTTTGTGTTTTGTAGAACTAATTACACGAACTAGGAGCCCTAGACATGGTGATCATAAACCTAGTTGACTGAGCACATTTTAGTGCTGTGTCCGTGTCCAAATTGGACACGAACCGACCGCACGAGCCCATCGTGCATGTCCTGCTACCCGACCCTTCGTGCGCACAGCACAGGCCACTAGGACACGAAATATTTGACACAGACAAGGGGGCAATGTCTGCGAACATGCCCCCAAAGTCTCGTGTCGCGTCGTGTCGTGTCGAGTGAGAAAACTCACTCGCACTGGACACGCGCTGTCAGCGCACGCGCGCGCGCGCACAACTTTGAGTGTGTCGTGTCGCATGGACACGACACTAGAGCATCTCGTAGTGACACGGGCATGAATCCCTATGCGTGGCGTACACGTGGACACGAGCACGTGGTGCTTCGTGTCCTGTGTCGCGTGTACGACGCGTGTAACCGCGTGCACGACACTGTTTTCGCGTAGCGTATCAGGAATTTACCCGAGCGTGTGTTTCGTGTGTTTGGACACACGAAACCGTGTCGTGGTGTCGTGTCAGTGTCTTGGTACCCTAGTGTATCTATGGGGGGTTGGTTACCAACCCTAGGTTGCGAGCCTTAGCTCGTGTGGTTGCGTGCAAATCGAGTTACCCATTTTCAGGGTATACTGTGTAGTTCACTGTTTAGGATAAATTCCAGATTTTAGTAATCGAACTTTGATTCGATTTTAGTAATGTTTTATGTGTTAGACAAGTGTATTTTAGTGAGTATAAGTGTAGTATACATGTATGTGAGGGTGTGGGTCAAATTCGAGGAGATTTGGGTGTGTGTGGGTGTAGTTATGTGGATATACACATATGTGTGTATATGTGTGTTATGTGTGTGTGTTTGGGGGTTTGATTTTGGGTTCCAGGATTCTGGAAACCCCCCCCCCCTGTTTCAGTCTCTCTCTCAGTCTCTCTCTCATACTCACTGTCTGTCTCTCTCTCTCTATGTTTCTCTATATATATATATATAGTATATATATATATGGTATATATATATATATATAAGTTCATATATATGTGTATATATATATGATATAGATATATGTATATTGTATTAGGTTACTTTAGGTCAATATATATATATATATATGTATGTGGTTGTATATATATATATGTTATGCATTTTGGGGTTTATGGTTAGTGTGTATCTATATATATATAGATATATATATATATATATTTGACTTATTTAGTTATAGGTTATATGAAAACCCATCACTAGCCTATGGCCTAGGGTTATTGGCCTATGGTTAGGGCTAGCCCTAATGACCCCAAAACCCTAATGTTGACCCTTGTTGACTGAAAGTTGACCAAAGTCAACTTTAGGTCAAAGTTGACCTAGATCACCTAGAAATGACTAGGAATGACCTAATTTAACTAGTTTGACTAGTTTGACTAAAACCCTAACTAGTTTGACTAGTATTGACTTTACTTTGACTAGTTTGACTTTAGAGTTGACCAGAGTTGACCAAGAGTTGACTTTTGACCAGATTGATCTAGAATCATGTAGTTTGCATAGTAGACATCATATTTACTATTTAGAACACATTGTGACTTGTGTTGCTCTGATCAGGAGCCAGACACCTCTCCTCAGACTGCATATTCTCTACAGACATTCATACAGCAGGCGAGTACATTCTCTGACCGTTTCATACTTGTTCAGGCTTTACTTCTTGCTCTAGATTACTTTACTTGTTGCTGTCACGTTGGTAACACGGATTGGTACTATATGGATCTTTACATGAGATGTTATCCCCCTCGGGAGCATCGGGTACTTCATGTTATGTGTGTTTCACTATCATCATGTACTCCCATGCTTCTATTATTCATGTGCACTCATGTGATCATGTACTCTCATGTTTACTGAGCCCTCATGTATACTATCATGTGCACCCTTTCATGGGCCCCATGTGATATCATGTACAATAACGTAACCTGTACAGATCCTTGTGTATTGATTGGGGATACGGGGGAGTGCTAGTAGTCGTGTGAACAATTCCAAAGTAGTGTATTCATGTGCAAACTCGATCATGTACAAATCCGTCCGTTCACATGTGCTATCTCGTACTCTGACTCACTAGCCACTGTTAGTTCTCTATTTATAGTAGATATTTCATTACAGCTATCTCTTTTACAGCGTATATTTCCTTTCAGCAGTTCATGTATCTTACTCTATTGCCTGTATCGTATTTCCTAACCTGCTATGCACTGCGTGAGATGTATTGTGCTCGTTCCCGTCCTGATTGGACCTGTTGAAAATATTACAGAGGATGAGGATGAGGCCCTGGTGTCTACCTATTATGGAGCAGGACTAGATGATACTTATGTTGTGGACCCTCAGCAGGATCCACCTGCAGCTGAGGATGTTGTTCCAGTAGTCTAGACCAGTTTAGTCTAGGTAGTCTTTCTATATTTACTTTTTGTCTCACATTCTGAGTTGTATTTTGAGATGTGGAGATATATAGACTCTTAGACTTTTGTATTATGAGTTGACAGTTCTGGATATTATGTTGTACTAGACACTTAGACTTATTCATCTATGATACTGTTCTCTTGAGTTACTATCTATCTACCTGTCTTTCGTTCTTCTATCCTAGATGTGATTGAGATGTATATTGTTATGTCACCTCCATTCGGAGAGTATAAACTGTACAGGTACTTGGTATTGATAGATGATTGACCTAGAACAGCGTTCTACCGCCGACACTGCGGCGTAGGCTGGGCGTTGTTACGTTCTCGTACCCTAACAGTGGGTGCGGGTCGTGACACGTTTTTAGTGGTGGCCCATGCAGGTCTCGAGTTTATGTAGTGGTATTCGAACTAGAGTATCACTACAGCCTGCGATAGGATTTGAGGAATAGGCTTAGAGAGAGTGGATACTCAATCACTGTTAGAATACTTTGAGAGATTCCTGGGATGACCCTTGAGAATCTCATTTGAAATTACGATTTAAATTCCTTTTCCCTTGATTGAATTTGATTTTGGAGGATTCACTGTAGAACTTTGAATCCTGGTGTTAGTTGATAATTTTAAAATTTTTGTAGTTGTTGATTTTAATTTCTTAGTGTTAGATTAATATCTTTTATTTTAGGGTACTCAATCACATTTATGAGAAAACTCTTATCTGTTTCTTGCCATCTAATCCTCTTGCTAATTGCTTTTCATTGAAATGAACTGTCCTCTCTATTTTGCACCTTGCTTAAACACTTTCTACCTAACTATGTGACTGTATCCCAACCTGACTTACTCGACATTTCCTCAAATCAAGACTTTATTGAGACCTTCTAACCTTGACCTTTGATTGATCGAACCCTAACTATATTCCTCTAGTAGCCTATCTATCCCTAGTACTGTGTTCCTAAATTATTTACTAGATTCCTGATTAATTTTATTTCATGGGTTAATTTGATCCTCTTCAATTTTTGCATCAATTTGTCACATCTCGAACTCCCACTTCCTATTCTAGATCATTGGACGTCCTTTACCGTGACTTGGATATTCGGAGTATAATACTAGCTGTTACCTTCTAACGAACTTCACATGTAAGACCTAGACTAGCCTACCTTCATGTAGGTATTCCATGTCCCACTAAAACCCGTCTCCTCGTACTCTATTTTCTTGACATGATTTTCTAGTCAAATGGCTAAACTATAACCTCTACCATGATACTAAATTAATTCTTATTTCAATTAGAGATCCACCATGGCTCAAATCTTTCGACCTGGCATGTGATGGTATTCTGATTGAATCATTAAATACTTACCCTTGTACCTTATCTTGAATGCTTGACCCGATTGGTTAAGGATCTTGGACTATGTATTTCTTTCATCATTCCCACTCTTACTTATATCTTATGCTACAAATTATCCTTAGTTTTACAAGCTTATTCTTTCGAGCTTGATCATGATATATTTTATTGGGTGCGCACCCACTAACATATTGTCTAATCAGAACCGGCGCATGATGGTCTGATCAACCTATTGCATTTTGGTTCGCTTTTTCATATATTAATCTACGTGGATGGAGACATAATTAAACTTGCCCTAGAATCTTATCCGCAACAGCCTTGACAATTCTCCTTGGAATTATTTTAATCGCCTATGAACCTCGTATTCGTATCCAGTTGAATTAAATTTATCATGACCTGGATCTTCATCATTGGATGCTCGTGCTCATACTTGATTTCATTGATTTCCCATCTTGCCCAAATCCCAGTTTATCTTGAAATTGATCAACTTAGATCATGTCAAGACAAAAATCTATTTGTGATTGTTATACCTAAATTTTCAATTTTTTTTTTATGGAATGGTAACTTTAATGATTTCTCACTTGTTAATGACCTATTTTCATATAGGATGGTAGACGACCCTATAGCCTTGATGATTGTTGTTCCCTTACCTTCCCAATTAGGACATCCTAGATTGCTTGTACGTTTTGATACCATAGGACAGTATTGATCTAGAATGACTAGTGCATCTAGATGAGACCACAGACTGTTCCATTTAACCTGTTCCCCTGGTACTACTTTTGCACCACAATTTCTGGCTTAATTTAGGCCATAGGCCTTCCCACTCTGAATTATGATCACCGTAGACACGTTACCGTGACTTTTAAATTTGGAGCACAAGATTAGTTGTTTTCCCAAAACTGACTTCACATACCTGACCTAGACATGACATACTACACCCATGATCTTAGTGTCCCACTCAGGCATACCATTGTATGCTTCATTTGCTTAGTACGATTTTCCTGACCCGAGACTCCATCCTGATTTACCCCATGGAGTTACTTTTGGCTTCGATTTGACTTAAGAACACCTTATGACCTAAAACTGCCAGCCAATTTTTGGACATGACCCAGTATAGGTCTACTACCCATATTTTGCTTGTTGACCTTGTATGTTGCCTAGGTAGTGGCTTCGTCCTTGATTGTTGGAGGTTTGACCTAGAAGGAGTACGACCATCTAAATTTCGAGGACGAAATTGTTTTAAGGTGGGTAGACTTGTAACACCCTGTTTTCTGAAAATTAGGGATTATTAAAAATTTATTATTTTTATTATTAAATAATGGTGATTAGGGCATGATATGGTTTATAGTGTTTATTAGTGTGATTTACCATCTTCTAAGTCATGCTAAGTCATGACTTATGACTTCGTGATTTTGGTTAGTATAACTTAGTGCAAACCCTAGTTTTCTCTAACCTAGAAGTTGCCATGACCATGATAGCTTAGCCATAGGCTTAGAATATCAAATTTGGGGTTTTTGACCAAAAGGGTATTTTGGTAATTTTCTAGATTTAATTTGTGATTATGTGATTTTAATATTATTTAATACTTGGTAGGTCTCATGATTAGTTCCTAACCTATCCTACCCTAAACTAGTAGTTAGCCACTAACCTAGAACCATTAGAGTGATGATTTGGTCATGGGGTTAAAGGGTTAAAATATCTAGATATTTGCTTTATGGATATTTTGCACAAATTATGCAAAATATCAAACCCTTTTCCAAAAAGTCCTTGACTTAGCTATTAAGGAAGACAAAGACACCCCCCCCCCCCATGCTTGGCCGGCCAAAGAAGACCCCCATGGCAGCCTACACTTTGATAAATACCCCTTGGATTAAATCATGAATAAATTGCATGAATTTATTCCACAAAAAATTCCCTTTCCTTTCAACCTTCATAACTTGAGCTATCTTGATCCAAATTGACTCTAGTCTCTTGCATTGGAACCCTACAACATCTAGGGTGCTAAGGGAAGCAAGAAATCTAAAATTTGGGAGCTTGGGCATCGTCGAGTTCAAGATCACAACACCCTCCTTTCATTGTTTTTCCTTGGAATCTCACCTATAGGTAAATATGTCCAAACCTAGTCTAATTCCTGTTTTTATTACATAAATGCATTCATATAAGGATAACCATACTGTGGGTAAAGTTTGGTGGGATTTTGGTGTGTTTTGGTGTCCGTATCGGACACGTATCGAAGTGTTTGAATCCTTGTTTGGTGAAATGCCACAATGAACTTGTTTTTGTGTTTTGTAGAACTAATTACACGAACTAGGAGCCCTAGACATGGTGATCATAAACCTAGTTGACTGAGCACATTTTAGTGCTGTGTCCGTGTCCAAATTGGACACGAACCGACCGCACGAGCCCATCGTGCATGTCCTGCTACCCGACCCTTCGTGCGCACAGCACAGGCCACTAGGACACGAAATATTTGACACAGACAAGGGGGCAATGTCTGCGAACATGCCCCCAAAGTCTCGTGTCGCGTCGTGTCGTGTCGAGTGAGAAAACTCACTCGCACTGGACACGCGCTGTCAGCGCACGCGCGCGCGCGCACAACTTTGAGTGTGTCGTGTCGCATGGACACGACACTAGAGCATCTCGTAGTGACACGGGCATGAAGCCCTATGCGTGGCGTACACGTGGACACGAGCACGTGGTGCTTCGTGTCCTGTGTCGCGTGTACGACGCGTGTAACCGCGTGCACGACACTGTTTTCGCGTAGCGTATCAGGAATTTACCCGAGCGTGTGTTTCGTGTGTTTGGACACACGAAACCGTGTCGTGGTGTCGTGTCAGTGTCTTGGTACCCTAGTGTATCTATGGGGGGTTGGTTACCAACCCTAGGTTGCGAGCCTTAGCTCGTGTGGTTGCGTGCAAATCGAGTTACCCATTTTCAGGGTATACTGTGTAGTTCACTGTTTAGGATAAATTCCAGATTTTAGTAATCGAACTTTGATTCGATTTTAGTAATGTTTTATGTGTTAGACAAGTGTATTTTAGTGAGTATAAGTGTAGTATACATGTATGTGAGGGTGTGGGTCAAATTCGAGGAGATTTGGGTGTGTGTGGGTGTAGTTATGTGGATATACACATATGTGTGTATATGTGTGTTATGTGTGTGTGTTTGGGGGTTTGATTTTGGGTTCCAGGATTCTGGAAACCCCCCCCTGTTTCAGTCTCTCTCTCAGTCTCTCTCTCATACTCACTGTCTGTCTCTCTCTCTCTATGTTTCTCTATATATATATATAGTATATATATATATGGTATATATATATATATAAGTTCATATATATGTGTATATATATATGATATAGATATATGTATATTGTATTAGGTTACTTTAGGTCAATATATATATATATATATATGTATGTGGTTGTATATATATATGTTATGCATTTTGGGGTTTATGGTTAGTGTGTATCTATATATATATAGATATATATATATATATTTGACTTATTTAGTTATAGGTTATATGAAAACCCATCACTAGCCTATGGCCTAGGGTTATTGGCCTATGGTTAGGGCTAGCCCTAATGACCCCAAAACCCTAATGTTGACCCTTGTTGACTGAAAGTTGACCAAAGTCAACTTTAGGTCAAAGTTGACCTAGATCACCTAGAAATGACTAGGAATGACCTAATTTAACTAGTTTGACTAGTTTGACTAAAACCCTAACTAGTTTGACTAGTATTGACTTTACTTTGACTAGTTTGACTTTAGAGTTGACCAGAGTTGACCAAGAGTTGACTTTTGACCAGATTGATCTAGAATCATGTAGTTTGCATAGTAGACATCATATTTACTATTTAGAACACATTGTGACTTGTGTTGCTCTGATCAGGAGCCAGACACCTCTCCTCAGACTGCATATTCTCTACAGACATTCATACAGCAGGCGAGTACATTCTCTGACCGTTTCATACTTGTTCAGGCTTTACTTCTTGCTCTAGATTACTTTACTTGTTGCTGTCACGTTGGTAACACGGATTGGTACTATATGGATCTTTACATGAGATGTTATCCCCCTCGGGAGCATCGGGTACTTCATGTTATGTGTGTTTCACTATCATCATGTACTCCCATGCTTCTATTATTCATGTGCACTCATGTGATCATGTACTCTCATGTTTACTGAGCCCTCATGTATACTATCATGTGCACCCTTTCATGGGCCCCATGTGATATCATGTACAATAACGTAACCTGTACAGATCCTTGTGTATTGATTGGGGATACGGGGGAGTGCTAGTAGTCGTGTGAACAATTCCAAAGTAGTGTATTCATGTGCAAACTCGATCATGTACAAATCCGTCCGTTCACATGTGCTATCTCGTACTCTGACTCACTAGCCACTGTTAGTTCTCTATTTATAGTAGATATTTCATTACAGCTATCTCTTTTACAGCGTATATTTCCTTTCAGCAGTTCATGTATCTTACTCTATTGCCTGTATCGTATTTCCTAACCTGCTATGCACTGCGTGAGATGTATTGTGCTCGTTCCCGTCCTGATTGGACCTGTTGAAAATATTACAGAGGATGAGGATGAGGCCCTGGTGTCTACCTATTATGGAGCAGGACTAGATGATACTTATGTTGTGGACCCTCAGCAGGATCCACCTGCAGCTGAGGATGTTGTTCCAGTAGTCTAGACCAGTTTAGTCTAGGTAGTCTTTCTATATTTACTTTTTGTCTCACATTCTAGTTATATTTTGAGATGTGGAGATATATAGACTCTTAGACTTTTGTATTATGAGTTGACAGTTCTGGATATTATGTTGTACTAGACACTTAGACTTATTCATCTATGATACTGTTCTCTTGAGTTACTATCTATCTACCTGTCTTTCGTTCTTCTATCCTAGATGTGATTGAGATGTATATTGTTATGTCACCTCCATTCGGAGAGTATAAACTGTACAGGTACTTGGTATTGATAGATGATTGACCTAGAACAGCGTTCTACCGCCGACACTGCGGCGTAGGCTGGGCGTTGTTACGTTCTCGTACCCTAACAGTGGGTGCGGGTCGTGACACGCGTCAATCGGCAAGACGCAGAAGACCCTGGTCATTCAAGTCAACCAGACAGCCTATGAGACCATGATCAATGTTGGGGGTGCCAAGCGTACTGCTGCCGCTGTTAAGAGCAAGACGCGCTCTATTTGGACTCCTAAGTCCTCGGTGGTGCAATCTTCTGTCTCTACGTAACTTGCGACCATCACTGCTTTGGCGCAACCTAAGGAAGACAGTATTTTGGCTAATCCCTCCACTTCTCCGATTCTGAAATCGAAGGAGACTCTATCTCGACACACTGCTGTCCAAAAGAAGGGAAAGCGCCCTTTGGCCTTCTCTTCTCTGGCACAACCTGCACCTGTTCTTGCTTCTGCGCAACTTCTACCCATCACTGCTTTGCACAACCTAAGGGAAACAACCTCTTGGCTAATCCCTCCACTTCTCCGACTCTGAAATTGAAGGAAACTCTGCCTCGACACACTGCTGTCCAAAATAAAGGAAAGCACCCTTTGGCCTTTTTTGCTCCAACGCAACTTGCTCATGTTTCTGCTCCGGCGCAACTTGCGTATGTTCATGCCCTGGCGCAACCTACACGTACTTCTGTACTAGTGCAACGTAAAGAGAAGCACTGTTTAGTAATTCCCTCTTTGCCACCAAATCAGAAGTTTAGTGAGAAATCACTAAATCAAGAAAAATGCTCTTTAGCTTTTCCTCATTCTGCTCGAGTCGTTGGCTGGGTGGAAAGTACTGCTTTCCTTAACAGAGACAACCAAATCTCTGTCGGGAAGATGGGTTCTATTCAGAATAAACCTTCCATGTAAAAGGGTATTATGCCTACTCCAAAGAGATCAGGGCAGGATCTACCAACCTTATGTATTTTTAGATTCCGACGAGGCAAACTACTAGTATCTCAAGTAGATGCACAAGTAACTCCTCTATCCGACTTGTGCACCTATATCAATAGGTGCCAATTAGGCTCAACCTCGGGAGATCATAAGATGTATCAAGCACAATCGACACCAATTGCTAACTTACACTAGAAGAAGAATGCTGAGGTGAAAGATCCTGTGACTTATGCTAACCAGCTTAGCATGTCCTTGTACACTCAAGGTACATGACATCTCAGGAACATGAATCATGTCCCAAATATCGTCAAAGACTACATTCCTGTAACTTTTTCTCGTCCTGTTAGTGACCTTCGTTAACTCTTAATACAAAAGCGGAAGGTTGTAAATCCATTCTGTCCAACGGTGGTCCAACAGCAACAGCATCATTGTAATCACCACCATAAAGTTGTCATCAAATGCTACTGTCAGTCAGCCAAGCGGTCCGTCTTTGACCATTTGAATTATGTTCAGATTCCTGAACCAATCCTAGTAGAAGAAGATGAATTACTTTTTGCTCCTGTCAACATGATATCTCAAAGCACTGGGGGTGGAAAACATCCAAGAAGTAATGCAGCCCGTAATCCTAGTCAGCAATACTTAGATTGGATTCATGAATCCAATGAAGGAGTATATCAATATACTAGATCAAGAAGTCAAGAAATAATCGGTCAAAGGAATCTTCCTTCCGACTAAGACACAATCGGTCAAAGGAATCTTATTGATTCTAACCAAGATTCCTTCAATAAAAAAGATATCCCTATCACTTATTCTGGGGATAATTCTTTATGTGACTTTGATGTTAACAGTAAAAGTTCTGAAAGGACCATTCTTTCCACTAGCTCGTCTTCAAGGGCTAGAGAAGTGACTGCTTATGACGTCACAGAGGATCAAGATACTTCTAGTTCTTCCAGTCAAGAGCAGAGAAATGCTGCTTTGGAGGCTAGTTAGAAGAACATAGCTGAGATGATGACAGGCATGCATGCTGTGATTATGGCACAACATACAGTTCCACCGGTCGTGAATCTGATTCTGACTCAGGAACCTGTGACAACATCAGGTCCTACCAATATTGATCTGGGGGGACAATCTCCTCACACCGCTTCCATTCCTGTGTAGGCTATTCCAAGTCAATCTGGTGCCGGGGCTGGTACTTATCATGCGGTACCCTCTCCTAACACATTGAATCAATCCACTACTCCGCAATCAACGGGAGATACCAATAAGGCCGTAAAATTTTTACGTACTCAATTTGAAGCTTTCAAACAGAAGGATGGCCTGCAGAAGCTTGGGATCAAACAACCCTATCCCATAGAATGGAAATAGGTCCAATTTGCTCCTAAATACAAACCCCCTACTATTATGCTATTTGATGGCAGCACGTCTCCAAGTCAATACCTCAATCACTTTGAAGTAATGACTGATCAACTTGAACCAAATGATGCTCTTCTTACTAGAGTATTTATCGGTTGTTTAGCTGGTGCAGCATATGACTGGTATCATAGTTTACCAAATAGGTGTATAACCTCTTTCGCTGGCTTCAAACAAATATTTTTGAAACAATTTTATGAAGGAACCAACGACATGACTATGTCTGCTCTCATCAAAATCAAACAACGACATAATGAAACGACTGAACGTTTCATTGAACGGTTCCGTCGTGAAGCACTCAAAATGTCTCTCGAAACTCCAGATGTTTTAACTATAGACACTTGCAAATCAAACTTGTTGCCTATAATCAGCATGTGGACAGGATCAACACAGTTCCAAGATTGGCCTTCTTTCATAATGAATGCCAAAGCGGCAGAAGAGAGCACTGACAAATTCAAGCAATTAGGCATTTAAATGCCTAATCTTGACAAAGATGAACGTGCTACACTAAATAATAATGGTCGCCAGAACAATCGTAAGAGCAAGAAGACTTTAGCCATTAACCTCAAAGGCAAAGAAGCCCTAGCCATCAATGTAAATAAGCCAACAAGTACCCCTACAACACCACCACAACGGACACCATGTCCAAAAGAAGAATACTCTTTCGATGAAGATGATATCATAAGTATCTTTGATTGCCTCATCAAGAGCAATAAACTCCAACTGCCAGAACCTAAATGACCATATGAAGTTGGTAAGACTGACCATCCTAAATATTGTGTTTACCACAGGTTTATTGGACATCCAACTCGAGCGTGCTATGTGCTTAAGGGTAAAATTCAGGAGATGGTCAATTTCGGTGCAATCACTCTCCAGCAAGACGAGAAAACTGTAACAACTAATATCGTCTCTTTACAGTTTGGAGATTTTTTAGCTAAACTTGTGCAGGACGGTGCCATCCCTATTCCGAGAACTACTCTGGAAATTGTTAATCTTCCACCTGCACGAACAGATGGTCTTGTTCCTCTGTCTACTAATAGAGGGGAGATTATATGGATCCATCCAGATTTAGTGGCGGACTTTGAAACCCCATCTTCTTCCACCAAGTCCAAGAAGGCCACTAAAAATAAATTATGTCATATGATTTCATTTGGTGAACATTGTCTTCCACCTCTAACAGCTACCTTCATCTCGGTAGCAGATAATCCTTCTTCTTCTTCCACTGATAAGACAATATTGTAAAAATCACAACCCAAATATCGACCAGTTTTCCATCTGTATAGTCCACAATCTCGTGAACTCATGACGAAGATGGGATATGATTTACAAAAGGCCTCTGGTTTGAATCATGGAAAAGAATCTTCTGTACCTCTTTCTCTATGTCTTTCTCATAACCAATCTCGGGTTGGTTTGGGTTACTGGACAAACTCTCTATCTTGCCAAAAGAAACCTTCTAGAAATAAAACCTAGGCAAAGAGTTGCAATATGGTGTCCTTTGAGCCTGTATCCGAAGAAGAAGTCTTAACTGGTACCAGATCTGGGAAACCTTACCTAAGAGACTATTCAGAAGGTCAAGAAAACCCTGCTCCAGCTCTGGAGGCTCCTCAAGCATCATCTTCTCCTGCTGTCAATAATCCATCAGCTTCGTCACCTCCAATAGAGCCAACTCTTCCTAAACAGCCGACAGCCGACAAAGGAAAACAGCCTGTCCGTTTCGACAAAGCATTGAAGAAGACTTCAACCTTGGGACTTGAGAAGCCGTATAACTTTGATATACTAGCTCAGTTGGCCAATACTCCGGTAAGATTGTCAATTTTTGAGCTACTCCGTCTTTCGAAGGAGACTCAAGAAACGTTGAGTGAAGCTTTGACGCAAGCTGATACTTGTCTAGCACTTCTCAAGAAACCTATCACGACCCGCACCCTAGAGTAAGGGCAAGAGACGTAGATACGTCCAGCCTATGCCGCAGTGTCGACGATAGAACGCTGTCCTAGGTCAAACATCTAACAAAATAAAGGTACCTGTACAGTATATACTCTCCAAATGGAGGTGACATAGCAGATACAGTCTCAATCACATCTAAGGTAGAACATGATAAAGATAGATAAAATATGAAATCCAAAAGAGATACCGCAGATAGAAGTCTAAGTGTTTAAGATACACAAATCCAGAAATACATCTCAAAGCTCAAATACAGTAATCCACAAATACAACTCAAACAACTGAAAATAAGCTATGAGCAAAACCCTAGCTATCTATACAACCTCTACTGTGTCTCCTCTAGGCTAGCAGGCAACCTCCAGGCTATCTGTAAAATTTATCAACAGGTCCAGTCAGGACAGGAGCGAGCACAATACATCTCAATAGTTCATAGCAAGTTAGAAAATATAATCATACAGTAAAGTAAGATACAGGTACTGAAAGAAATACAGTATATAAACAGAGAGAGAACTGTAATAGAAATATCTACTATAATAGAGAGCTAACAGTGGCTAGTGAGTCAGAGTACAATATAGACATGTAAATGGCATATGATGATTCTGATGAGACACTACGGAATGATTCTGATGAGATACTACTTGGGTATTATTTACATGTCCACTTCTACTCCCCCGTACCCCCAATCAATACACAAGGATCCAACCAGGTTATGTTATGATTCCATGCAAAGGCCCCCGAAGGGTGGTACATGGAAGTCCCATAAATAGGGATTCTAGAAGACCCAATAAATGGAATAAGGATTCAAGAAAGACTCTGTGATCATGAAAGTACATGTCACAAGTGATCAATGAACCAATGAAGCATAGTGATACGCCATATAAGTGAAACGCACAGAACATGAAGTACCCGATGCTCTCTGAGGATAACATCTCAAGAAAGGATCCATATAGTACTAATCCGTGTAACCAATGTGACAGTATCAAGTAAAGTAATTTAAAGCAGGAAAATAATTCTAAGCAGGATATGAAATGATCAGAGAATGTACTCGCCTGCTATCTGAATGTCCAAAGGAAATGTACTGTCCAAGGAGAGGTGTCTGGCTCCTATTTAGAACAGCACAAGTCACAACAAGTCCAAAATGGTAAAATAAAGCTCTACTATGCATTCTACATGATTCTAGGTCATTCTAGGTCAAAGTCAACTCTTGGTCAACTCTAGTCAACCGTACTAGTCAAATTAGGTTAACTAGGCAGTACTAGGTCTAAACCTAGACTAACAAGTCTCATTAGGCCTAACCAAACCTAGACTAACACTCACACAAAATCACAAAGCTACACAAGTTATCAAACACACATTACATATATATTCATATATTTTTTATTACAAGCAAGGTGCATAAAGACAAGGAGTGAGTGATACATGAATGTGGATATGGCAATGTGTACATAGCAGTACAACATGTTCAAGTGTGAGGGTATTATGTTAGAAGGATAACATTTAGCAAGGGTTCATTGTGTCACATAGAAGAAATAATATGTAAAGTATAGGTTTAGCATGTGTGTGTGTGGGTGTTAATCATAACAAAAGGGTTTATTTATACATCAAAGGGTTTACTCATAACAGTAAGTAGGCTTTATGTGTATTCATGCTTGGGATTACTGTCAACATGTAGAAGGGGGTTTTAACATATGAATATGGTGCTAAGTGCTAATATGGCATCATACATTCCTATCATGTTGGCATTCATATATAGCATACATTCATACTTGATTACGTTACTTACTTACATATGGATACTTGCATACATGTTTTAATACCTTGCATTACCCACATGCTTGCATTTCATCCATTTATTCATGTATTGCATTCATTCATTCATGCACCTATACATACATATTTGAATACATTATATACTTTCATACATTATATCATTTATGCATACTCTATATTATATTACATTCTCTTAACACACACACACACACACATATATATATATATATACACATGCATACATACATATTTGTACATACAAGGATATACAAAATGCATATATCGTATAGTAATCTTCTACTTAAAATCAATACTGTACAAATTAAGCATTCATTAAATTCTAGGATTAAAATATGTTATAGATCTTTGTGTTAGCTTTCCGAAACTTTAAACGGATCGCATTTTCGTGTCCGGAAGCTCCCGGAATCACAAAAACACCGAAACGCGTTTGTCTTTCGTACAGCTGACGCTCAAATAATTTTACAGAAAGTTTCAGAACGAATTTGGCTTATTAAAATATATATTTGGAAATCTAACTTCGATACGGTTCTTTTAAAAAAACGGGAGATGATATGTTGATCGAAAATAAATTTCAACCCCAAAATAATATCATAAATAATAAAATAAATTTCAAAAATATTCAAAAGTGTAAAATGACAAAAATACCCCTATTTCTGAAAACTGGGGGTGACAAAACCAGAGGATGAGCCTATAACATGCCTTCACTGTCATAGTGTGATGGAACTAATGCCAAACATCACCTTTACACAAGATGATATGTTGTTGGAAGATAATCGTCATGATCGACCCCTCTACTTCACGGAATATGTTGATACCATGAAGGTTGATCGTATCTTGATCGATCCTAGGTTTGCACTTAGCATCATGCCAAAGATTCTACTAGATGCATTGAAGATTCTCGAACACAATCTTTCGACAACCATTACGACAATCCTGGGATTCAATTCTGGAAGAAGTGAACCTTTAGGAAAGATTCGCCTGAAAGTTCAAATAGGCAATCTTCGTAAGAAGGTTACTTTCTACGTGATTGATAACCACGACTCTTACAATGCTTTGCTGGAAAGACCCTTTCTGCATGAACATAATATTGTACCATCCACTTTACATCAATACTTCAAGCATGTAGATGTTAATGGAGAAGTCCAAAATGAAGTAGTCGATTTAAATCCTTTTAGGGGCATTGAAGCATATTTTACGGACTCTCGAATGTACAAAGAGGAGTTCATGAAAGTCGTATTGGCAATGGATAGTGAGAAAGATCAGAAACATACTTCAAAAATGTTCTCATGATCTCCGTCAAAGGATGTGCTACTTGTCCCTCTTCTTCTCAGACATTGACTATACATCTTTCCTCTCATAACAAACAGCCTCTTGCTGTAGAAAAGGAACAAAGGGAGCTCACCTCTTCCGAGCCTCTTGTTATCGTCTTTCGTCGTAACAAACCTTCTCCTTCTCCTCCTCTGGTTATCAACCTTACTAAGCCTTCTGTGAAGGCTAAGAATCATGTTATTATACTGACTGGTTATCTCCTTTACAATATACTGATGTCCTTTATTATACTCAATGTTATTTAAAAATATTAGATAACTTCGAACTACTTACCATAGGAGCAGTTGAAGCTTCCCAAAACGAAGTATTGCTTGAGTCAATGAAGGACTCCTTCTTCTTAGTTCCTTCCAGGAAGAAAAATGAACTTCCTATACTTTTTAGTAAAGGAACGAAACAAAAGATCACGCCCGATAGTGAAGAAGAAAATCACGATAACGGAAGACTTCAACTACGTCGTTATAGCAAGCAATCAAAAGATATTATTCAAAATATGGACTATAATCTTAAAGCTGGTCTCAATGGCGGCAAAGGAAGGCGAACTCCTATTTGTATTCCTGCTCCGAAAGGAAAATTACAACAATACTACAGCAAAACGAAGCGAAGATTAGGTTATACTTCCCCAATTCTGACTCCAGAAGTCTCCAAATCCGAGGAAGAAGAACGATCTAACTCTTCTGATTCTATCTCATGGGATTCAGACACCAGTGTAGGGCACGTCTATCACGTGACTCTATCTTCCAATATGGTGACTGCCGAGTTCTCGGAAGATGACGAAGACTTTGTCGAAGCTTCTGAATCTGAAAGTGCATACTGGCCCATACGTTAAGGAACTGTCCTCCCCACCCAATGCCTAGTAGGGTCACATCCTTGTCCCATTGGAACCTCTAGTAACTGCCAAGTCCACTAGCATGCAATTCTATTGGCAGTTACTCCTAACCGTCGTACGCCTCATACGTATCGGTGGCCAGATGACTACGCGAGTACGTGTCCTAAACGTGAATCACAACTTGTGATGATCATGTGTCAAGGCCACATGAGGTATACCAATATCTCATCATAACTGGGTGGTTACTAGGCTAAGTCAATGCAAGAGAATAAAACCAAAAGCAGTAAAACGACCGATGGAGTTGCATGCACCCAAGTGTGACTTAGACGCACAATGATATAATACTAACAATAGATAAGTAATACTGAATATAAATAATTAAAAATAAGAATAAATTAACCATAGAGTAAGGTGGTAAGGTATCTTGCCTAGCGGTACAGAAATGACAACTCCAACAGTCAATCACGTCAGCAATAAAAACTCAAAATCCATGAACGGCTTCGAATGCTAAAATAAATACTAAGAATGTTTCCGACATAAAAGATATGTCTAGGAAACACCTATCCAAAAGTCCAATTCTAGAACAGGGACAAAATCGTAATTTTGGATCAAAATGATATCCGCCGTTGGACCCATTTTACACCGAAATACGAACCAGTATCTATGATCTCTAAAGTCATCAAACTATATGTCTACAAGTTCAGTTTGAGAAGATGAACTCAACCATATGTTCAAAGTTAGATTCCGGTGGGTCGTGCACAATTTCGTCCGTTGTATCGAGTCGCGGGCTCGCTAAATAGGCGTTCCGGCCGACTTTCTCAGAATCGGACCAAACTTGGCATACATGACCAAAATTTTGATATGGTCTTGTTGGCACAAGTTTTGTCTCGAACCAACGACTGTACACGAAGTTATGGCCAGATTTGCAAAAGGCTGATACGGGGGTATTTTGACGGATACGTACTGATTTCGTCGCGTACACACAACAAAATTGAGTCACGTCAGTTCCCACACGTCGACAACATCCATACGTGCCTTTCGATGCATATGTTTTGTGACCAAGTCATCCGGTTTGTCGGGCGCATGCCGTATCGGGAAAAGATTCCTGAATTTAATGTTTTTAACAACAGTTTTTCTTTAACTTTAACATCGAACAACTACCTGAAATTACAATCTATAAATTTGCTTTTACTCATGTATAGGTTGTCTAAAACTGTGTCGAATTAGTTTTCAAAAATTGACAGTAGGTCGGCCGCAATCGGCCTCCCAAGTTGGGGGTTTGGGCTAGCTTTCTGTTCTGTTGTCGAGCAAGTTTTTGCCCGACTTTGCACCGATTTCTCGGACTGGTCGATTTTCTATTTCCCAATCCACCTACTGGGATTTAGAGAGGGTTATATTGTCTACTCACATAACTTAATTGGTCAGAAATCGATCGATTAAACATAGAGAAATTTGGGATCGAAACTGGGTACATGGCCTTCGAAACAGAGGATTGTTCCGCGTTCGAATTTTCGCTGCTCTCCGGCGATCCGACCGTCGACGGCGGCATACAGGCGGCTAGGGGCATTCTTGGGGACGTCGACAAGGCTCTAGGTTAGGCGTTTGAGTTGAGGTGTGGTTGCTCGAGGGTTTTGCGTGTTTTCTCCCGAAGGACCTCTCGCGTGATATATAACTCGATTTAAATTCGAGTTACTCTCAAATTAAATCTGGGTTCAGGTTACGTTTGGTATTTGGATAGATTGGTTTTGCTAAAGGATTGGGGGAGGATCCGAATTAAAATCGAATTCATCAAAATCTGGGTAGTTTTTGATCTCTCTTACAGAGCCTTCTCTGTGCGGGAGAAATTTGGTTTCATCACTCACTCGTGAGGTGGTGGATGTTTTATTTATTTATTTGTATATCCATTATATATATATATATATATATATATATATATATATATATATACTTATATACATATAATTCCTTATATATATATTCTTATAAGGAATTATATGTATATAAGTTATGGCCAGATTTGCAAAAGGCTGATACGGGGGTATTTTGACGGATACGTACTGATTTTGTCGCGTACACGCAACAAAATTGAGTCACGTCAGTTCCCACACGTCGACAACATCCATATATATATATATATATATATATAATATATATATATATTATATATATATATATATATTATATATATTATATATATATATATATATATATATATATATATATATATATACATATATATAGGTATATACATATATATATATATATATATATATATATATATATTATATATATATATATATATATATATATATATATATATTCATACATACGTCACCCTTTATATACATACATATATACCTATATATATATATATATATATATATATATATATATATATATATTTTATATATATATATATATATATATATATATATATATATATATATATATATATATATATATGCATACATTTATACAGTAATCCATAATACTATGTTAACCTATTTTGAAATCAAGGAATTACATATATATGAAAGGTTTTAGAAATTCGATATTAGTTGATACTAATAATTATTTAGCTATTTAAAGATTAAGAAAAATACAACAAATATTTTAAAAAATATATAAAAATAAGCAAAAAAAATATGGGGTTTACATCCTACCCAACTTATAAGAATTTCGTTCTCAAAATTAAAATAAAGGTAGGGGTTTTATAATGGACTCAAACAAGCACCACGTACTTGGTATGAATGCCTACGTGCTTTCTTACTTGAGAATAGTTTTTTTTTAAAAAGACTTGATATAACTCTGTTTATCAAATCTTCAGTTGACAGTATTTTACTTGTACAAATTTATGTTGGTAATATTATTTTTGGTTTGACTAACAAAAAACTATGTCAAGATTTTGCCAAGTGTATACAGAGTAAGCTTGAAATGAGTATGATGGGAGAGCTTAACTACTTCCTAGGACTCCAGATCAAACAACACTCGCAGGAAACCTTCATCAATCAAGCCAAGTACATGAAGAATTTACTAAAAAAATATGACTTCGACAACATAAAGCCTATTGGCACGCCAATGGCAACATCAACAAGACTTGATACTGATAAAAGTGGTAGACCAGTCGACCAGCGTAAGAATGGAGGTATAATTGGTAGTTTACTCTACTTAACTGCTAGTCGCCATGATATGATGTTTAGCATTTGCATCTGTACACGATATCAAGCTAATCCTAAGGAATCACACTTACGTGCCATTAAACGTATCTTTCGATACCTTAAAGGAACTTCTACAGTCGGCTTATGGTATCCCAAAACCATATTATTTGACCTAATCGGTTACTCCGATACTGATTTTGCTGGATACAAAGTATTTCATAAAAGTACCAACGGTACATATCATTTTCTAGGAAAAGCTTTAGTCTCTTGGTTTAGCAAGAGGCAAAACTCTGTAGCTTATCAACAACTGAGGCTGAGTACATCACTGTAAGACATTTTTGTGCTCAGATTTTGTGGATGAAACAAACTCTAGAAGACTACAATCTACACTATACTAAGATTCATATTTATTGCGATAATACTAGCACTATTAACTTGACGAAGAATTCAATATGTTATTCACGCACTAAACACATAGAAATACATCACCACTTTTTGCGTGATCACCAATAACACGGGGATATCAACTTAAAATTTATTGACATAGATCATCAACTAGCAGACATATTCTTAAAACCACTAGTTGAAGATCGTTTCAACTATCTGTGTTGATAGTTAGACATACTTGAATTTTTAGAGTCATAATGCATTATGGTAAATAGAAATACTTGACACTTGAAATTTAGCGATTTATTAATTGAAGTTATTTTGGGTACAAGTCGAAATGATCTTTCTGTCAATAACGCGTAAAAGCCTAAGCGATACGATACCAAATGTCTTCGAACTACCGCTAGCTGGGATCTGACACCTACAGCTAACCCAAGATGATGAATATTAATTAAATCAAAGATTTAAATGTTTATGAGTTATTTTTATAATTTATTACACATAAAGTGACCTAAAATTTGAGTGGCCAAACTTGGGTCAAAATCAGACCGAGTTCTGCTCGAGTTTGGGCCGAACTCTGTAGTGTCATATTTTATAAACAGTAGCGAACAACACCCCACTCGCTCTCCTATTCTTCTTCTCATTCCTCCCGACCATAACCCTAGATTTTAGTAAACCTCTTTTCAAGCCTCAAAAACCTAATTTCGTGGATCTAAAGGATCTAGGAAGGCGTTCTCCACCAATTTTTGATCTCCATTGAGGTATATCTCTACCGTTTCTTTCTCAACTTTTTTATGGCTTCTAAAATTTCTAAGAGAAAGAAAACTAGAGACACCGCTTCATCTTCCACTTTGGAGTATGAATCGGTCAATATGTTTAGTCCCGCTCGTCCCGATGACGATGAGGAGTTTGACTCATCCCACTTTTTCTCTTCCGAGAGATCAACCTCTTCGTTTGCTCATTTTAGGTATCAAAAAATTTCCCCCAAAAAACTATCAACTTTACTGTTCTCTTTGAGTATGTACTATTTTTGAAAGCCTAGGACTCAGAGAATTTTTAACTTCCCACTCAATCTATGACAATCCTGTCTGCATGTTTTATTACAACATCAAAAAGTAGACGATAATATTTATTCCTGTATCAGTGGCAAAGAATTTGAATTTAGTTCTGAAGACCTGAGTGAATATTTTTTTATGCCTAATAACGGTGACGCTCTAGTCGATATTAACAAAGTTTAATTTTTTGCTGACATAACTCTTGAGTCTTTCAAGATAGCATTTTGTCATCCGAGTACAGTTCCTCAATCACGGTTGTATGCACGTCACCTCAACCAATACTTCTATGAACTTCATCGTATTATCTATTCATCTCTGCTACCTAAGACAGGATCCACTGATGAGATCACACTTTTAGAGTTATCTTCTATGTATCATATACATTTGGGGTTATATTTTTTTTTCAAGACTATGTAGCATCCATGATCAGCTGACGGCGAGCTGGCCGAAACCTCCTTTACCCCATGCATCTGGAATCCATCCTCCAGAAATTTGACATCAATCTAGATTTGTGTCCTATCTCTGGAATGCCTTCAGAGCTCTTTAGGTCTAGAAAGTTTCCTCACCCTCCTAGTGATGCTCTACGTCTACCTCCACCTGCTCCAGCCGCAGCACCAGCAGATGCTCCATCCCCTGCAGCTCCAGGCTATAATATTGACGGGCTCCATCACAGGTTCAATGCTTTTGTCACACTCCAGGGACAACAATATCAGAACTATCTAGCTCGCTTTAGAGACGATGAGTTTTGTCGTATTTCTCAGGCCCATATCTTGAAAAATTCGATGGCTGATATTCAGTAGACGATGGCATATCATCCTACTGCATCGACGACCATTCTCTGTCACCCTGGTTTCGACGGGCCGAGACTCGAGGATCATCCTACTTTCAGCTTCTTCGATATGACGACAGCCTACTTCGATCTTCAGCCTCCTGCTGATAAGCCAGACGGTGCTGATGCTTGATTCATGTTTTGGTGTAGTAGTTTATGTGGACTTGTATGATGGTTGATGATGATGTAGTGACATTTCATTTTGCATTATCTTATTTTGTAGCACTGGTTTATTTTTATGCACTTTGGACATATCAGTTGTGGTAGCATCTTCCTATTTTATGATTAGTTGTTAGTTGTTTTTCTACTGCTGATGATCTAATACTGCTACTGCTGATGTTTTACTTTATCCTACTTGTTATTTCCTATCATTTTTTTGGTATTACTTTTCTTTTTCTTTGTGATTGTTATGAATTCATAAATTGCGTGAGAGCCGTATTTTGAGTAGATGACAAAGAGGAAGAAAGAGCATATACCAAAATCAAATTTTTTTCGATTCCGAACAAGTTAGGTATAAATTTTCAAAGTTGCATATTATTTGTTATATTTTGGTATAGACTCAAAGTTTATCAATTATCAAAATAGGAGAGATTGTTGGCCCATTGGTTGATGATCACACCTGATTTTGATAATCAATGCAACTTTTGTTGATATACAAAATACGTACACCGCTACGAGTTTACAGGTTTCAAGTCAGAAGAATGACTGTATCCTAAATCTGGGTCATACTACTACAAAGTAAAAACATCGCATCGTCATCAAGAACCAAATACAATAGAATCAAGGTCAAGGTCTTTCATATTTTCTTCTATATTTTTACTTTTATTGAGTCTAGAAAAATATGTTTGGTTGATCAGGGTCGGTACTGGCTTAGGTTTTTATCAGTCCACAAAAATTAGTCTACCTATTTACCTATACAAAATCCAAAATCCACACTTCTAAAAAGCCCAAAACCCAACAGATTTGGCCCAACTATTCTGACATAATCCAGGCAGAACTCTGGCAGAACTCGACCCGAGTTTGGCCCGAGTTCGATCGAGTTAGGTTTGATATTTGATTTGAATTTCCTCCAAATATACATCCAACGTTCGAATGCGAGATTTCTGCAACCGAACTCTACCCGAATTCGGTCTACAAAAACACTTTAAATAAAGAAGAACTTTCCCATTTCGAAATCACTCATTCATTCGATCTTCTTTTCTCTATTCATTCTTAAGTTTTTTCTACGAGCTAAACCTTTCAAATCAATCCTAAACCACTCTTAGTCAAAGCCAGTACAGTTTTGTTTAATCTAGGGTTTTGGTGTTGAAGAGTTGTATCGGAGGTTGCATTCAGAAAATGTTCATGTTCTCAAATCGCCCTCTAGAGTCGGTCGTGCGCTCATTGCCAAGCACAGTATTGTAAGAGACTACAAGCTCTCAATTAGCTTGTAACATAGTGGATTAATATCGAGCAAGAGTACTGGAGATTGGACTAGTCCTTTCAGAGGGATACCAGTATATATTGCCATGTCACTGAGTTTGATCTTCTTGACTCTTACTTTACTGCAATTTATTTACTGTTATTTATCTGCCATAGTATAAGTTCTAGATTTGTTTAATTAGTGATATTTTTTGCTGCACATTCACGTACTCTATTCAACCACCTCTAGAGGTGCTCAACGGTCCTATATTTCTTTCTTGTCGGAACCATGAAGCAACCTCCATAGGGTAAAAGGACCCGATTTATCACATTAGCGGGTGCTATCTATTTCTACTGAACCTAAAGCATTATCCAGGGTGTACATGGCATTCTAATATGCAAGATCAGAATAATTCAAAGATAACTCTTTATTGATGAAATAAGAAACTTGGTCACTGGAGATTATAACATCTAGTGACGGTAAATCAATATGAGTTGCAATACATTCATCTGGTTCATTATTCATGATTGATAGAAGTGGAGGCTTTGGAGCCTTTCCCTGTAGTATAACCACTAGGGGTATTTATGTCTGAAGATGGCTGATCCTCTCTTGATGGTAGCCGTGAGGCCCTCCATGAAAGTTTGACCATAGGTGGCTCTTGTGGCTTTCCTTGCAGCTTAGCTGTGAGAGGCTCTTGGGTCCTTCTCGAAAGTTTGACCACCAGAGGAGCTGTTGATTGTAGAGTTCACCCCTTGAGACAAACCCTGACGGGCTCATCTGAAGTTACCTTTGCTTCTGCCTCGTTGTCAGCGTCAGCCACTGGCTCTGCCTGATAGGGTAATTGATAGAGATATGAATTAGTGTAATAGACTTTAATTTTTGTGAAAGGATCGACATCAGCAAATTTCGTCCTGACCTGTCCATTGTTGTCAACATACTTCATACATTGATGAAGCATGGACGGGACTATCATATACTCATGTATCCTTGGACGTCCAAAAAAGTCATTATAGGATACATCAGTGTTACTTTCGTTTTTCGTTATACCTATTTCCAGCATACATGTACGGATTTCTGACTTTTGTCAGGTATCCCATATTTTGACCTGTCTTGCTTAGCCTAGTCTTAGTTTAATATTGACTTGGCTTATTTTGATTTGGTTTGGTTCAACTTGGCTTGGTTTGGTTTGAGATGGAGAGGTTTGGTATTTATTTTAAACTCCTCTCTCTCCCCTCCATTACTTTTCATTTACTTCTTCATCTTCTTCATTTACTCCTCCCACCTACCAAGCTCTAGACAAGTGCAACTTACTTCATGATGGGTCCCAAGTTTTATTGTTCAATTCTCTTCTTTACTTGATTCTAAGCCTCTTTAGAACATGGCATTTTTGGTTTTGTTGGATACATTTTTGTAGATCTAAGTTTTGATCTTTTTTTGTTTTTCTTGGTTTTGATCTACTAAAACTTGGTATTTTTGAAAACTACTTACTTTATGTTGTAGGAAATCTCGTTATACCAAGTTTAGACCCTTGGAAGTCCCGATTCCGACTTGTTTTGAGGAAGTTATGGCATTTTGAAAGCAAATGGGTTCCTTGAGCAACTCTCGGTCTGTTGGAGAAGATGAGCAGTCACAAGCATACTAATTGGCACCGTGCCATCTCTTAGTGCGCGCCACTTGGTGCCGCATCTATCAATACGTGCCACTTGGTGCTGTATCTATCAGTGTGCGCCACTTGGTGCCACATCTATCAGTGTGCGCCATTTGGTGCCGTATCCATCATTGCGTGCCACTTGGTGCCGCACCTATCAGTGCGTGCCACTTGGTGCCGCATCTATCAGTGCATGCCACTTGCTGCTGTGCCATTTCTCAGTACACGCTACTTGGTGCCGTACCACCCCTTGTCCCATCGCTTCTTGGCCTGGCGCCACCCAGCACGACCAGATGCCACTTGTTACTCTTACTTGCGAGGTGCCACCTGTCACCTCCCTGGCGCTACTTGACTAGGCGCCACTTGGCTGCCTTGATACCCCCTTGCCCTTACCCCTATGCATATTCTTCTAGTTCTTGTTGTAAATGCTTATAATCTTACATGTGACTTGTACTTGGCCTAACTTGCGACGACCCAACTTGATAACTTATTGAGCATGAGTATGACTTGCTAGTATTGATCTTGACTTGAACATGATAACATGACCCCGTCTCGACATGACATGACAGTGGTCCGTCGAGGCGCACTCCTGACAAGAAACATGTGTTTGCAAAAACAAAAGTCTTTTATTTCACAAACTTTAAAGAATAGTACAAGAGTATAATGAATTCTGGGAAAGTACAACTATAAGAATCCGATCTGAATCCGATCGCTTTATCCCTTGGACGATGTGAACTTTGAAGACGATAGCCTCTGAAGAATGCAGCAGCACTTAGACAAAAAAATCCTGATCTCTGATGATAATATGATCTGATCCCCCTAATGAAGGACTTGAAACTCTATTTACAGAGTTCTTAGAAATAACTATTTTATAGTTATTCTGGATTGTGCACAATGGACTGTGCTGAAAATAGACTGCGCAGACTGCAAACTGCGCTGGCCATTGGACAGTTGCTCGATCGTGGGCTAACCATATTCAGACGCGTGGCATTGTTTGATTGAAATGCGCTTGGTCGTGTGCACAGGTTGCCACGTGGTGAGGCAATTGATGGCATGTAAGCCACGTAATAAATGTCAGTTATTTGATGAATCACGCTAATCGAATAGCGCTAGCTTTCGACTGCGCTTCCTTCTAGTCAATGGATAGCGCTATGATCGGACTTGGTCAAACTGCGCTGAGGTTGGACCGACAAACTGTGCTGAGGTTGTACAGCTGTTCTCGAACGTTGTGCTGCACAAGAAACGAACGGACTCCTCGTTTTTTGGGCTGTCAGGCTATCAGAAGATCTGATCTTTGTCAGGTAATGATGGCGTTGCCACGTCAGCGTAGCGCGCTCGGGGGGAGCGCAGTTCAGCTTGCACGTTTGATTTGCAGCGCAATCTATGTCCCACGCAGTTCATTTGAAGGGTGCGCAATTGAGACTTCTCTGCCTATTTGATAAATGCAACTTGATTTTTAGGATATACAAGACCCCCTTCAAAGTTTTCGAAATTTTGAAAATATTCAAAGTTTCGAAATACTTTGAATTTCGAATTTAAAGTCAAGTTGCGCTTTGGTTGCGCGTTTGGAGGAATTAGTTCCGTCTTTTGTGGCGCAATCGGAGGTGACTGTTACACTTCTAAAAAAAACTATAAATAGTTTCATTTTTCATTCTTTCAACCTTTACTTGCTTTCGATTTTTCAAGAGACAAAAGCTCCTCCGCTACTCCGATTTCTTCTTCCTCCTCTCGTCGACGACAGCAATGGCGCCCAAGCGCTCGGCCACTAAGAAGGGAAAGGCCCCTGCCGAACCTTCGACTCGTGTTGCACCACGAGTATCTCGTCACGAGACGGGTCATCCAGCGCTTCAAGGTGAATGACGAACCATAATCGAAACCCCTTTTTAGGGTTTTTGATGTTTTCAGACCTTCATACCTCTCTCTTTTTAGAGATTGATGGTATTTGCGCCACCCTGTTTAGGGTTTCGGCTGCATGTGCAACACTTTTCATTTTTATGAAAACTGTATTCTTGCGCAATCGGTTGGAAAGCGCTGACAAAAATGTTCGGCGCAATCCATCGATTTGTGCAAGTCGGTTGTGCCAGCGCAAACTGATGTTTTGCGCAAGTATGCTAGCGCAACCTGGCATCTTGCACACATTGGCTGTACTGGCACAATCTGATACCTTGTGCATGTTGACTGTGCTGGCACAATCTGATAGCTTGTGCATATTGACTGTACTGGCGCAATCTGATAGCTTGTTTCACACAGCACAATTTGATAAACTTTTGAAGTATCTTTTTGATTTTGCATATACTGATCTTTGTCTCTTTGTTGATGCAGTTAACCTCAGGGAAGATCCCAACTATGAGGTTCTTGCAGGATCTCTGTCTGAATCAGACTTCAAGGAAGATCTCTCTCATGTGTCCTTTCCTCAATATGCCTTACCGTCTTCTCGGCAGGCTGTCCTGACCGCACAAGATAATGACACTTTATTGTGTCTAATGAACGGGCAGCCTCTTCAGACTGCTGACGCTGTCACCCACAAGAAACCTCTATTCTTGTTTGGTGAGGCTTTTGACAAGAATTCTCAGCCAAGGCCTCGCATAGAACAAAGAATCTTCCAGAGGGGCAAGAAGACTATACTTCTGCCAGAGATCTCTAGATGCCTTCCTTTGTTCCGATATGCTTTTGCGGGCTATCCCAGAAGAATGGAATGGGACATAACTCTGCTGCAGCAAGCCCGAGCGGGAAATATCTGTGTTAAGAAGGGGCCAGACCATAAAGATGTGTTCTACAGTTCCTATGAGCGACATAGCTCCTTACTCAGAGGACTAAAACCCGGTTGCATCCCGCCGGAAGATTCTTCCCTGCTGCTACCAGTGAGAACTCCAATATTCGCAAATTAGTTTGCGAAGGTGGAAGGGAGGTATCCGGACCAAAATCTGCGGTTGACAGGTCTTGTGAACCCGGATAATAAGAGATGGATCTGTATAGCCAATTGGATATTTGTCCAATTTGAAGCTCGGCTCAGGGAGATTGATCTGTACCAAGCAGTGTACGCCACTGTTTATGGCTTCCCTCCCAATCCACATCTATTCCTCGCGTTGGCAGAGAGATACAATTATAGGACTGGAACTTTCATGACGCCACACGGGAAAATTGGATTAGCTTTGCATGAGATGAAGTATATCTCTCATCTGCCAATGGGGGATATCCCCTATGAAGAGTTTGTCCCGACAAATGATGAGTTGGACAAACTGTGCCAGGAGAATACCGATATGGTAGCTGTCTTTGAAGAGCTCCTCTGCCACTACAAGATTTGCTCTCTATACTACAAGGGTGGTACGAATGGCACGTGCTATTCCACCAAATGGTTATCGTACCTTTTTCTCAACCATATTATTGAGAAGAAGACCAAAGAGCATGAGAACTGCAATCCCAACTTCTTCAGACCGCTTAGCAATAGCGAAGTGATGGAGTTGATGGAGACGCACAATGATATGGATATCAAGATTAAGGATGATCTTCAATATCCTCTTTTCAGGGAAGGAGACATCATCGAAAGCTACATGAGGATAGGTTATATGCCCATGTCGAAGGAAGCCCAGTTGGCAGGTTTCCTCACTTACTGGCTTTGGCGATATGTCGTTCTTGGGGCCAGTACAGTTGATCGCTTCCATCGCGGTGTACTGTTCGCTGCCGTCCGCCTAGTTTTCGGCTACCGGATGGATTTATTGTCAGCAATGACATACAGAATAAACGTTGGCCTCCGTCTCTTCGTTGATTCGATGATTCGAGGAAAAGGTGAAAATAGAAGTTTTCCTCAGCTGGAACTGCCATACACATATCCGTTTGGATGGTTGCTTCTACACCATCCTTCTTTGATGAATCCTAACATGGGGCAGTGGGCGGCAGCTTTTTAAGAAGATTTTCTGGATGTAAGTGGATCTATACCACTTTGAGAGACTGCCGGCGAACTCTGAATCTCGACAAGGGATGGAACTTTTATTGCGTTCCCCCTCTAGTTGGTTATGAGCATATGTCAACAAACCTCGTCGACTCTATGAGGATGCAGCCTTTGGGCCATACAGCTTTTGATTGGCTGAGGACAATTCGGCCATCACACTTGGTGTATCGGTTTGAAGATGAATGTTATCTGGAGCCTTATCTCCCAAGCCGTTTTACGCGCCAATTTGGTTATGACCAGTTTCATGTAGGCAATGCTATAATATGCCTACAGGAAAAATATTATTTAATTGATGGAGCCCGGGCTTGGGCCTATTACAATGCCCGTGACACAAAGACGATGTTCTCGATGCCGTCAAAGAACGATCGTGGCCCGTGCATGCTGTATACCTATTCGATCTTTTATACGTCGACAAATACTTTTGCTGAAAATTTTAATCTAGCAGACAGTTTTGCGACAGTAACTCGATTTAGAAAAGGAGCACCTGTTTTGGTGCTTCCTGATAATGATGAAGAGCACGAGCCAGCTGACGCGCCTCTAGAAGCTTCGAGGGAAGCCAACTTCCCTGAAGAAGTCTACGAACCGCTGCGTGTCTCTTTGAAAGTTGTAAAATCTCCGATCAAGGAGAAGAAGAGGAAGGCAGAAGAAACATCTTCTCCTATCTCAAAGAAGAAGACCGTCGTAGACTCTTCAGAAAGAGTCACTACTCGCTCGCAATCTCGGCAACAGGCTGAGTCGGTTCATAGAGAAGAGGCAACAACCCCTACTTCCATCCAAAGAAAAACACACGCAGCAGACGTAGAGATTCCGGAAGAACCTCTACACATGACGAAATTAGCTTTCAGAAAGAAAGTAACCACTCCCCCTAGATCTATCCATGCATCGGCCCTGGTAAGTGCTACCGTCGGGGTTATGATGCCTTCTCCTACACCTGCTCCTGAGCCCAGGCAGGTGATAGATACACAAGAAGAAGCTGCCAGTACAGAGAAAGGAGACAAGGTCGTAGAGACAAGAGAAGAAACTGCAGAGACAAAGGATGAGGCTGCAGAAGCAAGAGAAACAACTGCAACTCTGACCCCAATCAATGAGTCGGGATCATCTGGCAAAATATTTCCCTCTCCTACATTTGCAATGGAAGCTGCTCACCTTCCAGCTACACCAAGATCACGTCGGGCTGAAGAAGATCGACTGATGATCGAGGCCCTGGAAGACTGTGACTTCGGCTTCCATGATGATATAGATCCAGTCGACGCAAGTGATGATGAGGAAGCACGAGAAGAGGGTGCAGATGATGAAGAAACATCAGCGGAGAATGTTAATGACAATTTGAATCCGGAAGAGGATGCTGATGCTCATGCATCCCAAGAGAATAACGCTGTTAATGACGTAGCACCGGAGGAAGCTACTGTCACCGATCTAAGAGGTATTAGCTGATATTTGATAATCTTCTTTTATAGATCAAATGACTGACATCTAAACTTTCATTCATGCAGAAATTCAACCTTCTCCAATTCCTCCGGTATGCACTGACATAGTGCAGACAAAAGTGATAGCCAGCAGCAGCCGTCATTTATCAGGCGACTCTGAAGCGGGAAGTAGTCAGGCAGTGATGTCTGAAGCTACTTCTGTGAGACTGCAGCCTATGTCAACAGATGACAATCTTGTCATTAAACCCAGCATTGGTAAACTTGCCCTCATTTTGACCCTTTTTGATAGTCCTTAATGACAGCAAACTGATGGTGTTTATTCGATTTCGCAGAGGAACATCTGGGAGGGGCAACTAGCTCCACTATGGCTCCCTTGTCCAAAGAGACTTCAGCCTATGTTCAAGAAGTCGAACTTCTGCCTTCACAGGCATCTGCTGCTACAACTTCTATAGGAGTCGCTGCCATACCTAGTGCAGCGGCCATCAACAAATTTATAGTTAGCTCCTTCACCAACCTCTTCTTCACTTCATTAAGACCTTTAGTAGAAAGGGTAATAGAGAAAGAGAGCGTTGGTTTCATCACGGTCAAAAGTCCAACTTCTTATCTGATTGGCGGTATCCGAGATCAAGGTGATGAGGCTCAAGCCACCTATCTCGAACATGTGCTGGATGAGCTGGAGGAGTCAATTAAGATTTACAAAGATCCTAATCGGGGGAAGGTAGAGCCACTGGTGAATGCCGAGTTCGAAAGGATGACTCGAGAAGCTGAGGTCACAAAAGCTGCTTTCAAGACTTTCTTGGACACTTATGCCACAAAGTCTTCAGAGTATGATTCCCAGATGGAGATAGTAGCGTCTGTTGCTGGGGAGAAAGAAAATAAGGTTACTGAACTAAAGGCAGAGTTTACTCGACTTCAAGAAGAGTTGAGAATCGTTCAACTTGCTCTTGAGGAAGAGACTACACAGCATCAAGCTGCAGTTCAGCAACTAGATATTCTGACCCATGAGAAGAATGAGTTTGTCAAGTCTCATCAAGATGAAATCGCTCGCCGACTAGTGACCTTGCCGACATTTGACGATAAATCTGGAATAGAGGAAGCTAGAAAGCGGGTGCTGGATTCTCGTGAAGAATGACTTCAAACCTTGAAGCAGCAGATAGCTAGTCTGATGACCCCACCGATTGAGTGAAAGAAAATCTTTTGTACTTTCTCCTTTGTGATGTGTCTTTTTATAATGCCTTTTATTTTGATCAATAAAAAGACACCATTTTTTGTGGCTCTATTATTTGTTGTATATCCCATTACGGATATAAATAATAGCGATAGAAAATATATTCAGAGGTTCAGGACATGATATATTTCTTGATTTAGAAAATAATTATACTCATTATATCTGCTCAGAGGTAATGTGGACATGGCAGAATATAATTTTTTTTTTGAATATCATTATTTTGATAGACAACTTAATCAGAGGTAATAAATACGTGACAAGTTGTTGATATGGATGAACGGATAAGTCGTCAGAATGTATGAACGAAATGAATCGTCAGGATGAACGGATGAACCGTCGTATGAATGAAATGAACGGACGAACCGTCAGATGAAAGGAATGAACGGGTAAACCGTCAAATGAATGGAATGAACGGGTGAACCGTCAGATGAATGGAATGAACGGGTGAACCGTCAAATGAATGGAATAAACGGGTGAACCGTCAGATGAACGGAATGAACGGATGAACCGTCAGATGAATGGAATGAACGGGTGAACCGTCAAATGAATAGAATGAACGGGTGAGCCGTCGGATGAATGTTGTGAAGAATACGTTACTTCGATTCGCGTAATCGACTGTCTCAAAAATCTCTGTATATAAATAGAACAAAAATTTAGATGGAATGATCAGTTTCACTTTTAATACGAAGATGTCGTCTGAAGATGCATCCAAGAAGGCTGAGATTGTCCCGAAGGTTGAAGAAGTCACGGAGGAACGTCCAGCCGAACCAAACCAGCCAAAGCAGACGGAGGCGGGCGAAGGTTCGTCTGCACCCAAGCCGTCACGGGATATCTTGGACTTGTTGGTTGAGCCAGGGAAGACTGAAGAAGAAGAGGCCATGAGGATGGCCGCTTGCGCGTTTCTGGTAAAATCGAGCATGGATGTCCTCGGCTCTTTTGCCGACTATGTTTTTGAAAAGGACGGTAGTGGTCCTCGTCCTGTCTTTAAGAAGGACGATAGTGATTCTCGTCCTTGATATCATGTAACATCGTTTATGATGAAATAAAATCAAACTTTATTTATGAACTGTCTTGTCATATTTACAAGAAATCTCTTTTACATTCATTCATAGTACTTTTTAAGGAATTTGCCATTGATAGGCATCATTGTAACTCGACCATCCAGCTCTGCGAGTTGATAGGCTCCATTTGAGAAGACTTTGCTCACGATACAAGGCCCTTCCCATTTTGCATCGAACTTGCCTTTGCTCATGTGAGTCATAGTCATGGGACGTCTGACTGTAAGAACGAGTTCTCCTTTCTGAAAGGCTCTGACTTTAACTTTGCGATTAAAAGTCTTCGAGATGCGGGCTTGATACAATTCAATATGTTGTTGAGCTAATAGCCACTTCTCGTCGAGCGCCTCTAGTTCTTAAAGTCGAAGAAGATCATTGTTCTCCGTAGTAAGTTCATTAGCGATAGCAATCCTCAAGGAAGGAATTTAAAGTTCCAGAGGTAGAACTACTTCGCAACCGTACACCAGAGAGAAATGTGTACAGCCTGTGGGGTTACGGACCATAGTATGGTAGGCCCATAGACATTCTCCAAGCTTTTCACTCCAGTTTTGTTTATTAGTAGACACAAACTTCTTAAGGAGCTTGATAATGGTCTTATTGAAGGCTTCCGCCAAGCCATTAGCAGCAGGATTGTAAGTCGTAGAGGCAACATTGTCAATCCGATGATCACAGAATCTGGTGAACTTTTGACTGATGAACTGAGGTCCGTTGTCGTGAATGATTCGTCGAGGTACACCAAACCTGTAGATAACGTGGTGTTTGACGAAGTTGATAACGCTGCCGATTTTGACTTCAGCCAAAGGTATAGCTTCGGCCCACTTAGAGAAATAATCAGTTATTGCCAGTATAAACCGATGTCCTTTAGAAGAAAGAGGATTGATAGGACCTATAATATCTATGCCCTAAGGTTCAAAAGGCCAGGAAGAAGCAGTCAGATGAAGGAATTCTGACAGTTGATGGATGAAATCCGCATAGATTTGACAAGCTCGACATTTCCTTGCATATTCAATGGCATCAGATATCATAGAGGGCCAATAGTAACCCATTCGTCGGATACGATCTTGTAGTTTAGGGCCGGGTTGATGTGCTCCGCAAACACCATCATGGGCTTCATGCAATACTTGTTTCGCTTCATCACCAGCAAGACAGCGCAAGAGTAGGTCGTCATAAGTCCGTCGATAGAGAATCTTGGTGGCCTGATTATAGTAGAATCGAAGAGATTATCGGCGAATACTCGTAGCCTCCTTAGGATCTTCAGGAAGTATGTCGTGAACTACTAAATCGATGAAGGGAGCTCTCCAATCTTCATTGATAACATTGATTTCGGCGAGGTTATTGTACTCAATGTTGCGATTATTTTCGATGCAGAACAACTCTCTGTTGGAAACAACAACCACTTGTTGTCTCCTGACGGGAATTGCTAAGACTGCTACGAGATTTGCTAAAGCATCTGCCTCAATATTACAAGCTCGTCGAATATATTCAATGAAGAAAGCTTTAAATGATGTAGCCATGTAAATTGTAGCTTCATGATAGGGCACTAGATCTTGATGGCGAACTTCATATGTTCCTCTAACCTGATTGACAACCAGTTTAGAATTGCTGTAGACTTCAAGATATTCGACTTCCAACTGTTTTGCTAATTGGAGTCCAATGAACAAGGCATTATATTCGGCCACATTGTTAGAGCATGGCTGATCTAAGGAATAATCTCTTTGGATAGCTAATCCTTCTGGAGAGACTAGTACAATTCCAACCCCTGCAACAATGGTCCCATTGGGTCCAATCCGGGATGCTCTGTCGAAGAATAGACGCCAGGTAGGAAATTCTTCAGAGATTATGTTTGATTCCAATGTTTCATCTGAAATTTTGTAATAAAGCTTAGATGTTTCTGGAACATGATGAGCTGCTAAAAAGTCAGCCAGTACTTGACCCTTAATAGACTTTTGCGGAACATAAACCATATCGTATTGGGCTAGCAGAATGGCCCATGTAGCCAGTCGGGAATTGAGTGTGCTAGGCTTCTCCATCAGTACCTGAAGAGGATTAACTCGAGAAATGACGTGAATGGTTTGGCCAATGATATAATGCCGAGTCTTTTGAACAACGAACATAAGAGCTAGGCATTCTTTCTCAACTGGACTATAACGGTGTTCAGCACCAATCATAGTACGACTAAGATAGTAGATGGCTTGTTCATGACCTTCTTTGTTCTTCTGGGCAAGTAAAGCATCCAATGAATGATCCATAGCACGGACATACATTAAGAATGGTATGCCTGAGATTGGTGGCACCAAGACTGGTGGGTTCATCAGGTACCGCTTTATGTCATCGAATGCTTGTTGATATTCTTCGGTCCAAACGAAAGATACACCCTTCTTCATTAATTGAATAAACGGTCTGCAGTGTCCAGACATATTTGAAATGAACCTTCTGATGTACGCAAGTCGACCTTGGAATCCTCGTAGCTCTTTTAAGTTGCATGGAGGACGCATCTCTTGAATGGCTTTGATCTTCTCGGGATCCACGTGTATACCTTTAGAGGTAATGACGAAGCCGAGAAATTTACCACTAGAGACATCCAAGAATAACTTGGTGGGATTCATCTTTAACTGATGTTGGCACATTAGATTGAAGATAGTTCTTAAATCTTTGATGTGATCTCCCTTTAGGCGACTCTTGACAGCAATATCATCAACATAGCATTCGACAGTCTTACGAAGATGATCTCGAAAGATGGTACTCATATCTCGTTGGTAAGTTGCACCAGCGTTCTTGAGACCAAATGGCATCACAGTGTAATAATAGACTCCGCGAGGGGTGCAGAAAGAAGTATATTTTTCATCTTCAGGGTTCATCCGTATCTGATTGTATCCGGAGAATCCATCCATGAAGGATATCCTTTCAAATCCACAAGTATTGTCGATTATGACATCTGTAATAGGAAGAGGAAATTCATCCTTTGGACAAGCTTCATTAAGATCCCGAAAGTCAATGCAAACTCGAACTTTGCCAGTTTTCTTCAAGACTGGGACAACATTGGCTACCCAATCTGGATGTTGTTCTTCTCGAATAAAGCCACAAGCTATGAGCTTTTTGACTTCATCATCAATGGCGTCCATCATTTCTAGCTTGAATTGCCTTTGCTGTTGTTTGACTGGCTTTGCATTAGGTAAAATATTCAGTTTATGAGTAGCAACTTTAGGATCTAAACCTGGCATGTCTTCATAATTCCAAGCAAAGACATCAATGTATTCTCGAATAAGAAGAATTAATTCTTGCTTATCTGCCTCTGGGAGATTTTTGCTGATAAATATTGGACGAGGTGACCCATTTTCTCCTACGTCAATTTGAACCAATTGATCTTCGGTAGGAGGTTCTCGTTGTTCGAATCGGAGTTCCCATTGGGTATCCATTCGTTGAGCCCAAGGATCTGTTTCAGGATTTTCTTCGACATCCTCGTCATAATCTTCCGGGAGTTCAGCGGAGACCATGTTAGAAGATACGATCAATCGATGAACGTGACCGATGCTGGTGTCAGAATCCTATGATCTGGAATCAGAAGAATTAGAACGTTCCTCATTATCGGATTCGGAGACTTCTGGAGATAAAACCGGAGGTGAAGCATATCCGAGACCTCTTTTTGTCCTGCTGTAGTACATCTCTGATTTTCCTTTCGGAACAACCGTACGGATAGGAGTTCGTCTACCTTTACCGTAATTGAGGCCATTCTTGAAGTCATAACCCATCTTTCGGATGATGTCTTTTGATTGTCGACTATAACGACAAAGTTGGAGACGTCCCATATCGTTATTTTTGCTATCATCTGTATAACTGAATTTTTGTTCTGGCCCTTTACTAAAAAGTATTGGACTTTCGCCTCTCTTTCGAGAAGGGACAACAAAGTATGAGTCATCTGGATGTTCAAATAATACTTCCGTCTGAAGGGATTGTACGACTCCTATTGTAAATGACTGAAAGCTGTCTAGCGTATCCAAATAGCATTTAGTATGATAAATGATATCAGTATACTAGAAAGTAGATGCTTTTTCATTGATTTGTACATCCATATTTACAACAGGACCTTTAGCCTTAGCCGACTTGGTCAGATCGATTACAAGAGGAGGAACAGAAGAGCAAGGAGGTTTAGGCTTGTTGCGACGAAGGTCGATAACAAGCGGCTCAGAAGAGGTGAGCTCCCTTTTTTTCTTGTTACGACGGAGGTCGATAACCAATGGCTCAGAAGATGTGAGCTCTCTTTTCTCCTTGTTATGACATAAGTCGATAACCAGTGGCTCAGAAGAGGTGAGTTCCCTTTGATCTTGATTATCACCAGTTGATTGCTTCTGGGCTGGCAGGTGAATAGATAGTGGTTTGGAGGATTGAGGATGAGAGACACGCCATTTGACAGGTATGATGAGAGTGTCACTGGGCACTGCTTCCTGTTCTTCTTCACCATCCATGGCTAATACCACCTTCATAAACTCTTCTTTGTAGATGTGAGCGTCGTTGCTATATGCTTCAACGCCTTTAAATGGCTAGAGATCCGTAACTTCTTTATGGACTTCTCCTTTGTCATCAACATATTTGAAGCATTGATGGAGAGTAGAAGGAACAATGTTGTGTTCATGAAGGAATGGTCTCCCCAGAAGAGCATTGTAAGAACAACCATGGTTGTCTATAATGTAGAAGGTCACCTTCGTACGAAGATTACCGATTTGGAGTTTTAGGCGTATCTTGCCTAAAGGTTAACTTCTTCCCTGGTTGAATCCAAGAATGGTGGTGATAGTGCTGGAGAGGCTATGTACTGGAATCTTCAGAGCATCCAACATTGTCTTAGGCATGATGCTGAGTGCTGACCCTAGATCTATCAGAATACGATCAACCTTCATGGTGTCGACATATCCTGTAAAGTAGAGAGGACGGTCATGTCGATTGTCTTCCATCAACATGTCATCTTGTGTGAAAGTGACGTTTGGAATTAATTCCAGCACACTGTGACAATGGAGACAAGAGACTGGTTCTGACTCAGGTTTCTTGAGAAGAGTTAGGCAAGTATCTGCTTGCATCAAAGCTTCACTCAGTGTTTCTCGAGTCTCTTTAGAGAGGCGCAAGAGCTCGAAGATAGACATCCTAGCCGGTGTGTTGGCCAGTTGAGCCAATATGTCAAAGTTATATGGCTTTTTAAGTCCAGATGGGAATGACTTCTTCAAAACTTTGTCGAAGCGGACTTGTTGTTTGCCATTGTCGGCTGCTGCCGGTTTAGGAGGAGTTGATTCCATAACCGGTAATGATGTAGAGGGTATACCCTCTGTAGAGACAGGATGTACTGGAACAGCTTCGGAGGACGAAGCAGGATCTTCCTGAATTTCGGGATGCTTCCGTAAGTAGGTTTTCCCCGACCTAGTGCCCAATAGGATCTCTTTTTCAACTATGGGGTCAAAAGACACCATGTTGTAGCTCTTTGTCTTGCCCTTGGAGCGTTGCTTGGAGGAGGAAGGAACTTCAAAATCTTTAACAAGATCAGGATGGATCCACATAATCTCGCCATTATCAAAGGATAAGGGGACAAGACCACTTTGTGGAGGAGGAAGATTTTCAATCTCAAGAGTAGCCCTGGGAATGGGGACGATGCCACTCTGCACCACTTATGGCGGGAAGTCACCAAACTGTACAAAAATCATATTGGCTGTAACAGTCTTTTCATCCTGTTGGAGAGTAATAACACCGGCGTTGACCAACTCTTGAATCTTGCCTTTGAGCACATAGCATCCCCGAGTAGGATGCCCTATGAACCTGTGATAAACACAATACTTAGGGTGGTCAGTCTTACCGACTTCATCAGGCTTCTTCGGGTTAGGAAGTTACAATTTATTGCTCTTCAGCAAACAGTCGAAGATGCTCGCTGCATCATTTTCATCAAAGGAATACTCTACTTTTGGGCGAGGCTCCTTCGGTGGAGGTGCAGAAGGAGTAGAGGTAGACGTGGGTTGAGCCACGTTAACGGCTAAAGATTTCTTGCTCTTGAGGTTGATATTCAAGGTTTCTTTGCCCTTGCGGTTGTTCTGATGATTACCGCCACCGGATGCAGAAGATTTATCTCCATCAGGGTTAGACATATGTACCCCCAACTGTTTGAATTTCTCGGCACTCACTTTAGAGAGTTACAATAATCTAGAGAAAGATAAGATGAAGAAAAGTTGCTGGAGTGTCAAAACACCGTTGCTCAAAGCAAGATTCACCCCACACGAATTGCTTCCAGGTACCAGCAAGTTGAAGAACTTGTGGAACGCTCGAAGTCACCTCTGTTCTGACTCCTCGGATGGACTTGCAATGGCGGCAGCAGCTCCCTCTTTCTCTCTTTTCTGACTTATAAAATTCGTAGTGGTTCACAAAGGAGGCCAGAAGAGAGTATATATAGAGAGGGTGGAAACCCTAGACGCCTCTTCAGTTATGGAAAGATTGAATCAAATCCCACAAAGATAGCAACGAAATTAATTCAAATCCCACAAAGATCGCAACGAAATTAATTCAAATCCCACAAAGATAGCAACGAAATTAATTCAAATCCCACAAAAAGTGGATCTGAATTAATCGCATTGAATCAGTCTTTCCATAACTGACTTGTAGCCTGCACAGTCAGCGGAGCCCTCCATGCGGCAGCAGCAGCATCAGCCTGGCCGCATGAGCCGCATGGCCTCATGGCCGCATATGAGCCGCATGACTCCAAATGGAATTAATCCAAGAGAATGACAAAAGCATTAATGCTTAATCCTTGGAGCCTTATTCTTACCTCCTAGTAAAATCACCCACATGGTTCCCTCCTTAGGGTCACCACCCCATGTGCATCTCTCAACAACACAACCAAGTATATATGTTGAGATAACTCATGGTACATTTTCGATGTGGGACTAAACTTTTACAAGGCATGTTGAGAGCAAGCTCTCTCTATGTAAAGAAAGCACCAACAGGTCGTACTGTACTTTTGACTAGGACTGAACTATGTTTTTTACTAGGACTGCCATTTTGTCCTATCCCGGTCCTTAGGAATTACTGCTATTTTTTCTTGCCAGCAGCGTTACGCAGTGATGATTACTGATTTATACATGTTACTTGGCTATAAATTCTGATGAGGATTACTAAGTAGGACAAATTTATACAATTGATAATAATAATAATAGTATAATATAAGTGTAATAATATATAATTGAGATAATCCTTAGGAAAAATCAATGAGTATGCCATTATTTCTTTCTCATGGTGTATATGTGTCTATAGATTAATGGGTGTGTAAGTTGGTACATAGCTATCTGATACTTACGGGAGACATCTATATGTAGTGTAGATGAACAAAGTAGTTAGGCAGAGGCAAGATTGTCCTAATCTGGTTGACAAGGCAGTGCCAGAACCTAAAAAGCATAGTTAGCACTATTACATATATATTGACTAGTTCTAGAACCCAGACAGCGAGGCTTGGTGGGGTTTCGTGGTAGTCTCCCACTGTGGTCAGAGGGAAAGCTAATAAAAATTAGCATATGCCACGGATACTCCATTAGATTAATCCGCAACTTCTACAAGTGCCGGGAAAGCAGCTTGCTCTTACCCGTGTCTATTTTGTTTTATTAATGCGCTGTACCTAGGGCTGTCAAATGGGTTGGATTCGAGTCGGATTTCGAGTTTGGGTTAGATTCCCTTGGTTTCAATCCTATCCGGGTCACATCTTATACAAGTTGTATCCGAACTTGTCGTTTAACATCCTTAACTTAAAGATGTTAAAACTGTCATTTAAGTTCATATTTTCTTCACAACAATAAGGTAGGCTTCTACATGGAGTACACATGTATTAAACATTATGAGCCTTGTTTATCCAAAAGTTTATGGATCATGTATATATATGATAAATTTGACATTTTGCTTAATGTAAAGCGGTTTCGGTCTTTCTTATGGTCTATATATAATTAGCTAACCATTAAGGATTTCGCCATTTTGGGTAGCTGATATTCCGGTTTAGTAGGTATTTTCTTATGGGGGATATATAATTACCTAATCATTAAAGATTTCGTGTTTAAATAATTCTAAATTGACAGGCCCACTTGTGCTATTCTCTCTCTCTCTCTCTCTCTCTCTCTCTCTCTATATATATATATATATATATATATATATATATATATATATATATATATATATATATATATAACCAAACTTGAAAGAGCTGAAGGTCTCCTAGTATAGCATGTGCTTTAGTTGTGTTTCTTCTGTTGGATATGGGAGGAGAGAAAGAGCCGACGAGGGCAAGGAGGTTTAGAGACGAGGACTACGTAACTAGAAGGGTGTTCCTAAGAAGTTATCCACTGCAGTGGGAGGAAAAGTCATCGGTCGATGCAGATCAGTCGTCGACCGAGTCTGAGGAGTCAGAGGTTAGCAAGCTGTCCTTGAAGTGTAAGATCAAAGCCGCCTTCCAATGGGGGGAAGGGAAGGTCCTGCTGCTGAGAAAGCTGAAGGACAAGATTGCCTTCTTGATCGTCTCGTGCCAGCCGCCATTCCGATTCAAATCCTCCAGTAAGTTGCTCACTATGTGATATCCGTGAGTGATGAAAGAACCGCCGGTGCTAGCTTCTATACTCAGGGAAACAGCTGTGTTGATCAATCAATATATGCGGTTTGATTTTATTATACCATGGTGATTTATGTACTGAAATGTTATTTATGATCATGGGTCGACCGTCTATATATATTCTGTGCATGGTTATAAGCCTTGTTAGCAATTCGGCAAACGGAAAAAATTCGGGATGGCAAAAGTACGAATATAAATCGGCTCAATGCAAATAAAATACGTTCAAAAATTCGATCAAAAATTCGAAAAATGAAAATATTGAGGTTAGAAACTTCACATTCTTAAATATGTTGTCAAATTTGGTTAATTAAATAGGTTTCCAGCATGTATTTTTGGCCAAATTTTTCAATAATTTATACGAAACACGTTTAAAATTTCGCATGTTTAAAACTTATGTACTGATTTGAATCTGTCTAAAGTACGCAAGTATTATACGTTTATGAAAGATACGAAAAAATTCGCGTATAACAGGAGTTTTATTGGGGTGATTGCTAACAAGGGTTATAAGTTGTTACTGTCTTCTCCCTTCTGTTTGTAAAATATGAAAACATTTGTTCAGAAATAAGAAATACGTGTCCATACATGTATGTGTCTTACCTATTCTTATGTTATTATTGTGCGTACTCTCACTCCCTTAATGGAACATAACTGAATGGGGGAGGAATATCTAGTTTAAACCAAATGTCCGTGGACTAAAAGCCCTCGGAATAGAGCCACCCAGCCAGCACTTGGCCCGGGAGCCGTGGCCACTGCCACCCAGCCGCTCCCGTGGGTGTTTTGCTTTAGAAACTAGAAAGATAGTCCCACATTAGAAAAACCAAATGGATGGCATCTCTATATAAAACTTTGCTTGAGTTGAGAGATCACATGAAGTGTGGAGAGGCACATGGCTGCCATATGGGGACATTTTTCAAGTGAAAAGAAGGCTAAACCAACAAAGAAGCATTAATGCTTTTTGTCATGCTCATGTATAATTTTTCTATGGAGCTAAGCCCCGAAGGGTCTTAGCGACTCGCACTCGGACTCGGGCGCAAAGTGGCACTTTGTTGGCGCACTTAGCACGTCAGCATCCGCACATGGCGCCTTGTGCGCAGTTGATGCGCTCGTTCGCTCGTTTTCTGCACGAGTCGCATGCGCAGGAGCAGCGCAGGTGCACGCGCTGGGGCAGCGCAGGTGCACGCACAGGAGCCGCGGTGCTGCGCTGCGCGCCTGCATGATTGCGGTGCTGCACTGCGCGCCTGCAGGCTTGCTGTGCTACGATGCGCGCCTGCGCACTTGTGATGTTGCCGCGTTGCTATGCTGCTGCACAGTTGCACGCGGGCTGACGGGCTAAGTGGCTAAGGGACGCAGATGGCGCTCGATGTGGCTGATTGAAAGGTCTGAGTGGTTATTGAAAGATTGAGTCAATTATTCAGATCCATATTTTGTGGGATTTGAATTTAATTCATTCTATCTTTCCATTATTTTCTCCTGTATTTTCGCAATCAGTTACGGCCAAGATTAGGATTAGGGTTTCGGCCCTTCTCTATAAATACTCTCTTTGTGCCTTCATTGAGCACTAACGCTAAAATAAAGAGACGAAAAGAGTTGTTCTACCGCTGCGATTGGATTTCTTCGAGTTCGTGAAAGGAGGCGACGACGAGCGTTCCATAAGTTCTTTCGAACATGCTGGTTCCTGGGAGCAGGTCGCAATATGGCGAATCTTACTTTGAGCAATGGTGATCCTTATCACTCCAGCAAAGTCGTTGCAATAACTCTGGTTGAGAACGAGTATTCATCTTATTTGCATCAACTTCGGTTGAGAAGATTATTCATCTTCGTTGCATCAACTTTGGTTGAGAACGATCAACAGAATTATAGTAATCTTTTTTGGCCTGCTATGCGCTCGTCTTCTGCATGAGTCGCATGCACAAGAGCCACGCAGGTGCACGTACAGGACCTACGTTGGGGCTGCGCAGGTGCACGCACAGGAGCTACGGGGTTGCGGTGCTGCGTTGTGCGCCTGCGTGCTTGCGGTGCTATGTTGCGAGCTTGTACGCTTGCTATGCTGCGCTGCGCGCTTGCGCACTTGTGATATTGCCACGTTGCTATGCTGCTGTACGGTTGCACGCGGGCTGACGGGCTAACTGGGCTAAGGGGCGCAGGTGGCGGTCGATATGGCTGATTGAAAGGTCTGAGCGGTTATGGAAAGATTGAGTCAATTAATTAGACCCATATTTTGTGGGATTTGAATTTAATTCATTCATATCTTTCCATTATTCGCTCCTATCTTTTCGCAATCAGTTACGACTAGGATTATGACCTTCTCTATAAATACTTTCTTCGTACCTTCATTGAGCTCTAACGCTAAAATAAAGAGACGAAAAGAGTTGTGTTGCAGTTGCCATTGGAGTTCTTCGAGTTCGTGAAAGGAGGTGACAGCGAGCGTTCCAGAAGTTCTTTCGAACTTGCTGGTTCCTGGGAGCAGATCGCAATAGGGCGAATCTTTCTTTGAGCATCGGTGATCCTTATCACCCCAGCAAAGTCGTTGCATCAACTCCGGTTGAGAACGAGTATTGTAACGCCCCAATTCCAAAATACGTTGGACTAGGAACATAGACATGCCAGCTGTATACATACGAAGTACACTCCAATATATGGAAACCTCGTATGAATACATAAGCTGTAAAATGCAGTAGAACCATAACTAATCTCGTCCACACAAAATAAATGAATAAAAGATATCATATAATGATAATGAATTGTCTTGATACAATATGTTGGACGGAGACAAATCTACTACCAACAAGTAAAGGAAAAATACATGAGAAAAAAATGATTTTGGCGAGCGAAGGGAAGACGAACCAAGCGCAATCATCCTCGAAGATATGGATATGGTCACGGCTAGAGCTAGAGCACCTACGAAAGACAAGAGCACACACCTGGGAAGATAACCAGATCCTCAGAGGGACGTAACAAGACACATAATATCATGGCATATAAACTGAATAAATATTGCTCAAATAAATAAGTCAATTGAATTATAACATGGTCCAATACACACCTATTGAACTAGCTTACCATCCCTCCAACCAAACAAGGACAAGAGATGGTAAACTAATTCACGATGACGTATCTTTCCATGCTATGAATCCAATATGGTATCCGGACCCCAACAAGGTTCAATACCTTCTCATCGAAGTAGTAAGTCACACATATAACCAAACAAGGACAAGATGTGACGAACTAATCCGCGACAAGTTATTGTTCCAAGCCACAGTCAGATACAAGTACCCAAACCAAAAGTACTCATACCTAACAGATAAAGGTGCCTAGCCGTTCTAAGTGATATGTAGTTAAGAACAATCCTTCCTACGCATGGGTCCTGGCTAAATAGGATCGGCATAGTCCCCCCTTGGGGCACTAGAGGCCCAATCAATAAGAGCATAACGTTCCGCAGAACGTCAGTGGCCGTCAGTAATCATGGGTCATCAACCCCGTATCTCCAGCGGAGCTTCCGGGTCACAAAGAAAAGTGCATCTAAGCCCATACGCTAAGGAATTTTCCTTTCCACCCAATGCCTACTATGTAGTATCCACAACAGTAAACCTCTATAACCGCTAAGTCAAACTAGCATGTAATTCTATTAGCGGTTATTCCTATCGTACGGCTTATACGTACTGGTGGCCAGCCAGTCACGCATGTCCATATTCTATATGCGACACACAACTTCGTGGTACAACGTGTCAAGGTCAATGAATGCAACACACACGGTGGTCCCTTAAATCTAGATTTAATGTGTAAGAAAACTAATACATAGCAAGAAATATAAATGAACAGTAAGTTCTAACAGGTTATGCCATGTATCACAATTTATTTTGTATAAAGAAAAAAATGAATAATGCATGAAATATGAGCTAAATAAATAAACAGCAAATGGCAAGGTGTCTTGCCTGGTAGTATGCCTGGTGTGCTTCAATGATCAATGTGGCACGAACTGTGACTTTGGTGTAACTACTATGCAAGGTGACCTCTGATGGCAGCACGGACGGTTCCAACGGGTCCACGACGGTCAAATTAGTTAGGGTGGCCATAAGGTAGTACGGAATTGGCGAAGAAAATATGGAAGAGGGGTCTAGTCATGGTCGTGAGGATAAGCGAAGGAATTTGAATACCTGCTGTATATCCGATTTCAGAAAACCATTTAAATGCAAAATTCTCACGTTTGAAATTATATTTTGTAGGTCAAAGGCTATAGATAAGATATAAAAATAATAAATATATTTTCCAAAAATTGTTTTAGGTAGAAAGCTATAATTTTGTCAAAATAAGTAGTTGAAAAGGAGCTAAACTTATTGTATAAATATATATATAATCCTACTGAATGAAAGATACGTATAATGTATAATCATAATAAAATAATAACAATAACGATAATATTTACATATATTTTGTGAATACTAATATATATATACTACAACATAGAAAATAATGATAATAGCTTTTAGAAATTTAATATATTTAAATTACATAGACATTCAAGTGTCATGTATCCAAAGTATAACATAATAATAATATTTAAATGCCAAGCGTGATAGATTTTAATAATACTAATCATAATAAAATAATATAAACTATTAGCACCCATACCTAAAGTATTGTACAGATGGTAATAATAATAATATTATAATCAGAATACTAATTATAATAATAAGAAGAATAATAATACAGGAGCTAGCTGTGATAATAATAATAATAATAATAGTAATAATAATAATAATAATAATAATAATAAAATATTAAATATGATGTTAGCAATAATAATATAAAATAATAAAATCAAAAATAGTAATAATAATCAATAGTAATAATATTAATAATCCTATATTAATAATATATAAAACTATATCAGTTACATTACAAAGCAAAAACAAACAAACCCTTCACTTCTTCTCCTCGAGAGAAGAGCAACCACAGTAACAAACAAATTAAAATAAAATAAAATAATAATAAAATCAACACAAACAAAGAGGAGCAGAGAGAAAAAGAGAAGCTGAGAGGGAGGGGGATGAGAGAGTGAGCGAGAGAGGAAATAGGGAAGGCGGAGGAGAGAGAGAGAGCGGGGACGAGAGAAGAACATGAGGGAAGAGATGATGAAGAGAACATGGAGGAAGAGAGAGGAAGACAGAGGAGCGGCGACGGGTTCGCCGGGGTCCGGTCGGCTGGTGGGTGCGCGGAGGGAGCGAAGATGAAGGGGAGTGTCGGAGGGAGGTAGAGGCGGAGGGAGCGGATTTCGAGAAGGCGACGTACTCCGGCACCGTTGGTTCGGCAAAGGGCAGCGACGGAGTACGGAAGAGCTTGGCAGAGGGTTTTAGGGAGTCGTCGGTCAGGGCTCGTCGGCGTGCGACGAAGGCTGTGCGGCGGCTAGGTGCGGGCAGGCGCCAGATCCGCGGCTTGGGCGGTCGACGCGGAGGAGAAGGAAGAGCGAAGGAGAAGGTCAGTCGAGGCTTACCGCTCCGACGGCGGCCAGGTGGGTGGCGACGACGAGGTGAGTAATTTGTGGTGGTGGTGGTTTTAAATTTGGGTTTTTTTCTTGGGGATTTTGGTGGTCTGGTGGTGGCACGGCCGGCGATGGTTGTGGTGATGGTGGTGGGCTGGTTGTGGTGATGGCGGGTGTCGTCGGTGAAGATGATGGTGTGGCAGTGGACGTCGAGGCTGGCGACGGTTTCTGGTGATTGGGGTTCGATACTGAGGCCAGTGGACGGGATGGCTGCAGGGATGGTAGTGTGGTGGTGATGCCGGTGGTGGAAGACTGTGTCAAGATCACGGGTGGTGAGTGGAGGAAGAGGCTGGGCTTGGTCGGGTCGGCCGTGGAGGAGTTGGATGGGTGGCAGGGAGTAGATGGGTGGTGTTGGGTTGGTCCAGGGAGGAGCCGAAGGTGGCTGCGGCTGAAGGTCGGCTGTGTGTGGCTGGGACAGTCGTGGGGGTGGCCGAGGTAGTGAAGCAAGGTGGGCATTCGGGTGGTCGAGGTGGAGTGGTGCAGAAGCTCGGTTTAGGGTTAGAATTAGGTGAGTCCGTGTCGGAGAGTGTCCGACATGGTAGGGATGAGTTGATGGAGAAATCATGTCCGTGTTTGTCGGACACGGGGATGAGTTGTATATGTAGAAAAAGAATATAGTGGATGGGAAGGCGACACGGACACGATGTACGGCACTCTAGTTGTAGAATTTGTGGAAGATTAATTATGGAGAATTCAATAGAAAAAGAGGGCAAGTACCACTCCTTTTATAGGAGGTGGAAATCCTATTAGGATAAGGAATAGGATTTATTTAAACCCAATAATAGATAATTCTCTACTTAATTTAAATAATTTTTAAAATAATTCAAATCAATTCCAAATTCAATCCAATTTAAATATAGATAAATCTAAATTCATAAATTCACATTTGTAAATCATCATAATTAATTTTAACAAATATCAACCGTTTTAAAATATATTTTTATGAACACTAAAATTATAATAATAATTAATTTAAAAAATTACATTATTATTTAAAAATAACTAATAAAATATTTATGAAATACACATGTATGCACAAAGAATATTATTTATTATTAATAACTGTTATAAACGAAAGACTTTTTATAATAAAATAAATAAAATAATTGCTTGGAAACTTTGGTACGATAGCTAAAATAATTAGTATATATATTATTTTGTAACTATAAAAATAGAGAAAAATATTTTTCTAAAATATGTACGCTCGCACATATTCGCACTCGTCGAGCAATTACGAAAAACGAATTTTGTGCGCGACGTACAATGCAACTACACGATGTATAAATACAGAATAAAAAAATTAGTATCAAATTTATTTAAAAAAAGTAGAAAATTTAGGGGTTTTACATCCTACCCAACTTAAAAAAATTTTATCCTCGAAATTAAGAATTAGTAGGGGGTGAGAAGACACAAGGGTGTATCGATGGGGAACAAACAATGACAATGTTTCAACAAAATTATGTCGTAAAAAATTGCGATCTAGATCACAGAAAAATAATACGGTATGGTCATAATCGATAGGAAGGCTAGAGAAAGTTCTAGTATAATGCCTTCGTCCTTCTAAAATAGGTGAAGACGAAAGCAATAAGGAGTTCAAAAGGTGATATTATCGAGTACGAATACGTGGTTCAAGGACGACCGAAAAATTTCAAAGGAATTGTCAAGGCAGTCGTAGATGGGATTCTAAAGGACAAGTTTAGCTATGCCCCCATCCACGTAGAACGATAGATAAAAGCGAACCAAAGTGCACTTAGTTGATTAGACCATTATGCACCGGTTCTGATTAGACAATATGTTAGTGGGAGCTCTTCCAATAACATATGTCGTGAACAAGCTCGATAAATCAATGAACTTGCAAATCTAGGTTATAGTAGCAACATTTGTCAAGAGAGTGAAATTATAGGCACGAGAGTTTAAAATTGAGAGGGAGTATAGTCGAACTTCTAAAGAATCTAAGTCATGTCCTGTGATGGTCTTTATACAGTTGTCCTATAGTCTTCTTGTCCAAGTCCTTGGTTGGCTAGACGGGTTAGGGTCCTCTAGATTCTAGAATCTAAGTAAACTTGCTAATATAGGTCACTAGGACAAAGGGATTGCTAGTTCATATGGCATTCTACCTAACTTAAAAGAATTTAAACTAATGGTATTTTAGGACAAAAGAAACATGTCTAACTAGTAAAGATCACCTTTCTAACCTCTAGTAAGCACGAAGGAAAGTTAAGAATAATGATGGAAGGAATCAAGCAAGATGCAATCGATGAGTCGAACGGTAGTTCGAATATGGAATCGAGGAAAGAGGTTAAGTATGTGGATGAGATCCTAGACTTCTAATCCTATTCGCAGGATTTCTTGGTACGGTAAAGTAACCAAACAATTTATCTTGACCTGCATGGGCCACCACAAAAATATGTAATGCCCCAGTACCAAAATACGTAGGACTAGGAACATAGACATGCCAGCTATATACATATGAAGTACACTCCAATATATGAAAACCTCGTATGAATACATAAGCTATAAAATGCAGTAGAACCATAACTAATCTCATCCACACAAAATAAATGAATAAAAAATATCATATAATGATAAAGAATTGTCTTGATATAATATGTTGGGCGGAGACAAATCCACTACCAACAAGTAAAGGAAAAATACATGAGAAAAGAAATGATTTTGGCGAGCGAAGCGAGCGCGATCCAAGCGCAATCATCCTCGAAGATATGGAGATGCTCACGGCTAGAGCTAGAGCACCTGCGAAAGACAAGAGCACACACCTGGGGAGATAATCAGGTCCTCAGAGGGACGTAACAAGACACATAATATCATACCATACAAACTGAATAAATATTGCTCAAATAAATAAGTCAATTGAATTATAACATGGTCCAATACACACCTATTGAACTAGATTACCATCCCCCCCAACCAAACAAGGACAGGAGATGGTAAACTAATTCACGGTGACGTATCTTACCATGCTATGAATCCAATATGGTATCCGGACCCCAACAAGGTTCAATACCTTCTCATCGAAGTAGTAAGTCACACCTACAACCAAATAAGGACAAGATGTGACGAACTAATTCGCGACAAGTTATTGTTCCAAGCCACGGTCAGATACAAGTACCCAAACCAAAAGTACTCATACCTAACGGATAAAGGTGCCTAGTCGTTCTAAGTAATATGTAGTTAAGAGCAATCCTTCCTACGCATGGGCCCTGGCTAAATAGGATCGGCATAGTCCCCCCTTGGGGCACTAGAGGCCCAATCAATAAGAGCATAACGTTCCGCAGAATGTCAGCGGCCGTCAGTAATCATGGGTCATCAACCCCGTATCTCCAGTGGAGCTTCCGGGTCACAAGAAAAAGTGCATTGAAGTCCATACACTAAGGAATTGTCCTCTCCACCCAATGCCTACTATGTTGTATCCACAACAGTAAATCTCTATAACCGCTAAGTCAAACTAGCATACAATTCTATTAGCGGTTATTCCTATCGCACGGCTTATACGTACCGGTGGCCAGCCAGTCACTCATGTCCGTGTTCTACATGCGACACACAACTTTGTGGTACAACGTATCAAGGCCAATGAATGCAACACACACGGTGGCCCCTTAAATCTAGGTTTAATGTGTAAGAAAACTAATACATAGCAAAAAATATAAATGAACAGTAAGTTCTAATAGGTTATGCCATGTATCACAGTTTATTTTTCATAAAGAAAATAATGAATAATGCATGAAATATGAGCTAAATAAATAAACATCAAATGGCAAGGTGTCATGCCTGGTAGTACGCCTGGTGTGCTGCAATGATCAATGTGGTACGAACTGTGACTTCGGTGTAACTACTATGCAAGGTGACCTCTGATGGCGGCACGGACGGTTCCATCGGGTCCACGTCTGTCAACCCCTCGACCAATTTTTTTTTTCTTTTATATATTAAATTATTGCCATTCGTTATTGTCACATTCACTTGTTATATTTTTGTTATCTTGGCTCAAAATATCAATAGAGGATTAATCAGGAAATATAAGAAGTTACAGGGACCTTAGTGAAATATTCTAGAATTTGAATTCAAGTTATACCAAACACTCCTAGAGTCGAATATATAAAGATTTTGTTCTGAGGAATCAAAAGATAAACTCAGGATCCCATTTAAATAATTTAAATTCTTTTTTGTTCCTTCGATCCCATCTATATCATCTGTATATAAATACCTAATGATTCTCCTCTCCTCCCGCTTACAAACCCTAAGTAGACCTCTCGATCACCTCTCAAGAGCAGCAACAGAGGAGGCCTATGGATCCATCCCATCCCTGCGAGTTGTAACACAGGTATTTCCTCATCCTTCTCTTGTCCATCTGATCATACATAATATTCGAAGTAATGTCTAAGAGGATTTCATTAGTAACCAGGGGTAGGTTAGATGGTTGGATAGCAAGGATGGTCTACAGGAACCTGAGAATTCATATCAGGCATAGTAGCCTTTAGGCTATGGACTGGAAGTCAATAACCTGTTTATTCCCCACCACAGTATAAGGAAAACCAGTGGGTAATTTCCATTACACCCATAAAATGGTTGGGCCTATCGACTGATTTGGCCATGCCCCTAAATCCTAGGAATAGAGAAATACATGTAGTCAGTCTTTTGTTCTTTCATATATATTATAGCAGTCATACATCCATTCTTGCATATGCCCTTTGGCCACCATCAGATCAGTCTAGGATAGAGAAATATCCATTAGTTGCAATAGACCCTACAAGAGTAAGGGTATGGGCTACAAATATAGTGTTTGCCCTGTGACAGGTGACTTTGTATCCATGAGATACTCTCTTGTACTAGTATTTAGAGGGCAGCAGTACCTGCCACAGGAAACAGAGTGTGTGTGAAGGTTCCTGCACATGGGAAATTTCCTAGTAAATAGAAGGGGGTGCACAGGTCAGCAACCAAGTATGGGAAGTAGTTAATGAGGGTGTTCGAGTTATAAAAGTATTAAGGAAGTATATCAACAGTTCAATGGAGCCCATTATAATACCAGCAATTGCAAAGCATGGTACTGCCCAAATTGGTTGTAGACTAGCAGGTCTATGCATGTGCCATTACAAATATTTCCTCACATACAGGTCTATGAGGTACCTATAGGCAGCAGAGTTTACTTCATTAACATGTTTCTACATCATTTATTCTAAAAATGTAAGGGAAGCAGCCTGTATACCAATACAAGAGTGTTTCTGATACTCACATCCCTATATTGAGGGTGAAACTTGCTAGTTCGACCATTGTGTTAGATACCAAGTGAAATCAGATGTGCCAGGATACTAACATTTAGAACTCCCTTATGAACCTGTCCCTAAGTATCCATTAGATTTTTGTGGGTGAACGTTCCTTTATTATCAGGTTAACACTGACAGGAAATCAAAATGGGAAATCTTTTTCTAACCTTTAAGTAATACAATAGGAGTTTTCTATGACACTGCCATAATTTTCTTTGTACCCATTGGATGCTACTATATAAATTCCCCTTGTATTTAATGGGAATCTGACACCTTAGCTACATCCCAAGTCACATAAATAATAGAGTATGACAGAAGATATCGTACGGGTACCAAGCACTGCTAGTGTTGACTAGGGATATTCTCAAAAACCTTGTGGACCATCCTCTGATTCTATGAGGAAGATAAATGAGAAGGGAATGGAACTCACGACCTCCATAACAGAACCTTTACCTGCACCTTCATATCCTAATGCACATCAGACATTGATATCTCGACCTACCATGTACCTCTTATGACTCATTGAATATAGGTCCAACCCTTGGTACTTTATGATAAACGGATATCAGAACATCCTAACCTGCCTCTGTATCACACCTAGGCAAGGGTACATAGTAGGGAAGCATGTAGGTTGGCCATAGCAACAGTTGTTGGTTGGATGGCATCAACCTAACATATGAGGTACAATAGGAAGTCAATGGGGATAGGGGTATCTCGAGTACCAAAGGATATTGGCACGTACAGAGTAAATTGAGCGGGTACACTTGGAAACTAGGAAAAGACACAGATATAGGTGGAGTTTAGATGCAATTTTATGGTAGGTCTTAGAGAGTGATGTGACCAAATGCTATAGTATGAACTGTATTAAGGACTGGGTGTAGGAATCCTACTTCGAGGATCCTCTGCAGGAACGAGACACTATGAGACTATGAGAAATAAATGAGTGTTAGTCTTTGGTTGTCTTGAAAGCCCAAAGAAGTACCAGGGAGCAGATATCAGTGATAGGACTAACTTGGTAAGGTAATTTCCATCCTAGCCAGGTATCCCATAAAGAGGCCAAGTCAAGAATTGATGCTAAAAGCAAGGATACGAATTGTATGTATCATTGGGTTACATGTCAGAGGAGTAGGAAGAAACTCCAACTGCAAATGAGGATAGGTTAGGCTTGAGTAAACATCAGAGAGCAACATATGCATGTAGGGGATGCTCTGTCATCATAGTAGACATAGTGTTGACCCCATTAGTACAAGACAGGGTCATATGTCATGAAGTGGAGTCCAGAAGACTAGTTGTACTATGCACCCCAATATCAGTTTAGGCATGGACCTTAGTTAGAAATGGGTAAACAAGGATGGTGTTCCCTAGATGTCTATAGAGCTAAGGAAACCATGATAAATTAGAGTTACCCTAGTGACTTAATACGCAAATAGTTAGTACAGTTGTTGTATTTTCACTTATTGACATGATGAACTCTAAAAACAGGATATTTGGACCAAGATACGGACTTGACCCGTGCCAACAGCTCAGGACCTAAGGCAAGTATACCTTACCTTTCTACACAGCTTTATTTACATGCACTGTCTTTATTTATTATCCAGTTTTCTCATATTATTGATATGTATCTTTCATATCCTGTTCGTGTATTGGTATCATTGATTTGTAGACCGTGTTCATAGTTAGCCTTGTGTCTTATTGATCGTGCCTTGGTTGAGTCGTGCCTCCTTGTCTTGAAATCGTGAAGCTAATCTGCGAGTCCACCTTAGGGACGAGGGTTAGTAGCTATCCGTGTCTTAAGCTAACCTGCGGGTCCACATTAGGGACGAGGGTTAGTAGTTGTTGGTCCACACCTGCGAGTCCACACTAGGGACGAGAGTGATGCTAGCCCGCGAGTCCACACTAGGGACGAGGGTTAGTAGTATAGGGTTTACGCCTGCGAGTCCACATTAGGGACGAAGGTGATGCTAGCCTGCGAGTCCACACTAGGGATGAGGGATAGTAGTTCAAACCTGCGAGTCCACACTAGGGACGAGGGTTTGAGTATTCGTTTCGGTTATCCGTTGACACCTTGACATGAGTTCTATCGTCCTCGTTCAGCAGTTCATTTATGTGTAGACAGTATATAGATTCTTGCTTTATTCATTGCTCAGTTTACTTGTTTATTCTGTATTTTCTCCATGCATAATAAACTGTTAGAAAGGCTCATTTTTATGTATCTTGTTAGTCCTCTGAGGACCTGATGATCTCTTCAGGTTTAGCCGAGTTTGAGACAGGAGCAGTTGAGCAGGTTGAGTCAGCACCAGTTCGCGGAGCTTTGCAGTCGTGGTTACTTGGTTAGCAGGTGGTACTCAGTTGGTTCATTTCATATATTTCTCTATTTTTCCGTCTACTGGTATTGGATTTGTGTCCACCGGACGTGACATTGATTTTGGATACATTCAGTTTATATTCATCATTGTCTAGTTCTATGGATATTCATTGATCTTGATTGTGTCTTGATTATGCTGTGGATGAGATCTAGATTTTTTCGTGATTATAGATTCAGTGACTTGTGAGTATAGACAGCATTCTACTGCCGACACTGCGACGTAGGCTGGACTTGGACACGCTTCGTATCCGAAAAGCGGGTGCGGGTCGTGACAACGTCGGTCAAATTAGTTAGGGTGGCTATAAGGTAGTACGGAATTGGCAAAGGAAATAGGAAAGAGGGGTCTAGTCATGGTCATGAGGATAAGCGAAGATGTAAGCCCCCTGATTTTTTGGATTTTATTTTTAATTATTATTTTATTATTTTATATGGATATTTTAATTTATTAAAGTCAATAATGACTATGTTAGTAGTTTACTGTAGCTTTGATTTTGGAAGCACAACAAATATTGTTTTCTCAAATCCAATTCCATATTGGAATTCTAGACTCGTCCACCTTCAGTTTGATATATCACGTCCCATCAAAATTTGCTTTTCCACATTCTTTTGTCTTCATACAATTTCGGGTCAACTTAGACTATTTGATCATTTATCGTAATTCTAGGCCCAACTTCTAAATTGATTTTTTGACTTGACATAGATCGAAACCGTATGACCCAATATATGATTTTGATCCATTTTAAGTCTACAATGCACATGCATAGGGTGTATCATCCAATCGAGTTCTCATGTGCTACTTATTTACAAATGGTACATGAGACTCATTAAATTGATTTTTGGGTCCAATTTGACTAGTAATGCTACTCGGACCCTAACCTAGTCAACCCTACTAGTTAGAGCCTAACTAGGAGTACCAAAACCAAGTATGAATATATCTAAGAAAATTTTAAGTATTAAATTGCAGCCATATGCAATATTTCCTTATATATTTGGCTTGGTCAAAGATCTAACCAAAATAGGAAACCTATTAATAATAGTATGATTTGGAGAAACAAATCCTATCCAAATTAGATCAAACCAAAGCCCATGCACTAAATATATATATATATATAAAATATATATATATATATATATATATATATATATATATATTATATATATATATATATATATATATATATATATATATATATATATATATATATATATATATATATATATATATATATACCTATCAAACCCTATCCCCCCCTCTCATAACCACCCACTACTCCACAAATCCTCCCCAAACCTAGCGGCCACCACTCCAAACCCGAAATCCTAGCCGACCCCCCTTTCTTCACAAAATATAATTTCTCCTCAATTTTTTCGCCAAGCACCACCACTTGGACATCCCTCTCAACATCCCCTTCCACCCTAGAAACTTTAGGAACAACCTTGCGGTCGTTAGAGAGGTGCACGAAGCGCTACTTGGGCCAAAACTCCCTTGAATTGAAGTTTGAAACATCACAACAGGTTAGTCAACTTGTAGATGATGTTTTATCCACTTTTTCTCAATTGTTTCTCCTCAAACCAAATCTGAGAGTTACCTTTGTATGTCTACTCCAAACTCTGATCGTCGGATCTCCTAATTCCAAGCGGTTTGCCCGTGGCATTGATTCTACGACAGGGTATCCAGAACTGACAAATTCTGTTGTGGGACATTTTTTGTCTATCTAAGGTCAGTTTCTAACCTTTTTATATTTTTATTCAGAATCTAGACGTCGATACCTTTCCGATGCATATCTGAAAGTTAGGTTTTGCATCCGTTTGCTATTTTTAAAAATTCATGACATTTGTCGTGTCACCGAACTCCGAAAAATTCTGTTTTCCTTGTCCAAAAGTGTCAAAACTTCATTAATCCATTTTAAACATTCTGTTGTGCAAGGTTTAACATTATAAATACTATTTTAACTAATTTCTATAATTTGTACAGAATTTATTATTTTTATTTTATTATTGTTTCGGAACTAAATTAATGGGTTGACTTGAAGAAGTCATATGTGGCATTGACATAAGACCTCTTGTGAAAGGGTTTTTCTTTTGAAAATAGCATTATAACAATATATAAGTATTTATAGATAAATTCTAGAATTTAAATATATTATTTTGTTATAATTGTAAAGTATTTACGAGAGGATTTGATACCTATATGTACTTATATAATAGATGTAGTGTCGTAGCAACGTTATGGCAACTAGGAGGCGTAGATACTTATATAATTTATATATGGTATGTTGATATAGAATATTAAATATAGTGTATTATTATAGGTGAGCTTGGGAGGATCGACAAGGACACCGGAGTTGGACAGGCCTACCCGCAGACATCAGTTACAGGCAAGCGTGCCTTGCCATCGTTACAGATCTTTCTTTTATGTCTTATTTTTTTATTTAGCATTGCATGACGTAGGACATTGATACTTAGTGTCCGTTTATAGACGGGTGCCGATGTCATGATAGTGACATCGAGTATTGACATTAGGCATTACGTTCATACTGATGTGTCCATTGACACAATTGACCACAGGGCACCGACACATTCATGATGCGAGGTTTACATGACTATTCGTGGTATTGACCTCATGTTTGCATTCTAGATTTCTTTATCAGTATTGCTTTTACTTTCGAGATGACTGTACAGACTCGACATTGCTAGATTCTAGACATGGGGATTGGGGAGAACTTGACTACAATATCAGACCTATTGTCGTATGGCCCGTTGTTTAGTTACCTTTATCTCTGTAGCAGAGTAAAAGATTATCACTGTCGAGAATTGATTGTCCTTGGTGCCACGACACAGGTACTGGGGACATTACCCTGCTGAGGTGCTAGTGAGCCTTAGTAGAAGGGGTCTGGTATTCTAGAAAAGTAACTCACTTGTATAGTACATAGACGGATACAGTAGATTGCCTTAGTTCATATTTTTATTTCTGTACCTTGGCATGTATATTATGCACCTTGCTAGTCCTCTGAGGACCGGGCTATTTTCCAGGCTTAGACGAAGCTGAAGGCTACCTAGAGGTTTACGGTTCGGGAGCTGAGACCGAAGGCGTACCGGCACAGGAGGACGAGATAGTGCCAGAGGATTTTTCGTGATCATGTTATCATCATATTTAGTCTTGCTACGTTATTTCCTTTTCTTTTCATCAGACTTGTAGTTGATTTGTACTTTCTTTCTATTTCTATAATTTTTTGATAATTTACCCGCACAGACTTTATTACTTTTATTGTTGGATATTTGAGACATTTTCTTATTTATTCTTGATCTCTTTGTGAACTCTGTGGATGTGATTAGATGTATATACCTGTGGACTATGTTATATTTCTTGGTGTTATCATGATTTACAGCTTAAGTATTTCGCTAATGGGCTTGTTGTATAGCTTGGTCCATTGGTGAAGTGCTGCTGCCATGTATTCCTATACCTGGTCCCACATATTTTGGGACTGGGGTGTTACATGTTTCTATGGTGGTCCATGCAGGTCTACGTTAATCACTTCAGTAACGTTACTGTACCGACGTGAGCCTGCAATTAGAATAGGAAAGAACTATAGGATCACATCCACACGCTTGATACCTTCCTTGACTTCATTTTGAACTTTCACTTGACTTCTTCATTTGCATCCAGCTTGATTATGTTCTACCGTAATCCTTATTATTCATGCTAGCAAGACAAATCTTCATAATGGATGTATCTTCCCTTACTATCATATAAGTAAAGCAGAGGCATAGATACTAGAAGTCATAGGTGCAGGTGGAGTCTTAGCGAATTGTGCGAAGTTGTAGTTATATCCAGGATAGTCGTACTATTACGAGCTTACAACCGATCGAAGAATAGGACTTGATGATACATCCACAACTAGGAATATAGACTTCTCTGAGACTCTTTGCATGATTGCTTTTATGTTATCTTCTTTCTCAACATGATTTCTTTTGTGTTCTTATCTATTCGGGGTTTTACTAAATCCTTTCTCGTTGACATCCTGAGTAATTCTTCTCGTTCCTTTTCGCTAAGTTGTTGGATAGTGTTTTATGGATTGGTTGAAGGAAAAGTTTGAGAAATTATATTTATCCTTGTATTACGGAATCAAAGTTTTTGCAGCCAGAGAAATATCGACGAGGCAAGACTTCAGATAACAACATCATGGCTACATATATTTCTCAAATTCTACTTGAACCATATCCTATGCATGTTGATATTTTTCCTGTATTTTCGTAAAAAAATTCAAAAATATTTTATGGATTCGGCCAAGATAAGCTCAAGAACCTGTATTACCTGGCATGGTAGATGTGCACTACAGCCATCAGTCGTATTATGGAACAAGAAAGTTATTTGCAGCCAGATGGACACTGGCGTGGCAGTAACATTATGTGACATTTTCACGGAGATATATGGTTCTCGAGTCTTACCTAGACTACGTCCTATGCATCTTGTTTGGCCTCATACCGTTCTTGGAGATAATTCGACAAACCTTCCTTCTTTGCTTGACCCTACCGTTGTTTGAAGTTGGTATATATGTTTGTTTCACCCAGTCATTGGTTCCTGTTACCTTCTATTTATTAGATGACTAAAATAGACAAACCTTATAGTTATATTATAGAATATAATTAAGCTAGATTATTGGTGTAATTGTGAGGATTGGTAGCTAGAAATGGATAAGTTTCTTAGAGATGGATCCTAGTAAAATTATGAGTCGAAAAGAGTGTCTGGATATTGGATGCATAGAGCCAATTAAGAGAAATTTCTAGGAGTGAACTGAGGAGTATCATTGAATAGGTTATAATACTATACCTACGATAGAGTGAGTTGTATTGGGAGTATTGAGGAAGGAGAAGTGATAGCCCAAGCTTAGTAAGTGTAAATTCTGTTTTAATAGAGTTCCATTCCTTGGAAACGTTATCTTGGGAGAAGGACTTTCAATGGATCCGGAGAAGATAGCTACCGTAGAGTCTTGGCCGACACCAAAGTCAGTTGCAGAAGTTAGGAGTTTTCTCGGACTTGTAGGGTATTACCACAGGTTCGTAGAGAGTTCCTTCCGGATTGCAGAGCCGATAACACGGTTGACCCGTAAGGATCAAGAGTTCCAGTGGACAGAAAATTGTCAGAAGGCTTTTGAAGAGTTAAAGAAGAAGTTGACCTTAACACCTATTTTGACGCTTCCTTCTGAATCGGGAGGATTCGTTGTATACAGTGGTGCGTCAGGTAGTGGACTTGGATGTGTTTTGATGCAACACAGAAAGGTCATAGGCTACGCATCGAGGCAGCTGAGGTTACATGAGAAGAATTATCCTACTCATGATCTGGAGTTAGCAGGGTGATCTTTGTATTGAAGCTATGGAGGCATTAGTTGTATGGAGAACGTGTGGAGATATTTACGGATCATAAGAGCTTGAAGAATGTCTTCACGCAAAAGGAGTTGAATATGAGACAGAGGCGGTGGTTGGAGCTCATAACAGACTATGATATAGAATTGCAGTACCATCCTGGCAAGGCGAACGTAGTCATTAGATGCTTTGAGTAGGAAGCCTACTACATATTTCTTGGCAGCGCAGACACAGTTATTGGAGGATCTTTAGGAGCTTGGAATATAAGTCATTATGCTGGGACAATAATGAGTACTTGCCAATCTTGAAGTATATTCGTCACTTGTGGATAGAATCATGGCAGCGTTACCTACAGATGCAAGATTTTGAAGACTTCGCGAGAGGATAGAGGTAAGAGCGACAGATACTTGGACCAGAGCTTGTGATGCAGACAGTCGAAAAAGTGAAGCAAATTCAGAGTCATCTTCAGGCATCTCAAGACCAACAGAGCATTGGGCCGATATGCATCGTCGACCACTGGAATTCAAGGATGAAGAGCATGTATTTTTGAGTATTTTACCGACTCGGGGCACTACTAGATTCGGGAGTAGGAGGAAGTTGAGTCCAAGGTATACTGGATCGTTGGATATCATTGAGCGTGTAGGAGAGGTGGCATATCGTCTTGCATTACCCCCATCACTAGAGGGAGTGCATAATGTGTTCCATGTATCACAGTTGAGGAAGTATGTGACTGATCCCAGTTATGTGGTCGATCACTCTGAGATCACGGTGGGGACCCAGTTTATCATACGAGGAGCAGCCGGTAGGAATCTTGGATATGAGTGAGAAGATGTTCAGAGGGCAGACGATTAGACTGGTTCGTGTTGCATAGAGGCACCATTCTCCGGAAGAATCAACTTGGGAGCGTGAATATTCTATGCGTGAGCGTCATCCTCACTTATTCGTAGATGCCGGTAAGTCTTAGCCTAATTATTCATATGATAAGATTTTTCTAAATAATTGTGTTATTTTTAATTTCGAGGACGAAATTTTCTAAGGAGGGTAGGTTGTAAGCCCCCTGATTTTTTGGATTTTATTTTTAATTATTATTTTATTATTTTATATGGATATTTTCATTTATTAAAGTCAATAATGACTATGTTAGTAGTTTACTGTAGCCTTGATTTTGGAAGCACAACAAATATTGTTTTCTCAAATCCAATTCTATATTGGAATTCTAGACTCGTCCACCGTCAGTTTGATATATCACGTCCCATCAAAATTTGCTTTTCCACATTCTTTTGTCTTCGTACAATTTCGGGTCAACTTAGACTATTTGATCATTTATCGTAATTCTAGGCCCAACTTCTAAATTGATTTTTTGACTTGACATAGATCGAAACCGTATGACCCAATATATGATTTTGATCCATTTTAAGTCTACAATGCACATGCATAGGGTGTATCATCCAATCGAGTTCTCATGTGCTACTTATTTGCAAATGGCACATGAGACTCATTAAATTGATTTTTGGGTCCAATTTGACTAGTAATGCTACTCCGACCCTAACCTAGTCAACCCTACTAGTTAGAGCCTAACTAGGAGTACCAAAACCAAGTATGAATATGTCTAAGAAAAATTTAAGTATTAAATTGCAGCCATATGAAATATTCCCTTATATATTTGGCTTGGTCAAACATCTAACCAAAATAGGAAACCTATTAATAATAGTATGATTTGGAGAAACAAATCCTATCCAAATTAGATCAAACCAAAGCCCATGCACTAAATATATATATATATATATATATATATATATATATATATATATATATATATATATATATATATATATACCTATCAAATCCTAACTATCCCCCTCTCTCATAACTACCCACTACTCCATAAATCCCCCCCAAACCTAGCGACCACCACTCCAAACCCGAAATCCTAGCCGACCCCCCTTTCTTCACAAAATATAATTTCTCCTCAATTTTTGCGCCAAGCACCACCACTTGGACGTCCCTCTCAACATCCCCTTCCACCCTAGCAACTTTAGGAACAACCTTGCGGTCGTTAGAGAGGTGCACGACGCGCTACTTGGGCCGAAACTCCGTCGAATCGAAGTCTGAAATGTCACAACAGGTTAGTCGGCTTGTAGATGATGTTTTATCCAATTTTTCTCATTTATTTCTCCTCAAACCAAATCTGAGAGTTACCTTTGTATGTCTTCTCCAACCTCTGATCGTCGGATCTCCTAATTCCAAGCGGTTTGCCCGTGGCGTTAATTCTACGACAGGGTATCCAAAACTGATGAATTCTGTTGTGGGCCATTTTTTGTCTATCTAATGTCAATTTATAACCTTTTAATATTTTTATTCAGAATCTAGACATCTATACCTTTCCGACGCATATCTGAAAGTTAGGTTTTGCATCTGTTTACTATTTTTAAAATTTTATGACATTTGTCGTGTCACCGAACTCCGAAAAATTCTGTTTTCCTTGTGTCCAAAAGTGTCAAAACTTCATGAATCCATATTAAACTTTATGTTGTGCAAGGTTTAACATTATAAATACTATTTTAACTAATTTATGTAATTTTTACAGAATTTATTATTTTTATTTTATCATTGTTTCGGAACTAAATTAATGGGTCGATTTGAGGAAGTCATATGTGGCATTGACATAAGACCTCTCGTGGAAGGGTTTTTCTTTTGAAAATAGCATTATAACAATATATAAGTATTTATAGATAAATTCTAGAATTTAAATATATTATTTTGTTATAATTGTAAAGTATTTACGAGAGGATTTGATACCTATATGTACTTATATAATAGATGTAGTGTCGTAGCAACGTTATGGCAACTAGGAGGCGTAGATACTCATATAATTTATATATGGTATGTTGATATAGAATATTAAATATAGTGTATTATTATAGGTGAGCTTGGGAGGATTGACAAGGACACCGGTGTTGGACAGGCCTACCCGCAGACATCTGTTACAGGCAAGCGTGCCTTGCCATCGTTACAGATCTTTCTTTTATGTATTGTAGTTTTTTTATTTAGCATTGCATGACGTAGAACATTGATACTTAGTGTCCGTTTATAGACGGGTGCCGATGTCATGATAGTGACATTGAGTATTGACATTAGGCATTACGTTCATACTGATGTGTCCATTGACATAATTGACCACAGGACACCGACACATTCATGATGCGAGGTTTACATGACTATTCATGGTATTGACCTCGTGTTTGCATTCTAGATTTCTTTATCAGTATTGCTTTTACTTTCGAGATGACTGTACAGACTTGACATTGCTAGATTCTAGACATGGGGATTGGGGAGAACTTGACTACAATATCAGACCTATTGTCGTGTAGCCCGTTGTTTAGTGACCTTTATCTCTGTAGCAGAGTAAAGGATTATCACTGTCGAGAATTGATTGTCCTTGGTGCTACGACACAGGTACTGGAGACAATACCCTGCTGAGGTGCTAGTGAGCCTTAGTGGAAGGGGTCTGGTATTCTAGAAAAGTATCTCACTTTCATAACACATAGAAGGATACAGTAGATTGCCTTAGTTCATATTTTTATTTTTGTACCTTGGCATGTATATTATGCACCTTGCTAGTCCTCTAAGGAACTGGCTATTTTCCAGGCTTAGACGAAGCTGAAGGCTACCCAGAGGTTTACGGTTCGGGAGCTGAGACCGGAGGCGTACCGGCACAGGAGGACGAGATAGTGCCAGAGGATTTTTCGTGATCATGTTATCATCATATTTAGTCTTGCTACGTTATTTTCTTTTCTTTTCGTCAGACTTGTAGTTGATTTGTACTTTCTTTCTATTTCTATAATTTTGGGATAATTTACCCGCACAGACTTTATTACTTTTATTGTTGGATATTTGAGACATTTTTTTATTTATTCTTGATCTCTTTGTGAACTCTGTGGATGTGATTAGATGTATATACCTGTGGACTATGTTATATTTCTTGGTGTTATCATGATTTACAGCTTAAGTATTTTGCTAATGGACTTGTTGTATAGCTTGGCCCATTGGTGAAGTGCTGCTGGCATGTATTCGTATACCTGGTCCCACATATTTTGGGATTGGGGCGTTACAGAAGGAATTTAAATATCTGATGTATATCCGATTTCAGAAAACCATTTAAACGCAAAATTCTAACTTTTGAAATTATATTTTGTAGGTCAAAGGCTATAGATAAGATACTAAAAATAATAAATATATTTTCCAAAAATTGTTTTAGGTAGAAAGCTATAATTTTGTCAAAATAAGTAGTTGAAAAGGAGCTAAACTTATTGTATAAATATATATATAATCCTACTGAATGAAAGATACGTATAATGTATAATCATAATAAAATAATAACAATAACGATAATATTTACATATATTTTGTGAATACTAATATATATACTACAACGTAGAAAATAATGATAATAGCTTTTAGAAATTTAATATATTTAAATTACATAGACATTCAAGTGTCATGTATCCAAAGTATAACATAATAATAATATTTAAATCCCAAGCATGATAGATTTTAATAATACTAATCATAATAAAATAATATAAACTATTAGCACCCATACCTAAAGTATTGTACAGATGGTAATAATAATAATATTATAATCAGAATACTAATTATAATAATAAGAAGAATAATAATACAAGAGCTAGCTGTGATAATAATAATAATAATAATAATAAAATATTAAATATGATGTTAGCAATAATAATACAAAATAACAAAATCAAAAATAGTAATAATAATCAATAGTAATAATATTAATAATCCTAATATTAATAATATATAAAACTATATCGGTTACATTACAAAGCAAAAACAAACAAACCCTTCACTTCTTCTCCTCGAGAGAAGAGCAACCACAGTAACAAACAAATTAAAATAAAATAAAATAATAAAAAAATTAACACAAACAAAGAGGAGCAGAGTGAAAAAGAGAAGCTGAGAGGGAGGGGGATGAGAGAGTGAGCGAGAGAGAAAAGAGGGAAGGCGGAGGAGAGAGAGAGAGAGCGGGGACGAGAGAAGAACATGAGGGGAGAGAGGATAAAGAGAATGGGGAGGAAGAGAGAGGATGACGGAGGAGCGGCGACGGGTTCGCCGAGGTCCGGTCGGCCGGTGGGTGTGCAGAGAGAGCGGAGATGAAGGGGAGTGTCGGAGGGAGGAAGAGGCAGAGGGAGAGGATTTCGAGGAGGCGGCGTACTCCGGTGCCGGTGGTTCGGCAAGGGGCAGCGGCAGAGTGCGGGAGAGCTTGGCGGAGCATTTTGGGGAGTCGTCGTTCAGGGCTCGTCGGCGGGCGGCGAAGGCTGTGCGGCGGCTAGGTGCGGGCAGGCACCAGATCCGCGGCTTGGGCGGTCGATGCGGAGGAGAAGGAAGAGCGGAGGAGAAGGTCGGTCGAGGCTCACCGCTCCGGCGGCGACCAGACGGGTGGCGACGGGGAGGTGAGTGATTTGTGGTGGTGGTGGTTTTAAATTTAAGTTTTTTCTTGGGGATTTTGGTGGTCTGGTGTTGGCGCGGTCGGCGATGGCCGTGGTGGCGGTGGGCTGGTTGTGGTGATGGCGGTGGGTTGGTTGTGGTGATGGCGGGTGTCGTCGGTGATGATGATGGTGTGGGCAGTGGACGTCTAGGCTGGCGGCAGTTTCTAGTGATTGAGGTTCGATACTGAGGCCAGTGGACGGGTTGGCTGCAGGGATGGTAGTGTGGTGGTGATGTCGGTGGTGGAAGACTGTGTCGGGATCACGGGTGGTGAGCGGTGGAAGAGGCTGGGCTTCGTCGATGCGGCCGCGGAGGAGTTGGATGGGTGGCAGGGAGTAGACGGATGGTGTTGGGTTAGTCCATGGAGGAGCCGAAGGTGGCTGCGGCTGAAGGTCGGCTGTGTGTGGTTGGGACAGTCATGGGGGTGGCCGAGGTGGTAAAGCAAGGTGGGCGTTCGGGTGGTCAAGGCGAATTGGTGCAGAAGCTCGGTTTAGGGTTAGAATTAGGTGAGTCCGTGTCGGGAGTGTCCGACACGGTAGGGATGAGTTGATGGAGAAATCATGTTCGGGTTTGTCGGATACGGGGATGAATTGTATATGTAGAAAAAAAATACAGTGGATGGGAAGGCGACACGAACACGATGCATGACACTCTGGTTGTGGATTTTGTGGAAGATTAATTGTGGAGAATACAATCGAAAAAGAGGGCAAGTACCTCTCCATTTATAGGAGGTAGAAATCCCATTAGGATAAGGACTAGGATTTATTTAAACCCAATAATATATAATTCTCTACTTAATTTAAATAATTTTTAAAACAATTCAAATCAATTCCAAATTCAATCCAATTTAAATATAGATAAATCTAAATTCATAAATTCACATTTGTAAATCATCATAATTAATTTTAACAAATATCAACCATTTTAAAATATATCTTTATGAACATTAAAATTATAATAATAGTTAATTTTGAAAATTATATTATTATTTAAAAATAACTAATAAAATATTTATGAAATACACATGTATGCACAAAGAATATTATTTATTATTAATAACTGTTATAAACGAAAGACTTTTTATAATAAAATAAATAAAATAATAACTTGGAAACTTTGGTACGATAGCTAAAATAATTAGTATATATATTATTTTGAAACTATAAAAATAGAGAAAAATATTTTTCTAAAATATGTACGCTCGCACATAATTGCACTTGTCGAGCAATTACGGAAATCAAATTTCGTGCGCGACGTACAAAGCAACTACACGACGTCTAAATACAGAATAAAAAAAATCAGTATCAAATTTATTTAAAAAAGTAGAAAATTTAGGGGTTTTACAAGTATTCATCTTCGTTGCATCAACTCTGGTTGAGAACGATTATTCATCTTCGTTGCATCAACTTCGATTGAGAACGATCAGCAGAATTACGGTGATCTTTTTTCGCCTGCTAAGTTGCTTTTATCCATCTCACTCTTTTTAAGAGATCGAGATTTTCATCTAACGATCTGTTTCAGAAATAACAATCTCAAAGCAAGATTGAGATCTGATGGAGAACAACCGTGCACAACTATTCGACACAAGTTTGAAACTTGAGAAGTTTGACGGAGAGCATTACAACATCTGGAAAAGGAAGATCAGACTTAATTTTCAACCAATGAGCGTCGACTATGTGTTGACAGATCCTGAGCCTTTGATTCCAGAGGGTGTAAATGTTTGAAGGGTTGCCGAAGCCACGGCTCTGCAGTCGAATTAGAGACGGGATAACAACCTCTGCAAGTTGTTGATCCAGAACTCTTTGGAGGACACTCTGGCGGAGTCATACAGCAAGACGGTCAATGCAAAAGGCGTCTGGTTGTCTGTAGAGAATCTCTACAAGGCAGATGAGAACAGAAACAAGATCCATGTGACCGAAAAGGTCTGGAGGATGCGGTTTGAGGATGATAAAGCGATGTTGCCTCAAGTCAAGGAGTTCCTTAAGTACGTCAGAAGCTGGCGGATGACGGCATGCCCTTGGTCGATGCTTTTCTCGTCGGGGGTATTGTCGCCAAGCTTTCACCTTGGTAGAGCAACTTCATCGCGGACATGCACCATAAGAAGATGGAAGTGGATCTAGAACGCCTCTTGTACTATTACCTATTAAAAACGAGTTGAGGGCTCAACTCAAAGTTGATGCCTTGTCCAATCAAATGGCTAAACATGGTGCAAGGAGGAAATTCCAAAGGGAAGCAGAAGACTCCCTACCAAAAGAAGAAAGATGTTAACCATCTGAAGGTGAAGTCGGCTCAGTTTAATCCCAAGTCCAAAGAACTTGGGACTTGTTTCAACTGTGGCAAGAAATGCTACTGGAAGAGGGACTGCAAAGAAAAACCAAAACAAAAGGACCAAGGTGAGGCTAACTTTATTGCTATGATTGTGCAGGTTGACTCAGCTGGGATTGACACGGACTGGTAGATAGATACTGGAGCCTCGTGTCATGTTTGCTCCAAGAAGGAGTGGTTTACCACGTACCAACCTGTTTCTGAGAAGGTTATGGTGGCGAACCAGACACAAGCTGAAGTACTAGGGATCGGGACGGTGGTATTGTAACTGACTTCGGGGAAGTCGCTGACGCTTCAGAACATGAAGCACGTACCTGCTATAGCCAAGAACATGGTCTTTAGAAGCCTGCTCTGCAACACAGGCTTGAGGATGGACATTAACGCTGGTCAAGTCGTTATGTCTTATAAAGGAACATACTTCGGAAAAGCTTTCTGTACCGAAGGGATGTTTAAACTTCAACTTGTAACTCCTATTGAGATAGTGAATGCAGTTTCTTCTTCTGGTTATTCTCTTGAGTTGTGGCATAATAGACTAGTACATGTTCATTATAAAAAAAAAAGCAAGATATCTAGTCTAGGGCATTTCTCCAAATATAGGGGTAAGGAGTTGGAGAAGTGTAAGGTCTATGCACAGACAAAGATCACAAAGATACCATTCAAGCGGGTAAACCAAAGTACAGATCTTCAGGAATTGGTGCACTCAGATATTTGTGACTTCAAACAGTTCTCCACAAAGGTCAGAATGAAGTATTTTATTACTTTCATCGACGACTTCTCAAAGTACACATTTGTTTATCTGCTCAAGTCTAAAGATGAAGTATTTGAGAAGTTTAAGGACTTCAAGGCTGAAGCCGAGCATCGAATCAGATAACAACTCAAGAGACTCAGAAGTGATCAAGGTGGCGAGTATAGGTTTCATGAATTTGTATCGTTCAATAGAGAACATGGAATTATCAATGAGACAACTACTCCGTACTCTCCTCAATCAAATGGTGGAGCAAAAAGGAAGAACAGAACGTTAACAGAGATGATAAACTCAATACTGTTGACTGCGGGTCTTCCAAATTACTTCTGGGGTGAAGCAGTGCTTACGACTATGTTCATATTGAACAGAGTGCTGCATGCAACTTTGGAAGTCACTCCTCATAAACTCTGATTCAAGGACAGACCCAATTTGAATGTCATTCGAGTGTGGGGGTGTCTGGCGTATGTGAAGCTTCCGGATTTGAAGATTCAAAAGTTGGGAACAAGGACTACGAAGACTATATTCCTGGGTTATGCTAAAAAGAGTGATGCTCGAAGGTTCCTTGATATTGAGTCAAATCATATCATTGAATCTCGTGATGTAGAATTCTTTGAAGATAAATTTACAAGGCATGAGAATGTTGTTCTTGCGGACATTCCGGAGAATAATGTGAGTGCACAGGAGGCTCAAGTTCCTTACGAAGAGGTAGTCCAAGAAGATGTTGTTGCTGCAGAAACAACTATTGAACCAGAACTCACAGAACCGGTATCTAAGCGAGTGAGAAGACAGAAGGACTTCGAATAGGATTTTGTCACCTATCATGTGGAAGCAGATTTACTTACCTATAATGAGGCAATAAAGACCAGAGATGCTATCTTCTGGAAGGAGGCTATTAATGATGAGTACGACTCGATAACCTCCAACAACACGTAGGTGTTGGTCGATATGCTTGAAGAAGCAAAACCAATCGGCTGTAAATGGATTTTCAAGAAGTAGATGAAGGCCGATGGAACTGTTGACAAGTTCAAGGCAAGGTTAGTTGCCAAGGAGTTTTTTTAGAAGCAGGAGATCGATTATTTTGACATATATGCTCCAGTAGCATGGATGACGACCATCAGGATGTTGATTGCTCTGAGCACAATTCACAAGCTAGTAATTTATCAGATGGATGTTAAGACCGCTTTTCTGAATGGTGAATTGACCGAAGAGGTTTACATGCAATAGCCAGAAGGATTCGTCGTCAAGGGCCTCAAAGACAAAGTTTGTAAGTTGGTGAAATCTCTGTATGGTCTGAAGCAAGCTCCCAAGATGTGGCATGAGAAGTTTGATAAAGTCATAAGATCAAACGGCTACAGGGTCAGTGAGGTCGACAAGTGTGTGTACACAAAGTTCGTTGATGGAAGAGGAGTTGTCATTTGTCTCTACGTGGACAACATGCTGATCTTGGGTATAGATCTAGCAGGTATCACTGAGACAAAGAAGTTTCTCTAAGCTCAGCATGAAGGACTTAGGGGAAGCTAATGTTATCTTGGGGATAAAGATCATCCGGACGAAAACTGGAGTGACATTGTCACAGTCTCATTATATTGAGAAGATGCTCACACGCTATGGGTATCAGGATCTTCCAGGGATCGATACACCTTATAGGTGTGACAAGAAGCTGAAGCCAAATCCAAGAAAAAGCGTCAAACGACTGGAGTACTCAAGCATCATCAGGAGTTTGATGTATACGACTACTGCCACAAGGCCTGACATAGATTTTGTCGTGGGGATGCTGAGTCAGTTCACGAGCAATCTAGGGATGGAGCACTGGAAAGCTGTGAAGAGGGTCATGAGATACCTCAAAAGGACTCAGAAGTATGCACTGCACTACTACGGAGATCCAAAAGTAGTGGAGGGCTTCAGTGATGTAAGCTGGTGCTCAAAAGTAGAAATTGAAAGGTCCATAGAAGGATATATTTTCTCCATAGGAGGAGCTGCTATATCCTGGAAGTCGAAGAAGCAGACTATGTTGTCTCACTCTTCTATGGAATCTGAGTTCTATGCACTGGCGGCTGTAGCGGATGAAGCAGAATGGCTTCGGGAGCTCATGTATGATCTTTCATTGGTTGGTGCATAGATACCGACGATATCGATATATTGCGACAACTAGGTGACAGAGCGGAGGTATCTAATGACCTCTTCAATGGCAAAAAGAGGACTCTGTGCCTAAGGCATAGGGCGGTAAATAATTTTTTTAAAAGAGGAGTCATTGTCGTAGTGGATGTTCGAAGTCAGGAGAATCTGGCAGATCCGAACACCAAAGGTCTCAGGCGCCAGCTGGTTGAAGACACAGCAGGTAAGATGGGCTTGAAGACACTCTGATATTATGTCTTTGTAATTCTACTACAAAGCTTTATGCTATTAGTTCAAAGATAAATCTACTAGGCATCTAGCTTTTAGTTCAAAGAAGGACCATTGATTGGAACAATATTAGGAGCAGTAGGCAATCCTTTGGGATATTGCATGGTTATGAACCCAGAACCATAGTTGTCTACTGGTTGTTCTTTACAAAGAACAAAAGTCCTATGGGAGGATGGTTTTGAAGCCTTAATAAGTTCTCAGGCATCTTGGATGTCTGGCGTACTTTACAGGAAGTACGGATTGCAGAACACTACAAAGGAGCGTAGTACTCCATACTACAGTGGGGTGACACCACATGAGGTACCTAGTGAGGGTAAAGCCTCGGCTTTGAGCCAAGTCACAGTGGCGTAGCACCGCACATAGGCAGGAGGCCTAATGTTGTATAATAAAGAGTGGTAGGTAGCATTACTAAAAGGCTGGGCCTCATATTACAGTGGATGACACCACATGAGGCAGTGCCTCGGCTTTACAAGCCATTCAACAACGAAGTAACACCGTAAGGAAGCGAAAGGCTTCATGCTAGGTAGTTTGGCACTACAAAGAGGCTGGGCCTCATGCTACAGGTGGTATGACACCACATGAGACAGTGTCTCAGCTTTGGGCCATGTCATAGTGGTGTAGCACCGCAAGGAAGCAAAATGCTTCATGCCAAAAAAGCTCTTTAAAAGAACTCACCAAAAGTGTATGTATAGAGATGTAGGCCGTCTCTTGAGGGAAATCTTGTAGACACCCAAGATACATACACTGAAACCAGGCTGGCGCACAAGGCCTTTAATGTGTAGCCAGAAGTATAGTTGATGTCATTATGTGAGTGGGAAGAATTGTAGTTATGGTGCACTTAGTCCATTCTTGTTTCATGATATAATTTAACCCACACAGGAAGATTCAAGTTGTAGCGACATCTATCCTAATGCATGATGGACAGTTACTGTGGGGAACACTCAACCCATATATAGAGATATGTGGGAGATTATTGGTGTTTTTGCTAGTTGTTGTTGGTGTTTTGCTTTAGAAACTAGAAAGATAGTCCCACATTGGAAAAACCAAATGGATGGTATATTTATATAAAGTTTTGCTTGTGTTGAGAGATCATATGAAGTGTAGAGAGGCACATGGGTGCCATGTGGGGGCATTTTTTAGTAGAAAGAAGGCTAAACCAACAAAGAAGCATTAATGCTTTTTGTCATGCACATGGGATAATTTTTCTATGGAGCTACGCCCAGAAGGGGCTTAGCAACTCGGACTCGGACTCGGGCTCAAAGGCGCAAAGTGGTGCTTTGTTGGCACACTTTGTACTTAGCACGTCAGTATCGGTGCATGGTGCCTTGTGTGCAGTTGATGCGCTCGTATGCTCGTCTTCTGCGAGAGTCGCATGTGAAGGTGCATGCGCAGGGGCTGCATAGGTGCACGCACAGAAGCTGCGCTCGGGCCGTACAGGTGCACGCACAAGAGCCGTAGGGCTGCTGCGCACCTGCGTGCTTGTAGTGTTGTGCTTCGTGCCTGCACACTTGTTGTGTTATGCCGCGTGCCTATGCACTTGTGATGCTGCCACGTTGCTATGCTGCTGCGCGGTTGCACACGGGCTGACGGGCTAAGTGGGCTAAGGGGCGCAGGTGGCGCTCAATGTGGCTGATTGAAAGGTTTGAGCGGTTATAGAAAGATTGAGTCAATTATTCAGATCCATATTTTATGGGACTTGAATTTTAGTCATTTATATTTTTCCATTATTCGCTCCTATCTTTTCGCAATCAGTTACGACCAGGATTAGGATTAGGGTTTCAGCCCTTCTCTATAAATACTTTCTTCATGCCTTCATTGAGCAATAACGCTAAAATAAAGAGACAAAAAGAGTTGTGTTGCCGCTGCCATTGGAGTTCTTCGAGTTCCTGAAAGGAGGTGACAGCGAGCGTTCTAGAAGTTTTTTCGAACTTGCTGGTTCCTTGGAGCAGATCGCAATCGGGCGAATCTTGCTTTGAGCAACGGTGGTCCTTATCACCCCAGCAAATTCGTTGTATCAACTCCAGTTGAGAACGAGTATTCATTTTCATTGCATCAACTCTGGTTGAGAACGATTATTCATCTTCGTTACATCAACTTCGGTTGAGAACGATCAGCAGAATTGTGGTGATCTTTTTTCGTATGCTAAGTTGCTTTTATCCATCTCACTCTTTTTAAGAGATCGAGATTTCCATCTAACGATCTATTTCGGGAATAACAATATATATATATATATATATTTTTATTTTATATATATATATATATATAAAGATTTTGTGTAGATGTGGCTGTTTAATAACCTTAAAGCCCCATAAAGGAATGGGTTTGGTACAAGCTTATGTGAGTTTTGATTTAGAAATCATCACCCAAAGCTGCTCGGTAAGATCACTCTATGAAGCAGGGATACTCCTATAATATTGGCTGCTTCCATGTCGTGTCATTTCGTATCGTGTCTGACATGTATTGGACACTATAGAAACTCCAATATACATCAGGACATACAAAAATAGATAGGTGACATGTCCGTATTGTCGTAACCTTATATGTTGTGTCGTGTGTTGTACTGGTGTCCAATTGCAAACATAGTCATCTTCTATGGCTTTATCTTTTGAGAAGCCTTAAAATATATAGCAAAAACTTAGAAGTAAAGACCAAGCCTAGAAAAAGGGGAAGATCTCTTAAAATTATATATGGGGGACAACCCTCTACTTGGAGGGCCTGGGCAAAATAATATAGAATCTAGGATCATGCCATACTGATTCTAGAAACAAACATCTTAACTCTCCCTCCATTAATGCTTGCTTGACTGTTTGATTACATTTAATCTTACACATATATACTTCCTGATCATACTCACATATTTATGTTCTATATACAAGTCTCTTTTAGGCAGTATTGGTGTTTTTTGAAACTGGTCTTCTCTTGACTAATCTGCAGAGAGAGAGAGAAAGAGAGAGAGAGAGAGAGAGAGAGAGAGAGAGAGAGAGTTCTGTCTCTCTCTTGTGTTATTGTCCTACTTTGCCTTCTAAGTCATCAACATGTTAAGAACGGACACGGAGGACACGAAAACTATGGAATAACATTGTTACCAGATCGGAACAAACCTTCTAGGACCAAAGAAATACACAACATACTTATGATACCAAAATTCAAACATAGGCGAACACAACGCAAATACAACTGATTTTTATGTGGAAAATTGTCACGCCCCAGAACCAGAATACTGGAGAGCGGAGGAATGACTCAGCCAGCTACGTATTACGGGTAGAAGAATACCGTATAATACGATCAATGCTGTCTAACCAGACGAGGGGGTGTATCCTACATAAAAGTCTTTCTATGGTTACTTCACATCTATTGTCTCAATCATTCAAGCAAGAAACAGTAATAGAGAACATATGAGATAAAGCAGTAAGGCATCCCAAACGCTCAGTCAAAATGTTCTTGATATCTGGCTTTACAAAACATAGCCAGATGATGAAGCAAGGTATACACAATTGTTATCAGCTGCAGTCTGACTTAATTACAATTATGTAAAAGTAAGTACAAGACAATCCGACTAACATGTCGGTGCCAAACGGCTAAGTATAAAGTAAATAGCAAAACGAGCGGTGAAGTAAGGGACCCACTCGAGTCCTCCTGCGATCATTCCCCTAGTATTGACCATCTTGGAGGTGGAAGTAAGTTGAGTCCTCGGAAACCGGCTCTAAATCTGGCCATGCAAAACCAGAGAGGTTAGACCTCTAATAGCAAGTACCACAAGGAAGGACGATATGAAGGACTAAACCAATAAGTAAGAGAATATAATAATAGATCTCTGCTTTCCACTAGGATTCACATAACATCACGACACTTCGAACCAATCTCCCAACCAAACAAGGACAGAAGTTGGCCCGTCATGTCCTGACATTCTGATCATCTCAGTTAGGCAACAGAGTAGGTACAGTACACAAACAAATCATCTTGAACGGCCAATCAACTCCTACGGCTTGCTATTGTGAGTCCCAAGTTATCCTAGAATTATGCCAATGGGATTCCTGAGTTCTTACTATGTGCGAGCAAGGCTAGTCTATCCAGTCAATCAATTACGCCAATCATGAATTAGACGAGTCCCAGCGGGACGCCCGTCATAAATATATAATATACAATATACAATAATAATATAAGCAGATACCGTTTCCTGCCCGTATGGCAGGTTTGCAGTATCTGTGGGAACCAGCCGGCCTGTCGGGCACTACTAGTCCCAAGAGGGCTGCCATGTAAGAACTCGGGAATCCATTCTCTCTATGCAATCATTATTTTATTTTACTTAATAGTCCCTACGTTGAGTGAAGTCCCATGCCGTGGATCATGGTCATTCAAATGAGTACTTTCGTACGGGGTATGATATGCACAACTCTACAACGATACCAGTGTGATTAGGTTGCAGGTCTTACATAGCGTAATGCAACAATCAAAACTAACCACGGAGTAATCATGCCTTGACCATAAAGTACACATGCTTCTTTTATAAAATAAATAAGTAAATAAATAAATAAATAGATTGAAGCCTGCATGTGCATGTATGTCAATATTCGGGATCAGCCAGTCGATTACAATAGTTCATAACATGAACGTGTCTCATTCATTCAATTCAATAAGACGACTGGCCAGTCTCTTAGTTCCAACTAGGAACGCATGATCAATTTAGTCAAGATAACCATCGTCATCAATGGTAACAAGGCATAAAAGTCATTTAGTATTAAATGGGTCGAGTCTATAACTCTCAAGGTCAAGTTCCAGTCTTACTGGGTATCCATCAATCAATCAAGACACATGGCACGTTCTATACAACCATATGTATCAAAAATATTAACATGCTAAGATTATCGAGTTCATAAAAAGGCGTAAGAATATAATAGAAGAATTATCACGCCAATATTAAATAAATGAATTAGAGAACAAATAGAAACACCCAGGTCAAGAAGTCACGCCAACAAGTCTATGCTAAGGCCAACAAGCCACGCCAAGTCTAGGCTAAGGAGTGAGCGTATAAACAGCGTGAGCGTGGAAAGTGGTTCACGTTGGCACGCACAACATGAGCGTGAAGGGAAATTCACGCACTCATAACGTGAGCGTGAAAAGTGATTCACGTACTCACAGTGTGAGCGTGAAAAGTGAGCGTAGAAAGTGAGCGTGGAAAGTGAGCGTGGAAAGTGATAAGAAATCCACGCTCGCACGCAAAGACGTGTGCGTAACTAAAATGTCACGCTGACATGCAAGAACATGTGCGTGACTAAAAATTCACGCACGCACGTAAGAACGTGTGCGTGACTAAAAATTCACGCACTCATGTAAGAACGTGAGCGTGACTCAAAATTCATGCAGACACGTAAAGACGTGTGCGTGACTGAAAATTCACGCAAACACGTAAAGACGTGTGCGTGACTGAAAATTCACGCAGACACGTAAAGACGTGCGCGTGACTCAAAATTCACGCAGACACGTAAAGACGTGTGCGTGACTGAAAATTCATGCAGACACGTAAAGACGTGTGCGTGACTAAAAATTCACGCAGACACGTAAAGACGTGTGCGTGACTAAAAATTCACGCAAACACGTAAGAACGTGAGCGTGACTAACGAGCAGTTCTACCATATGAACTATCTATCTCCGAAAGCACGCCAGGTTGGGAGATCAAAACCCATGAACAACCGTGAATACAACAACTTAGATCTAGAAGAAACAAGCCACAGAAATCAAAAATGCTAAGTAGTAAACTCTCTTAGAATCTCAAGGGGAAGACAAATGAACCATAAAAACATGGTTCTCAAGTGGAAGCAATAATGCACTTGCCTATTGCTACTGCTGGTAGGTGGAGAAGTGATGAGAGGAAGAAGAAGAAGTAATGGAGAAGAATGAGAGTTATGAGGAGAGAGAAGGAGATGGGGGCTTTAAATATGGAAGGGTGGTAGGTGGGGGTTTTATTGGGTCCGGTTGTATTCGGATCCAACCAAGGCCAACCCGAAAGCAAAGCAGAGAGGTTAAAAGCAGAAAATAAAATGCAAAATTAAAATACAGATAATAAAATTGCAGGAAATTAAATTAACATGAAAATTAAAGAGCAGATAATTAATTAACATGAAATTAAAAGAATTTAAATACAGGATGATACATGATAAATACTAAAATAAATATACATGAGTTGTACATGTATAAAAATACGCATTCTGGGAACGGGGAGTGACATCTCTACCCACCTTAGAAAAATTCCGTCCTCGAAATTTCAAATCCAAGCAGGTAGAAATATCGGAGCTAAACTAATACAAGCAATTCTAGCGATCAAGCAATCGTTTTACCATATCAAAAGCAAGTACTATATATGTAAATCCATCAATCTACGATATCAAGTAGCTCTACCCATAAGGCGATAAGTATGAAAAATCAGGACAATCAAGGTATACAGAAAGAGATATACCTTGTGAGTCAAACAGGTGTGGATACCGTGATCGGATATCGTCCTCACGTTCCCATGTTGACTCTCCCAAGGAGTGATGACCCCAAGAAACATGGACAAGACTAATTGTTCGGTTCTTGAGTATCTTCTCTCTTCAGTCCAAAATGGACACAGGCTGTTCCTCGTAAGACAGGTTGGTACCAACAAGAAGCTCAGAATGATCGAGGACATGGCTTTGGTCCGATACATACCTACGTAATTGAGATACATAAAACACGTCATGCACCTCTCGTAACGAAGGTGGGAGTGATAAACGATAAGTAACGTCGCCTATCCGATCAAGAATAACAAATGGGACCACGTACCGCGGACTCAATTTCCCGCGAACGCCAAATCTAATGATCCTACGAGTAGATGAGATCCGCAAGAATACGTGGTCTCCAACAGAGAACTCTAATGGCCTACGATGCTGGTCCGCCCAATGACGATGCCGATCCTGCGTAACTCGAAGTCGCTCTCTAATTCTCTTAACCACTTCAACCGTCTGAACAATCATTTCCGGGCCTAGCATCTTCCTCTCCCCGATATCATCCCATACAAGCGGTGACCTGCACTTCTTACCATATAATGCTTCAAATGGTGCCATCTGGATACTGGCTTGATAACTATTGTTATATGAGAACTCGACCAAGTGCAGGTGACTCTCCCAAGACCCTCCAAAATCGAGAGTGCAAACTCGCAACATATCTTCTAAAGTCTGAATCGTTCTTTCTGATTGCCCATCCGTCTGCGGATGGTAAGCCGTGCTAAATCTTAACTTGGTACCCAGACTATGATGTAAGCTCTTCCAGAAATATGATGTAAAGCGGGTATCTCGATCCGACACAATACTGACAGGGACTCCATGCTGCCTGACTATCTGTTGCATATACAATTCTGCCAACTTTTCTGTAGATTGCCCTACTCTGAAAGGAAGAAAGTGTGCTACCTTTGTAAGTCGGTCCACTATCACCCAAATAGCGTCCTTACCACTTGGTGATCTCGGTAAACCGGTCACAAAGTCCATTATAATATGCTCCCATTTCCATTCCGGGATAGGAAGCGGTTGCAATAACCCAGCTGGCCTCTGTTTTTCTGCCTTCACTTGCTGACATACCAAACAACGGGAAACAAATCTAGCTATCTCCCTCTTCATCCTGTTCCACCAGAAATGCTGCTTGATATCTTGGTATATCTTGGTCCCTCCTGGGTGAATAGAATACTGAGAACTGTGAGCTTCTGCCATAACCTCCTGTCTGATATCTCCACTAGGCACACATAGACGCGATCCAAACCTAAGTGTACCATCTTTATGAATTCTCATCTCCTCTCTGAGTCCTGACTCACATTCTGCCCTAAGCTTCTGAATCCTTGGGTCCTGTGCCTGAGCTGTCTTGATCCTGCCTACCAAGTCGGATTGAACTTGCAGACTTGTAAGAACTCCTACATCACTGGGAAGTATAACTTCGATGCCCATCTCCTGAAGGTCTTCTAAGATATGCCTCTGTGTTGTTAACATAAATGCACCGCCTCTCCTGCTAAGAGCGTCTGCTACTATATTAGCCTTGCCTGGATGATACTGAAGCTCTACGTCATAATCCTTGATCAACTCCAGCCATCTTCTCTGCCTCATGTTCAGCTCCTTCTGAGTAAAAATGTACTTCAGACTTTTATGGTCTGTGTACATGTCCACTCGGTCACCATATAAGTAATGCCTCCATAGCTTCAGAGCAAACACTACTGCTGCTAACTCCAAATCATGAGTTGGGTAATTCTTCTCGTGGTTCCGAAGCTGTCTAGATGCATATGCTATCACCTTCCCATGCTGCATAAGGACACATCCAAGTCCTTTACCTGACGCATCACAATATACTGTAAAACCTCCGGGTCCCACTGGCAATGTAAGAATATGTGCTGATATCAATTTCTGCTTCAAAGTCTCAAATGATGCCTGACATTCTGCCGACCAAACGAATGGCACATCCTTCCGGGTCAAGCGGGTCATGGGTGCTGAAAGCCTTGCAAAGTCCGACACAAACCTTCTGTAATATCCTGCCAATCCCAAGAAACTCCGCACATCAGCTACGGTCTTGGGTACTGGCCAACTCTCTACTGCTTCTATCTTCTTGGGATCTACTGCTACTCCAGCTCCTGATATGATGTGACCCAAAAAATGAAATGTGATCCGACCAAAACTCACACTTGCTGAGCTTGGCATACAACTGGTTCTCTCTCAGAACCTGTAACACTTTCCTGAGGTGGTCTTCATGCTCCTCTTCACTAGCAGAGTATACGAGAATGTCGTCAAGGAATACACCGACAAACTGGTCTAAGTATGGCATAAAGATGCGATTCATCAAATCCATGAATATTGCTGGAGCATTGGTCAAACCAAACAGCATTACTAAGAATTTATAATGCCCATACTTTGACCTGAATGCTGTCTTGAAAATATCTTCCTTCCGAACCCTCACTTGATGATACCCTGAACGAAGATCTATCTTGGAGAAAATCTAGCCTTGTTCAACTGATCAAATAAGTCGTCGATCCTGGGTAATGGGTACTTGTTCTTCACTGTTACCGCGTTAAGCTTCCTGTAGTCAATGCACAATCTGGATGACCCATCCTTCTTCCCCACAAGTACCTCTGGTGCTGTCCACGGTGACACGCTAGCTTGGATGAACTTCTTCTCCTTCAGTTCCTCTATGTGCTGATATACCTTCGCCTGCTCTGAATCCGCCATTCTGTAAACTCGATCTGATATCGGTTTAGTTCCTGGTGCCAATTCTATACTGAACTCAATATCTCTGACTGGTGGTAGACCTGGAAGTTCTTCGAGAAATACGTCTAGAAATTCTTCAACTACCTTCAGAATCTGAACTTCTTCCATTGCCATTATTACTCCCTGCTCTTGTTGAGTTGCCTCTGATCTGACTAAGGTGAATCTCTTAATGCCTGGAATATCAAAAGATACACTCCCTCTACAACAATCTATTGTCGTATGACTGTCTTTCAGCCAGTCCATGCCTAAGATAACGTCGAAATTTCTAACAGGAAATTCTATCAACCGGGCGGGTAAGGAATGCCCGCAAACTATAACGCTACATGCTAAAATAACTCTACTAACTCCTACGAGCCCATTACCAGTGAGTATATTCAACCTCCCTGGCAATGCCTCGAACTCCATTCCTAGTCGTGTCACAAATTGTGTAGATATAAATGAATGGGATGCTCCCGAATCAAACAATGCTACTGCGGGATATGAGGCGACGAGAATGTTACCTGCCACAACATCTCCCAATGCCAATGCCTTCTCCAAGGACAGAGTGAATGCTTTCCCACGACCTCCTTGCTGGTTCCTATGCTGCGGCCTAGCCTGATGTTGTTGCTGGCCCCTGCCATGATGATGCTGGAGTGGTCTATACTGGTGTTGCTGCATCGGCGACCCCTGCTGCCGAAACATCTGAGCCTGCGGCATTAACGGACGCTGTGCCAACGGCCTTACTGCCACCGCTGGTCCTCGATACTGGCCTGCCCCTGGTGCTGGCAGAGCAAGAAACTGTTGCCCTGGTCCTCCTCACCTCGAATTCATGGGACATATGGTAACCCGATGGTCTGGATTTCCACATATCAGACACAGTCCATTCAATGTCCGACACACATCTCTAGTATGTCCCATCTTCCCACAATAAGTGCAGCCCGTCGGGGGTTGCTGGTTCTTCCTCTGTTGCTGTTGCTGCTGCCTGGGTGGTGCTGGTCCTCGTATCGCCACATCGTGGATACGAATGCCAGTGGATGGTGCTGTTCTTCGGGGCGCTGCTCCCCCTCCTCCTTCAATCTGATTGTGGGATATCTTCTGACCCCCGGTCCTTGTCGTAAGCCTCTGAATGGTTATCTCATGCCTTCGAGTTGTCGTCAATACTTCATCAAAAGTTTGATAATTGTGCCCCTCTATCAATTGCAAGAGTTCAAGATGAAACCCTTGCTGAAACCTCATGGCCCTCTGGCTCTCTGTTGCTACCATCTCTGGGGCGAATCTACTCAATCTGCAGAACTCCGTTGCGTAAGCATCTACAGTCTTGTCGGCCTGCCTGAGGTTGATAAACCTCTGTTGTAGCTCAAGCCGTGCCACAACTCTATAGTACTTGGTCTTGAATCTTGCAGTGAAATCGTCCCAAGCCACAGGACGTCTGATGTCCACTTCCTCTGATTCCCACCAATCACGTGCGAGATCCTGAAGTAACAACTTTACTAGATCCACACGTTCTTCTGTCGGTACCTTAGCTGCTATCAGAATAGCCTCAATATCCTTAAGCCATGTATCTGCTGAGATGGCATCCTCCGTGCCCTCGAAACGGCTGGGGTTGTACTTGCAAAACCTGGCTGATGCTCCTGAATCAGTCCTCACTCCTCTTTCCAAAGCCGTCTGCAATCCTTGGTTGAGCAACACATTCTGCTCTTGTAGCTGAGTGTGCATACGCTGCTGGGCCAACATCTGATGTTGCTGAGTAGCCATCATTCCTCTCATGATCTCCAGAAGGGCTGGTGTGTCCACTTCCACGGGGGTAGGTGGAACTATGGGTGGTGTTGGAACTTCCGGATACCGCGATTCAGCTGCTGGTTCTACTATCACTTCTTCTTGGATAGTCTCCTGAGGAGAGACTGGCCCTTGTTGCTGACCAACTTGGTCATGTTACCCATGTTGCCCTTGTTGTTGCTGCCCAGCTCTGACCGATGCGGTCGAAGTGCCCCTAAGAAAAGGGACAAGAGAACAATCAAACAACCGGACATGAAGGATCAATGAAGTCAAAGGATACCGGAATGTCAAGCAAGGGTTGAGAACAACGAATCATGAGATCAAGGAGGGACACGTGTGATTGAGACATCCTATAAATCAAAACACCCCACAAGTCTAAAATCAGACCTGTATGGGCCACCACTAAAACCTTGTCACGCCCCAGAGCCAGAATACTGGAGAGCGGAAGAATGACTCAGCCAGCTACGTATTACGGGTAGAAGAATACCGTATAATACGATCAATGCTGTCTAACCAGACGAGGGGGTGTATACTACATAAAAGTCTTTCTATGGTTACTTCACATCTATTGTCTCAATCATTCAAGCAAGAAACAGTAATAGAGATTCACGCACTCACAGCGTATAAACAGCGTGAGCGTGAAAAGTGGTTCACGTTGGCACGCACAGCGTGAGCGTGAAGGGAAATTCACGCACTCATAACGTGAGCGTGAAAAGTGATTCACGCACTCACAGCGTGAGCGTGGAAAGTGAGCGTGGAAAGTGATAAGAAATCCACGCTCGCACGCAAAGACGTGTGCGTAACTAAAATGTCACACTGACACGCAAGAACATGTGCGTGACTAAAAATTCACGCACGCACGTAAGAACGTGTGCGTGACTAAAAATTCACGCACTCATGTAAGAACGTGAGCGTGATTCAAAATTCACGCAGACACGTAAAGACGTGTGCGTGACTGAAAATTCACGCAGACACGTAAAGACGTGTGTGTGACTCAAAATTCACGCAGACACGTAAAGACGTGTGCGTGACTAAAAATTCACGCAGATACGTAAAGACGTGTGCGTGACTAAAAATTCACGCAAACACGTAAGAACGTGAGCGTTACTAATGAGCAGTTCTACCACATGAACTATCTATCTCCGAAAGAACGCCCGGTTGGGAGATCAAAACCCATGAACAACCGTGAATACAACAACTTAGATCTAGAAGAAACAAGCCACAAAAATCAAAAATGCTAAGTAGTAAACTCTCTTAGAATCTAAAGGGGAAGACAAATGAACCATAAAAACATGGTTCTCAAGTGGAAGCAAGAATGCACTTGCCAACTACTACTGCTGGTAGGTGGAGAAGTGATAAGAGGAAGAAGAAGAAGTAATGGAGAAGAATGAGAGTTATGAGGAGAGAGAAGGAGATGGGTGCTTTAAATATGGAAGGGGTGGTAGGTGGGGGTTTTATTGGGTCGGGTTGTATTCGGATCCAACCAAGGCCAACCCGAAAGCAAAGCAGAGAGGTTAAAAGCAGAAAATAAATTGCAGAATTAAAATACAGATAATAAAATTGCAGGAAATTAAATTAACATGAAAATTAAAGAGCAGATAATTAATTAACATGAAATTAAAGGAATTTAAATACAGAATGATACATGATTAATACTAAAATAAATATACATGAGTTGTACATGTATAAAAATACGTATTCTGGAAACGGGGAGTGACAAAAATCCTAACGCAAAAAACTACGGAACAATCAGAGTCCAACCAGAAAATTTTTCCACTGAGGATTAAAAAAATACACGATACTTTTACAAACTTCTTAATCGATCCAACAAGAATAACCAAAATCCTTCTAATCTCAATGGAAATAGATAACAAGAAGAACAAAATAATTACCGAAGACGAAAAGACAAGATGACGAGGAAGAACCAATGTAGAACTTTTTGAAGCGATCTCTCTTCAATGCAATCCCAAATTCGACAAATCTCCCTTCCTCTTAGTTGAAGAATTGTACCCTTGAGAAAACTCACTCATTTCTAATTGATAGGGTTAGAAAACTCCTATTTTAAATCACCATAATACGAAGATAACCTGGACCATTAATCACGATACAATAGTGTTGATAAATGTCACGCCCCGATTCCAAAGAATCGAAAGTCGTCCTCGGGACGTGATACCGTGCAAACCTAAGTTGAACTCACACAAGACATGGTCATAAGGTTATCCGAAACACAACATCAAATAGAGTACACAAAGAAATTGAACAACACCTTTGTGACCATTTTTTTATTTTATTGATAATATACATCATTTACAAGACTCTATTACAAACGTTGTCGTACGGGCTTACAAGATGACTCGATTACAAAATGAATACTGATGAGATAGTCGTTCCATACACTACATTCCCTTTTATACAACCAAAACACTTAAAAACACCTGTTATGGTGGAGAGTCGAGCCATATTCTTTTGGACTGATTTGTAGAGCCTTCAAAAGAATTTGAAACAAAGCCTTCGGCACACGGATGAGGCTTCAAAACGACTAACGTCGCCTTGAGTTAAGTGTCATGTCATTCTTGGTCTGGGGCACCTGTGGAGAGCGAGGATCAGTACGTTCACGTGTACTGGTTGGTGGCTAATTATATTTCGTGCTCTCATTTGGTTCAAAAAATTATATGAAATATGCATATACATTTAGTGATCTTTCTATCCATCCTAATGTATTTCAAGTAAGCAGTTACATATATAAGCAGCGTAAACTATGATAGAACTTACCGACGGCAGAGCGTGATGTGCAATATGAGATTACTATGTTCTTTCGTGTCAATTGTTATCCTTTACTATCATAGTGTGTGTGATTTGCATACGTGAATGTCACAGGCATCACAATCCATCTTGGACTATAGCTGGATTTAGACGGCGTCCCTTTCAGCACGAGTAGCGAGCTCCGCTGAAAGTTCGTAGAATAACCAGATTTTTAACTTTTATCTAGCACAGCTATCTTTTGCTTCCTCATAGGCCGAATCGATCCCGTGTCTCGGGGTATCATTCGAGGAAGCCATTCCTTGTGCACAAGTTGTCCATAACTGTCCAAGGTTAGACTAATTATTCAAGTATGATCTTTAATTTGTGAGCGACTTGGCCAATTTTATTATTGTTTTGCCATATTATGGCGACAGTTATTCAATGATTGAAACTTTGCTTATTAACAGTTCTACAACAGGCATAACATACTAAGCATGTTGCAGATATGATATAACAGTACTATTGCAGATATACATAAGAAAGCATGTATCATTTTTATGGATTTGTAGTTGTATAGCGGCGTACGTACAGAATCATGCAATAGTTCATTGGAATTAGTCATTCGTGTCATTTGCATATTTAGATAACTTTTTATCTATTGATTGGAGAACAAGAGGGTCAAAGGGAAAGAAGGGTCAAGCACTCACCTTGATTTTGATTGAGGCAAGGGACCGGTTGGTTTGCGCTTAAACGGTGCCTACGCGATCAACTTAAATCACATAAGCAACTGGTTAAAACATTGCGCTATACAATGAGTTCGATAGTGTAGAACCATAGATTTTTTTTATGCGCCACAGAGGCCAAATTTCTATGCGCTACAAACAGTATGCGCCAGAGGCACAAAGCAATATCGGCACATCACAAAAGATAGTAAATAAAAGGGCATGAAAAGAGGATTTTTATTGACTATAAAAATCAATTACATGACTTTTTCATTACATAGAAAGTCTACTATAGCCTAGTCTAAACTTTACGGATAGGCGCATCACTTTGACGTCTAAGTATATGTCACGCTCCAAAACCAAAATACTAGATAACAGGGGCAAAATAAGGCCAGCTACGTATGTCAGAGTATGCTAGTACCCCAAAATACGATCACGACTGTCTACAAGACAAGTGGGAAGACTCTAGCAAGCCACTGACGATTCCTATGGTCGAACAAATCCTATCTCAATCCAACAACAATAAGTATCAAGAGTATATCAAATATGGAAGTAAAGAGGTATCCCAAAATACTATATCATACATGATCATGAATCTAGTGAATACAAAATGCCACACTAGCAAAGTACCAATATACATGATCACTATATCAGTCTAGATCTAAATAATACATCATGTTGATCGAAGTCTGAGAAAGTCTCAAAATAATAGGGCTAACACATGCCCTAGCTAACACCACCCAAAATGAAATGAACCGTAAGTGGTAAGAAAAGAAAACCCACTCGAATGGAGGAACAACCGCAGATCTAAGCCAGCGACGGGTCATCCAGAGAAAGGTAGGGACAATCCTCGGGCTCCAGCGATAAATCTGGCCAAAAAACCGGTGGGGTTAGACCCCCAAATATCAAGTACAACAAGGAAGCTCAAGGTGAACGACAAAGCCCAACAACAACACAACAACATAATGACAGAAATAAACAAATGCGGTATGAGACTAGTACGGTACCAATATACGTATCTCGAGAATAGAAATGACTGAACAGAAATACTGAACAATATAGCAATAGAGAAGAATAAGCCGATGGGCAACAAGGGACTTAGGAACTACTCGAAGTTGGAGCCACAACCCTTAAACTAAACAAGGATCGGGGTTGCAAAACCTTTTCTGAGTAGAACTTAGCCTTTGACCACTCACCGACACATGGAGCATATAGTGTAACGCACAATCAAAAGTGCACGACCAATCAATGTCTACAGCTTGCTATCATTAACTAACTAGGTTGTCACAAACCTAATTACTAGAATGTTAGTTGAGGAACTTCACTACCACCTACGCTGCAGTAACTCGGGTGGCCAAGGGGTCGACGACGGTAGAAAGAAAAGAAATACAACCAACCAATAATCTCTATCAATAGTAGACAAACAACAACTACTCAAAAACAAATATATCAATAGTAAATAACTTCTACTTAAAATCATATCAATAGTAGATAAACATCTACTCAATCAATAAAGGTTAGGGGCCCACGCCAATCGGGGTTATTCCTGCCACTGTAGGGGCCCATAGCGACCCAAGTCGTGGTAGCATGAAGTGTCCTCCCCTCCCAATGATCTAATGAGTTTACTAGTCAATTACCTATAAGATTTATTTTCAATTCTCAAGTCCTGGACACTCAAGAATCGTCCTATAATGACGAGCCATGGGTACAAGTCATTTTCGAGATATCTCCGACAAATGTTCTCAATACACATTACGCGCGATATAATAGACAATACTCACACTCGATTGTCCGTTGCCAAGATGCAAATAGATTAGACATATAACAATTTAAATTCACGGTGTCAATAAATAACATGCATTCAATTTCAATTTAGAAGTCAATCGGGAAATCATTACGGGAGTGCGCTACTATAAGCCCCTATCTAGAATCTAGACGGTAGAACAATACCTGAACGTAAGCCTGTGTATAAATATGGTGTACAATCACTTTCAATCTATACAATAATACTAGAGCATGCTAAGATATCATTTCAATCGAAGAAATTTGCAAAGATGAACAAAAATGGGCTAAAATGGGCAAAATAGCTCAAATCAGCCTAAAACAGCCAAATTCGGCATACCGGCGGCATACTGCAGTATACCGACAGTATTTCGGCCAGAAGACAGTAAGTTTCTGGGCAAAAAATCGGTATTCCCTCGATATACAACGGTATTCTGTCGGAATTCTATTTATCTAAACAACAACGAAAACTTAAAAATGACAAAACTTGTTTCGGCCATAAAAAGCTCATTTTAAATCGAAAATTAGATTTTCAAAAGTTAAAATTGCATAGAATTGAATTTCCTACAACTTGGAAGTAATAATTTTGACAAATTAAAAAATTTAATAGATGTATACCTCAAACTACTCTAAAATCACATATATAAACTCAGATCTACGCTATACCACCAATCAAAACCAAAAGTGCTATATACTAAACATGTTAACAATTTAGAGAAGCATATTATAGAACCAAAAAAACTTTAGTTTGTTTGGAAAATAAAAAATAAAGCATGGTCATATCACTTTTGAGCAAGATGTACTTGTGTAGGTTTTAGCAACCAACACTAATCTTCCACTCCACCACCAAGAGGGGTTCCGAAACAATACTCTAGGCCTCAAGGCGAAGCTTTCCCAAGCTTGAGGAAGAGGAAGGAGAGTGAAGAGGAAATGAAGAAGGAAAGAAAAGAGAGAGGAGAGAGAAACTCAATGGGTATATATAGAAGGGGTGAATTAATCGTGACCGTTGGATCGTGATATATGTCACAATCTAAGTCAATCTTGGCCATCCAAAGAAAACCAAGTATCCATTGGATAATATGGTGCATCTACACTATTCACAAAAATATCTAAACACTAATCATCAAATTATCTAAAATACTATTCACAAAATATCGGAAACACTATTCACAAAATATCTAAAATTAAAAATATCTAAAATGTAGAAAATCTATCCGGACGGTATGCCGTCGGTATACACCGGTACACCGTCGTTATGCCGGTCAAGAAGAAAATCTACACTTTTCAAAAAATTTAAAGCATTCCGAAAACCAACAAAATGTGAAATACAATACAAAATACGTATCCGTATATAAATACCAATACTGTGAGACGAGTCTTACAACTCTCCACAACTTAGGAAAATTCTGTCCTCGAAATTTCCTAAAGCTAGTCGAGCAAAACACGCATGCTAAAACAATATACAATCATAACTCATCGAAAGAAAAACATCCTGTGTACAAGTGATATTTGAGATACAGAATTTAAATAAATTAAAGAAAAGAAGGCATATGGAATAATATACCCCTGAGTCAGTTGAGTAGGGATTCGTCCTCGCTTGCCTACACTGACTCACAAAGTGGACAAGAGTCAAGTCTCGAAGTAAGTCGGTACCAACGACTCAATCGAAGATATGACACCAATCCAGGACGCACCTACGTAGTCAGGATACATGATAGATATCACGTATCACGAGATACGGAGGCAGAAGATTGGTACGAGAAACTCGTTTTTACTCGCCGAATATGTCGAGGCGACCATTATACTCCGAATATAGGTAGAATACAAGACCGTCAACAATACCCAAGAGTAAGATAAACAGAATGAAATGCTTTAAATCTCACATGCAATTTGACCGCACTCGACCAACAGCTCCTGTAAGCTCATGTTAAAAACTTGCCCACGCTTCAGGGGTACTCGTGTAGTCTGTTGCTGGCTCGGTCCTGCCTGCTGGGCTTGGGCATACTGTCCTGGACGTTAGTGCTAAAACTGCTAAGACTGCGTCGGAAGCGGGCGCTGAACATAGGATCATGCTGACTCTGCTGGTCCCCTCTGACCCTCAATCACCAATGGTACTAGGACAACTGATGAAGACTATGGGTGTCTACGAGGACAAGACCCAACCATATGATCAGATGCCCCGTATCTGAGACACTGACCGTTGGCCTTCCTACACTGGGCTCAAGTGTGTCCTGGCTTTCCACAATAATCACATCCGAGATGACCTGACTGCCTAGACTGCTATACTGATGCCACCATCGGGGCTAATGATATAGTCTGATGAGGAGGTCTGTGATCTGGAGCTAAGACTACTGGGGCGAGGGTTGAGGAATGAATGGTAATGCCCCTCACCGCCGAGTGTGACCTCTTTTGACCTTCGGTCCTCTCTGCTATCCTTTGACTGTTCATCTCCAAGGATCTGGCTGCTCTCAGTAATGTATCGAAGGTGTTATAAAAATGGCCCACCATGAGCTGCTGAAGCTCCAAGTACAAGTCCTGCTCGAACCTCTAAGCTCTATCACCATCGAAAGCTACCATGTGCGAAGCAAATCGACTGAGCCTACTGAACTCTACCATATACTGATCCACGGTCCTCGTTTGCTGACAAAGGTTGATGAACTGTTGCTGAAGCTAGAACTTGGCTGAGTTGTGAAAGAACTTCTCCTAAAAGCTCTTTCAAAATGTCTTCCAACTAATAGGCCTAGGAAGACCCAACTCCTGTGCTACCCACCAGTCGCAGGCAATGTCTGACAACTGCAGCTTCACCACTGCTACCTATCCTCTTATGGAGTCCTAGCTGCCTCCAAAATAGCCTCGGTGTCTTGAAGCCAAGAATCGGCTGATATTGCATCCTCGGTGCCGAAGAACTGAGCTAGATGCAGGCGACTGAAGTCGGATGCAGAGTTGTGACCACGACGATAACTCGCCTCCAAGGCTAATATAACACCTTGGCAGAGCATGTTGTTGGTATGGTCCTGGCCCTGTTGTAATTGTTGGTACAACTGAACCACCTACTGCTGGATCTGAAGTTGATTATGGTGTTGCTATTGTTGTGCCTCCATCATGCCCCTCATCATTTCGAGTAGGGCACGCTGGTCTACCTTGTAGAAGCATGGAATTTCAGGACCAGAAATCCTATGCGCCTAACATCTCATGCGCCAGGGAGCTCAGATGTAGTACTTGGCACAGCAAAACAGTGAAAGCATAGACATTAAAAAAAGAAGATTTTTATTTCATATAAAAGTATATTACATGTCTAAAAAAAGAGGCTGTACAAAGGAGAATTTCTACAAAGAAAAGTCCCTAAGCCTACAGCTAGGCGCAGCAACCGCCATGCGCTCTCAGTTTGGCGCATCACTTCAGCGTCTCAGCCAGGCGCATCTCTTCAGCAACTCAGTTATGTGCATCCCTACTCAGTTATGTGCATCCCTTCAGCAGCTCAGTTATGTGTTGCCCTTCAGCGTCTCAGTCAGGCGCATCTCCGTCATGAAGTCTCAGTATATGCGCCACTTTGACCCGATTAAATGCTTCGACTAATAAAGCATTTATTGAGCAGAACGAGGGTGGGCAATCAACCCCCTAGCTGGAAGAGGAGAGCACCGCAAATCCGCGACTAAAGGAGCAGCTTTCAACACAACCAGAATGGGCAACACCCACTCTAGCAAGAGGAGGAGCTCTCCCAAAGCCCAAGAAAGATGATCGGGGTACCGCAATTCCGATCTGCGGCTCTTCCAACATAACGGAGACGAGGCTCGAGCATCCTAATCTTTGGATGCAACAGGCACCTTCTGCCTGCCTCAGAAGCCCTCGACTCCGACTTTTGGATGTAACAGTCATCTTCAAGTGCATCAATAAAGACAATGCGTCGCATCTTCACCCTCGGGAGCATCTCGTCAACAAAATGTGCTCGAGCAAACAAGTTCATTTCGGGAGGACGTGAGAGAACGAGAAGCAAACTCTCTCCTTGCTACTATTTATAGGCCGGGCAAATCAAACCCATGTGCCAAGTGGCGGGCTCTCCGAATCCCGTGTAATGAATTTACATTAACGGTGATGAACCTGACGCTTCGAATTCAGCCAAGTCAAAAATGGCTATTTAAAGCACTCGAAGAACGTAACAGTCGGGCCAATAAAGACGTGTCATACAAACGGATGTGCCGGTCAGACCGCGCATTATACTGACGCACCCATCAGCACCAAACGCCTTATAAGGATGCGCCCATGCATCTCCATGCACCTAGTGGAACGCAGATCGACGCGCCCACTCAATAGCCCATCACCTGTCAAAGAATATTAAATGCTGAAGTTTGACAGTGTTGGTAGCACATCCCCCAGGACTGAACAGTTGACAGTTTTTTAGAAGACGAAGCGTCACCGACGTCAGCATTATCATTGCTTTCCTCCGGTAGTTACAAGCCACGTGGCCGCCCAACCATATCGTATGCGCCTCCGCAGCCATGCGCCCAAATCTCTGCATGCGCTTGAAAAGCTGTGTGCCTCAGACATTTCTCTCATCCCTAAAGACAGAAGTCAAAGTCACTAATGAAGCCCCGCATGCGCCTCAAAAGCTGTACGCCCTGACTGGTTCATGACTCTTGAAGGTTGCGAGCCAAAATCTCCTCATGCGCCCAATCCCAGGCGTATCCTATCAGATCACTCTCCACCAAATCCGAGATCTTCGAGCCATGGACCTACGACACGTGTCCTTTGACTTGATTCAGCCTATGAAGGGGTGCTAATTACCCAAGATCTGAACAACTGAAAGATCCTCTCCATTGCTACGTGTCAGCTCGGCCGCAGCCCACAAAGGCAACATGAAAGGTTTAACTCCTCAATCAGAGCGTATCGTCCATGCGCCTCCATCAGAAATCACCACGTGGCATTCTTATAAATCGGCGCATCCTACATATGCGTGCATGAGCAGCCAGCCTGCGAGATATAAATAGGGGGATCATTTCTTTCTTCTAGACACACACATAGAGCTACGAACCTACATATACATAGAGAGAGGCAGATACAGACACTCAACGTCTTCTTCTTTTCCGCAAGCTCCAGCACCCAAAGCAACTCAGACCTTCAGAGAACCGATAACCGTCGTCAGATCGTCAACGAAGTCAACGTATTACCACTCGCTCCATCGGCACAAGGGACCCAGATAAACAAAAGTGTACTCCTAGGACTACATCTAAGTCCTACATTATAACACTGTTCTATTTCTAATTGAAATTGCAATCAAAAGATTTTAATGGCAAACAAGCTCGCGACTCTGCTGGGGACCTCTTTCTTCCCCACCGAGAAAGCTGTGTCACAATCTGACGACGTGAAGGTGGAATCCTCCCATAAGACGCTGGTCGTACGCCTCAATCAACAGGCGTATGGGGAGTTCATCTCTGAAGGAAGTGCGAGTCCTTCAAAGCGGCTGCCGAAGCCGAAGAAGACTCGCGAAGTCTGGGTGCGCAAGGTCGACGCCTCTGGCACCACCACCGAAGGGGATGTGCCGATGCAGCCTACCCTTCCTGCTGACGTCCTTAGCAGCCAAGATGCACCCACCGGTACAGCGCATCTCTAAAGGAAACGTGCGGCTGACCACATTCCCCAGCCATCTCCCTCTCAGACGAGGAAGATGCGTCGACAGAGCAGGGACACAGCTGATGCCCTACGCATCACCTCTGATGTGCCACAGAAGGTCTCTGTCTTTGACAGACTCATTCGCTGTTACGGCGAGGAGAATTTGGACTCTGAGTACTATGCACCCCAGCGGGCTGGTACGAAGAAGTCTAAGACAGCACGGGCTATGCGCCTCAAACGTGCTATGCCGGCAGCAAACTAGAAGCATGCGCTCACAATCATGCGTGCTGCTGATGGTAAGTTGTATAAGGTCGACTCGGGTGTTTCTGCGCCGAAAATGAGTCGACCTTCAAAGTCCTTGTCTCACTTGGGCGCATCTATTGCGTTCTTAACCAAGTTGAGCAAGGCAAACCCTGTGGTCTTGACCTTCCGCGCATCCACTGGTTGTGCGTCTGAGGTTCGTTCAAGTCACTGTAAATGTTGTTCCCCCACCACTGATCTGAGCGCATATTTTGAGTTGGATCAGGGGGCACAACATTTACTTGACCACCCTGGCGCTTGGCCTTGTCATACGCCTGATAGGGTACGAAGGTGGCACTCTCCTGCAATGATTTACGTAATGTGATCAGTCACAAGCACCGATCAGGAGAGTCGACTGACAAGCACAATGCGTCCCTTACAGGGAACACCTGTGCTGTAGTCACCATCAACTGTTGTTGCAAAACAGCAGTCCCACCACCAAGGCAGTCGGTGTTCCAGCGGCTGCAATCATCAATACCCCTCCGACGTCTTCTCGGGAAGAAGGTGTCAATTAAAGAGGAGCCAGCACTAAAGGTTGCTTCATGCAACGTAATCTCTAACTCCTCGTCCATCCGAAAGGCGGCTGGCAACTCCTCGTCCTCGTCCAAGATCCAGCCGAGGAAACCAAGACAACTGTCCTATCCTCTGGAGTATTCGAAGGCACTCGGAGGAGAAAGAAGATCCTGGAGGAAGCTGGGGGTAGTCAAGCCCTTGTTGATCCTCCTTCTGAAGACGAAGATGTCCTTCAGAGCACAGCTGGGGTGGATCTTCATCCTGGAGACGAAGTCAGCCTCCCGAGCGTAGCTGGAGGTAGTCTAGCCCCTGTAAATCTATGCCTCGAAGACGAAGAAGTCCTCCAAGACGGAACTGGGGGTAGTCATTCCTTGCTGATACTTCTTCCAAAGATGAGGGTGTCCTCCAAAACGTAGCTGGGGGTAGCCAAGACGAAGCTCCGGGGGAAGTTTCTCCCTTACAGTAGAGTGAGGCCAAAAGTGAAACCTCAAACGATCCATCTACTTCCAGCCGTGTCATAACAGTATACATGACTGGGGGTGATGCCGAGCCAGATGAGCCGCCAGCAAACCTCATCCAGCGCATGGATACCCTAAAGGGAGGACTCAAAACCCTCTCTGCCTCCATACAAATACTGACACAAGCAGTGTTTGAGATAAGGTCAGCTTTGGCCAGGGCACCGTCTACTGGTCCTGACCCCGGGGCCAATGGAGAATCAAGCGTACCCCTTCAACTGGTATCCTTGGATACAGATCGCCGTGAGGCACCTCGAACGTCGGAGCCGTCAAATGCTCAACCCCAGGATGTACCTCCATCTCCGACTCCCAGCTCCACAGAAGACGTGGTGGAGATGATCAGGGACTTACGAGAGTGCTTCGAGTCGAAGAATAGACAAGAGGAGCGCCAGAAAATGGGGATCCCCCAACCATATCCCCTCGAATGAAACAAAGTGGTTTATCCTCCCAAATATAAACCATAAACACTGACGCCATATGACGGAAAGGACTCTCCATGCCGTTATCTGACGTACTTCCAGACCCAAACGGGACATCTCCCGAAAGAGGACGTACTACTCACCAGCATATTTGTCGGGGCACTGAAAGGAGTGGCTTACGACTGGTACTGTAGTCTCCCCGACAACTCCATATCTTCCTTCGACGACTTGACGTGTCTCTTCCTCGATCGTTTCTACGATGGAGGGAAGGACATGATAATGGCGTCCCTCATAGAGGTGCACCAGAAGGAGAACGAGACGGTTCGAGCATTCATCGAACGTTTCGGATAAGCCTATTTCAGACTGCCCTCGGGCATGCCAGAACATGAACTCCTCTCCTCTTGCAGCATGAACATGCTGCCTGCGATCAAGCTCTGGCTCACCTCCACTCCTCATCTCGACTGGAGTTCCTTGATCATCGAGGCCGAAGCAGCTGAAAAGAAGGCTTCCAATGCTCGTCTTCTGGAAGTCAGTTTCCCTGCCTTTAAGGACAAGGAAAAACGGCCTGCAGCCAATAACCCCGGACGAGAGACGAAGGAGAAACAGGCATTGACTGTCAATGCCTCCAAAGGTGCATCAACACCCACTCAGAAGCCACCACTTGCACCAAGGTCAAAGGAGGTTTATTCCTTCAACGATGAAGACACCCTGCAACTCTTCGAGATATTGAAGCAGGGTGACAAGATCAAGTTGCCAGACCTGAAGCATCCCGACGAGGTTGGGAAAGTGGACCATCCGAGGTACTGTCACTACCATCGGTTTGTCGGACATCCAACTAAGGACTGCTATGTCCTCAAGAACTACATCCAGCGCATGATCAATACGGATGTTATCTCCGTCGACTACGAGGAGAAAACGGTGTCAGCCAACCTGGTGTCACTCTAATTTGGTACCTTGCCGCCAATGTCACGACCCGCTACCCAAATTGTTGGGCCAGGCCGAGTCATTCCCAGCCTACGTTGAGATAAAACGTAGTAAGCTGTTCTAAAGACAACAGGATAAGACTAAATGTACTAACAGTTCTATAAGTGAAGAAGAATCATAAATGCTCCAAACACAAAGTCATCGTATATAGTAAACGTCCAAGTACAAGTAAACTGAAATGTAAAACTGGATACATGTCCAGTTACAAAATGATATAGTCTAATACATGTCTACTCTCAAAAGTCTAAGTAAACAAAAGACAACTAGGCGAGGTTCCCCGCAGGAACATCCTCGTAAAGCAGAGCCGGGTCCTCGGCAGTAACTCCATAGTATGAGTCGCAGAGTAACTCCTCCTCAGTAAGGACACCTATAACGTTATCCTGTCTGGACGGGAGCAAGTACTAAATCTAGCAAACTAGCATATGAAACATAGAAATGAACATGAGAGGAAATAACTGGAAAGCATGGTATCACATAGTCTATCATGGCAAGGACACATATGTCATAGAGACAGATGTATATGAAATGTTTAAAACTGTAGCAGGTACGTGATCGGTCAATAGATGTACAATGTGCTGGGGGCACATAATAAAATGTACTTCCGTACAAGTGAAATGGCGACAGATGTACATACGTATAAATCCGCGTTGAGATAAAGCCTACGACAAGGTATACATATAAAATATCGACCTTGCTCGGTACATACGTACGGGAGAAGGGGGCATAATCACGTACACTACTAACAGTTTCCCCATAACCCATATTCTAATCATGTGAGAGATACATCAAGACTGTTCTAAGCATGGTAGTAACTGAAAGTACAACATGTAGAGATCTAACTTGCTACCCTAAGGATTAGCATTTAACATGGTGGGATTTGCAGTTCATTTATGTGACAATATGTAAAGTTCGTAGAAAGTACTTGCCTCTAGCAAAGCAAAACAAAACAAGCTGCGATAACAGTGCTATGGATGTACAGTAACTCGTCGCTGTAGAAGTAAAATATAATAACTTAGTTTTACACTAAGCTAAAATACTAGGATACTAATTGGTGAAACACGACTTGTGACTGGACACCTAGCCAAAATGATGACTTGGCATAGGAGACCAATGTGGGATGACACACTATGTTGACTAACTTTCTAGGGTCTTTATACTAGTGAGGGATGGGGTTCAACACGACTAAAACTCCAAATAACACAAAAAGCTACAAGTCGTAATTAATCAATAAATAAATCAAAAGATTATTGTGTTCTAACAATTTTTGAAGTAGACAAAAGCCTAGTTTTGCTTAAAGTAAAGTACCAAGGTGATCCTTGTTAATCATAGAAATTTATTATAATTTTCTGGAATTTATTAACCAGTACAAATATTTTATAAAAATCAGTTTTCCTAAGTATACAGAAAATGAGTTTTGGTTTTATATGCCAAACTAGTGGCAAAACAGTAAATTAAATACTACAAAATTTATACTAAATTAGCTAACTTAACATAGTATCTAAAAACTATTTTTCCATAATTTTAGCAATACTTTAAGTATTTTTAGAAAATCAAAAATAGCAATGCACACAATAATTAATTATCTGCGTATTTTGTCCATGTATATAATTTGAACCAAAGTTCAAATACAGGACCCAAGGCCATGAATCAAGTCCAATATAATTTGTACAGGTCTTGAATGTGTGAAAACACATTTGAGCCCAAATACCCATGCTAGGCTTGGACACCAAATGGTTAAAGTAAATTAAATACAATAAAAATACAATTTGGTAATAGTCAAAATAAATATTATTATTTTAATAAGGTAAAGTTTTACATAGTAACTATAAAAGTATGAACATTATTTTATATAAATAATTTACACTAAGCTAAGTAAAATACATATAGGAAATAATATATATATATATAAATATAGGGATATTTATATATATAGGAAAATGCTCAACTATATATTATATATATATATATATATATATATATATATATATATATATATATATATATATATATATATATATATATATACAAATATATGTATATATACATACATATAAGAAAATACTCAACTATATAATATATATATATATATATATATATATATATATATATATATATATATATATATATATATATATATATATATATATATATATATATATATATATATATATATATACAAATGATGTATACATATATTATAGTATATATATAATAACATATATATATATATACACAAGGAAATATATATATACATAAAAAAAAATACATAAAATAATAAAGTATAAAGGATGAAGTATATATATATATATATATATATATATATATATATATATATATATATATATATATATATATATATATATATATATATATATATATATATATATATATATATATAAAGAAAACAGCAAGTATATATATACATAAATACAGTATATATAGTAATACATATATATATACACAAATAAATGTATATACATATATATATATAAATATATATATAAAAAGAAAAAGAAAAAAAAAAAGGAAAAGAAAAGGGAAAGGAAACAGAAAGGCTCGAACCCGAGCCAACAGAGCGCGGGGGGGGGGGAGGGGGGTGGGGGGGGGGGGTTTAGGCTCTGTCGGGCTGGCCAGGGGGTCAGCCCGTGGGTCGTGTTAGGGATAGGGTTTTAGTGAATTTTATTTAGGTTTTAAGCTAATAACAGTAAACCCGATATAGCAAATCCTGTGTCCTGACAGTTAGGGACACAGGTGTCGCGTGTCTGTGCAAAGCACGACACGCACATGTCGAATTCATTGTGTCCAGACTTACCCCTAGGACGCTCGTGTCCAGGCGAACGCCGTACGTGAAAACGAGACACGCACGACACGTATTTGACGCTGCCACTTACGTGTCCGACTTCTCGAAGAAGTTTCGAAGGCGGAGGCGGCGGCTTGGGGCGTCGTGGCGGTGGCGGAGTGGTGGCGCTGGGGTCGGCTCGTCGAGGCGAGTCGAACGGTGGTGGTGGCGACTGGCGACGATGGACGGTGGGGCGGCGCTAGGGTACGCCGGAGTTAGGGTTTAGAACCTAGGGTTTTCGCCGGAGATGAAGGGCTACGGTGGTCGTGGTGGTGGGTAGAGGTAGGGTTTTGACTGGGGGAGAGAGAGGAGTGTTTTATAGGGAAAGAGGGCGGTTGATAAGTCGATCGGGTAGCCGGAAATGGCGGGGGCTGCCCGTCGGTGTGGCGGTCGTCGGTCGGGGGGGGGGGTAGGTTTAGGATTTTGCACTTAGGTCCTTAGGTTTTAGGATTTTGAATAATAGGTCCCCACAGAAGTAATATACAAATATAATTTGCTTCCTTAATTAAAAACAAATTCCTAATTACAAACTGATATAAAAGTAATTTGAATAATTACAAAACAGTATTAAAACAATTCTAATAATTGCAAATTGATATTAAAACATTTTAGAAAATTATAAATCAATATTTTTGTATTTTAAAACTCATTTAAAATCATTTAAAAATTCTAGAAAAATTCCTAAAAATTTCTAATAATTATTTAAGGCTATAAATGACATTAAAATTTAATTAACACTAATTAAAAATGAATTTGAAAATCAGGGGCTTACAAGTCTTCCCTCCTTAAAAAATTTCGTCCTCAAAATTCACAAGGATTGAAGACCCGACAATATTCTAACATAGCAAGTATTGCAATCAAATGACTAAGGCTATGATCGAAACTAACCTCTAAGGTATCAAGCGGGAACGGATGGTTCCCTCGCAGCGGTTGGATCGAACAAGTAAGGATATCTCTCCCTTATGTCCGACTCCCTCTCCCAAGTAGATTCACCTGGGGAGTGACGGCTCCAAGCTACTCGCACTAGGGGTATAACCTTGTTCCTCAGCCTCTTCTCTCTCCGGTCTAATATCTCCACTGGCTGCTCAGAAACTGTAAGGCTGGGTCCGAACTCCAACTCTGAATGATCTAGCACATGACTGGGGTCTGGAACATATCTCCTCAGCTGAGATACGTGAAAGACGTCGTGAACTCCTGCTAGGTTGGGTGGAAGTGCAACCCTGTAAGCTACCTCTCCGATCCTGCCAAGTACCTCGAACGGCCCGATGTATCTGGGGCTCAGCTTTCCTCCTCGTCCGAACCGGATCGTCCCTCGAGTAGGTGATATCTTCACTAGCACCATATCACCGTCTGCGAACTCCATCGGCCTGCGACTAGCATCAGCCCAGTGTTTCTGCCTGTCCTGAGCTACTCTGAGCCTGTCTCTGATCATCCCGACTTTCTCTGCTGCATCCGTGATCATCTCTGGCCCAAGCATAACTCTGTCTCCGACATCATCCCAAAAGAGCGGTGTGCGACATCGTCGTCCATATAGCGCCTCGAAAGGAGATATACCAATACTGGCCTGGTAGCTGTTGTTGTATGAAAACTCTACCAAGTGCAGATGGCTCTCCCATGATCCTCTGAAGTCCAGCACGCAAGTCCTCAGCATATCCTCCAGCGTCTGTATCGTCCTCTCGGACTGCCCATCTGTCTGTGGGTGGTACGCCGTACTGAACTTGAGCCTACTGCCCAACTCCTCCTGCAAGCTCCTCCAGTAGTGGGATGTAAATCTGCTGTCTCTGTCTGACACGATGCTCACCGGCACTCCGTGTAGGCGAACTATCTGCTGCATGTATAGCTCTGCCAACTTCTTGGTGGAAAGCCCCACCTTGAAGGGTATGAAGTGCGCACACTTCGTCAGCCTGTCTACGATGACCCAGATGGCATCCTTCCCTCCTTGGGAACGAGGAAGCCCTGAAACGAAGTCCATCGTAATATGTTCCCACTTCCACTCGGGAATGGGTAACGGCTGCAACAAACCAGCTGGCCTCTGGCGCTCCGCCTTGACCTGCTGACAAACTAGGCATCTCGAGATGAAACGTGATACATCCCTCTTCATCCCGTGCCACCAAAGATGTTCCCGCAAGTCACGGTACATCTTGTTAGCACCAGGGTGAATAGAATATCTCGATCGGTGTGCCTCCTGCAAGACTGCCTCTACCAGCTCTCCCTTCGGTACGCACAATCGGCTGCCATGCCTCAGGGATCCATCCTCTGCTATAGTGAAGTCATCCAGCAATCCAGCTAAAGCCTGGGGTCGAAGTCTGCGAAGGCTCTCATCTGTAGACTGTGCCTCCCTGATCTGCTCCATCAAACCTGACTGAATGTCAAGCGCCATCATCTGTATCACTGATCCTGGCCGAACTAGCTCGATACCGAGCTTCTCCAGATCCTCCCGCAAATGCCGATCAATCATCAGGTACCATGCCATCGGATGCCTGCTCAGCGCATCCGCTACCACATTTGCCTTCCCGGGATGATACTGTAAATCGATGTCGAAGTCCTTCATCAACTCCAACCATCGTCTTTGCCTTATGTTCAGCTCTTTCTGCGTGAACACATACTTCAAGCTTTTGTGGTCAGTAAAGATTTCTATACGCTCTCCGTATAAGTAATGTTTCTATAACTTGAGTGCAAAGATCACCACAGCTAACTCTAGGTCATGGGTAGGATAATTCCTCTCATAAGTCCGCAATTGCTTAGATGCATAAGCAATTACTTTTCCATGCTGCTGTAGGACACATCCTAGCCCCTTCCCAGAAGCATTACTGTATATGGTAAAACCTCCAGAACCTGAAGGTAAAGTCAGAACTGGAGCGGTCATCAGCCTCCTCTTCAGCTCCTCAAATACTGCCTAGCAGTCCTCTGACCAGATGTACTCTACATCCTTCCGCGTCAGCTTCGTCATGGGTTCAGCTATCCTAGCAAAGTCCTGGACGAACTTTCTGTAATAGCCTGCTAAACCCAGAAAACTCCTGATCTCTGAAACTGACGTCGGAGCCTTCCACGTCTCAACTGCAGCAATCTTCCTGGGATCCACCGAGATTCCATCTCCAGTGACTACATGGCCGAGAAACTCCACTCGGTCTAAAAAGAACTCGCACTTCGGCAATTTGGCAAACAATCTCTCCTGCCTCAGAATTCCTAAAACTATCCGCAAGTGCTCTGCATGCTCCTCCGGCGTCTTCGAGTATATCAGGATGTCGTCGATAAACACTACGACGAACTTATCCAGATACTGGTGAAATGTCTTATTCATCAAGTTCATAAAGACAGCTGGCGCATTTGTGAGACCAAATGGCATCACCAGAAACTCGTACTGCCCGTACTTTGTGTTGAACGCCGTCTTCTGGATGTCTGCTGGCCTAACCTTTACCTGGTGGTACCCGGATCTCAAGTCTATCCTGGAAAACACCTTCGCCCCGCTCAACTGGTCGAACAAATCATCTATCCTGGGCAAAGGATATTTGTTCTTGATGGTGATGGCATTCAAGGCCCGGTAATCAATACACAACCGGACTGTACCATCCTTCTTAGGCACAAAGAGCACTGGTGCTCCCTATGGAGAAGCACTGGATCGAATGAAACCCTTTTTCAACAGGTCATCAATCTGCTCTTTCATCTCTATGGCCTCCTTGGGATTCACTCTATAGCAAGCCCGAGATACTGGTGATGAACCCGACACTAAATCTATAGTGAACTCCACATCTCTGTCAGACGGAAGTCCTGGAAGATCCTCTGGGAATATATCCATAAACTCCCTAATGATAGGGTGTGGCGGTGCTGCGTCCCCGACTGTCGCACAACAGTTCGGCTCTAGGCTGATCTCCGGCCCTGTCCTCCTGACACTGAATGGTGCTGTGCCTGGGGGACTGAACAAAATACTACCCTCATGGTAATCTATAGATGCATGGGCATAGCTAAGCCAGTCCATCCCCAATATGATATCATAATCGGGGAGTGGCATCACAAAGAATCGCCCCTTGAACTCTCTCCCGGCTATCATAATAGAGCATCTATAGCTAGCTCTAATAGGCACTGGTCCTCCTCCCGTCATTACTCTGCTAATCTCCGCAATAGGTGTAGATACTAAGTAATGTTCTTGCATAAACTCTAATGATAGGAAGCTATGAGATGCACCAGAATCAAACAAACATAGAGCTAGAAAAGTATGCAAATAAACATGACCTGTAATGACGTCAGCTAAGTAATCGGGCTCTGAAACCTGCTCCGGCTCCGGCTCAAGGGCTAGGCTATAGACCTTTCCCTGAGGTCCCTTCTGCTGCTGCAGATGCTGCCCGAACCTCTGCTGCTGAGTCGGGAGCGGTCCTCTAGTCTTCACTATTGGGCACTCTCGAATCTGATGGGTGGCAGACCCACAAGCTAAGCACTGCTTCAACCTCTTCCTGCAGATGGAGTACTCGTGCCCTGGTCTTTCGCAGAAAGAACATATAACTCCCTTCTGCTGCTGCCGGGGTCCCGGGGCTCGAACTGGCGGGGTCTGATGATGTGGTGTAGGGGGACGGTAAGTCTGCTGGGGTGGCGTCGGTGCTCTCTGCTGGAAAGCCTGACGCTTGTACGGTCCCTCATGATGTACAGGAGCCGGCCTTTTGCTAGACAGAAGACGCTCCTCAATGCTCCGGGCCAACTCTAGGCTCTGGTAGTAGTCAGTCGTACCGTTCGCCACTATAAGAATGCCAATGTCTGGAACTAGACCATGGCAAAACCTACGGGTCATCTCCTCTGGATCAGCAACCAGACTAGGAGCGAAACGGCTCAGGCGACTAAACTCTGCCGCATACTCGTCAACAGAACGGTTCCCCTGCTGGATGTTCTGGAATCGTAGCCCCATGGCTACTCTAGCAGTGGTCGAGAAGAACTTCTTCTTGAACTGGGTCTTGAACTGGTCCCAGGTGGCTCTACCTCTCGCGAACAACGGCTCATTCCTGAACCAGACTCCGGCTAAGTCTATCAGCAGAAATCCTGCTGCCTCGACCTGAAGGTCATCCGGCATCCTAACTCCCAGAAGCTTCCTCTCTATAGAATCTAGCCAGTCATCAGCTACTACTATGCCCTCAGTCCCTGAGAACTCCTTGGGATTCAGACCCATGAAGTCCTTGACCGTCCCCGCTCTTTGCCGCGGCTCTACATATGGTGGGACCACGGGACGTCCCTCAGAACGCTCCATGCTCTGGCGGAGTAGGGTAGTCTGCTCCTGATGGGTTGTTAGGAACCCCTGGATCAGTGTGAGCAGCTGGGTCCCGTCGAGTGTGACGGAAGCCTGGGTGGGTATAGTGATAGGGGGTGGTGGAAGTATCGGGGCCTACTGGGACTTGGATGTGGAAGGTGGTATCTGGGTCTGTGGATCTGTGGAGTGGGGGAATGTGGTAGGTGGAGGTGTATCAGTCAACTGGTCAGCTGACTGGATATGAAGGGCCCCATTCTCGGGGGTAACATACTGGGATGAACGAGTAAGCACCATCTAAATTACATAAAAAGACTTATAAGGACTTGTTTAAAGTAAGAAATCATATGCAAGAAAATCTAATTATAATAGCAAACATGTGATGTATTTCCTATGTTGCAATCCTAGCATTCCTCTAAGTGTTCTAAGCGTCTTTCCTAATGTTGTCTAATTACCTTAAGTTCCTAATTGCAGGCATGCTTGGTACAATAACGTAACCAAACAGTTTAGTCAGGACCTGCATGGGCCACCACTAAAAACATGTCACGACCCGCTACCCAAATTGTTGGGCCAGGCCGAGTCATGCCCAGCCTACGTTGAGATAAAACGTAGTAAGCTATTCTAAAGACAACAGGATAAGACTAAATGTACTAACAGTTCTATAAGTGAAGAAGAATCATAAATGCTCCAAACACAAAGTCATCGTATATAGTAAACGTCCAAGTACAAGTAAACTGAAATATAAAACTGGATACATGTCCAGTTACAAAATGATATAGTCTAATACATGTCTACTCTCAAAAGTCTAAGTAAACAAAAGACAACTAGGCGAGGTTCCTCGCAGGAACATCCTCGTAAAGCAGAGCCGGGTCCTCGGCAGTAACTCCATAGTATGAGTCGCAGAGTAACTCCTCCTCAGTAAGGACACCTACAACGTTATCCTGTTAGGACGGGAGCAAGTACTAAATCTAGCAAACTAGCATATGAAACATGGAAATGAACATGAGAGGAAACAACTGGAAAGCATGGCATCACACAGTCTATCATGGCAAGGACACATATGTCATAGAGACAGATGTATATAAAATATTTAAAACTGTAGCAGGTACGTGATCGGTCAATAGATGTACAATGTGCTGGGGGCACATAATAAAATGTACTTCCGTACAAGTGAAACGGCGACAGATGTACATACGTACAAATCCGCGTTGAGATAAAGCCTACGACAAGGTATACATATAAAATGTCGACCTTGCTCGGTACATACGTACGGGAGAAGGGGGCATAATCACGTACACTACTAACAGTTTCCCCATAACCCATATTCTAATCATGTGAGAGATACATCAAGACTGTTCTAAGCATGGTAGTAATTGAAAGTACAACATATAGAGATCTAACTTGCTACCCCAAGGATCAGCATTTAACATGGTGGGGTTTGCAGTTCATTTATGTGACAATATGTAAAGTTCGTAGAAAGTACTTGCCTCTAGCAAAGCAAAACAAAACAAGCTGCGATAACAGTGCTATGGATGTCCAGTAACTCGTCGCTGTAGAAGTAAAATATAATAACTTAGTTTTACACTAAGCTAAAACACTAGGACACTAATTGGTGAAACACGACTTGTGACTGGGCACCTAGCCAAAATGATGACTTGGCATAGGAGACCAATGTGGGGTGACACACTATGTTAACTAACTTTCTAGGGTCTTTATACTAGTGAGGGATAGGGTTCAACACGACTAAAACTCCAAATAACACAAAAAGCTACAAGTCGTAATTAATCAATAAATAAATCAAAAGATTATTGTGTTCTAACAATTTTTGAAGTAGACAAAAAGCCTAGTTTTTCTTAAAGTAAAGTACCAAGGTGATCCTTGTTAATCATAGAAATTTACTATAATTTTCTGGAATTTATTAACCAGTACAAATATTTTATAAAAATCAGTTTTTCTAAGTATACAGAAAATGAGTTTTGGTTTTATATGCCAAACTAGTGGCAAAACAGTAAATTAAATACTACAAAATTTATACTAAATTAGCTAACTTAACATAGTATCTAAAAACTATTTTTCCATAATTTTAGCAATACTTTAAGTATTTTTAGAAAATCAAAAACAGCAATGCACACAATAATTAATTATCTGCGTATTTTGTCCATGTATATAATTTGAACCAAAGTTCAAATACAGGACCCAAGGCCATGAATCAAGTCCAATATGACTTGTACATGTCTTGAATGTGTGAAAACACATTTGAGCCCAAATATCCATGCTAGGCTTGGACACCAAATAGTTACAGTAAATTAAATACAATAAAAATAAAATTTGGTAATAGTCAAAATAAATATTATTATTTTAATAAGGTAAAGTTTTACATAGTAACTATAAAAGTATGAACATTATTTTATATAAATAATTTACACTAAGCTAAGTAAAATACATATAGGAAATAATATATATATATATATATATATATATATATATATATATATATATATATATATATATATATATATATATAAATATAGGGATATTTATATATATAGGAAAATGCTCAACTATATATTATATATATATACAAATATATGTATATATACATACATATAAGAAAATACTCAACTATATATATATATATATATATATATATATATATATATATATATATATATATATATATATATATATATATATATATATATATATATATATATATATATATACAAAATGATGTATACATATATAATAGTATATATATAATAATATATATATATACACAAGGAAATATATATATACATAAAATAATAAGTATAAAGGATCAAGTATATATATATATATATATATATATATATATATATATATATATATATATATATATATATATATATATAAATATATATATATATATATAAATATATATATATATATATATATATATATATATATATATATATATATATATATATATATATATATATATATATATATATATATATATATATATATAAAAGAAAACAGCAAGTATATATATATATAAATATAGTATATATAGTAATACATATATATATACACAAATAAATGTATATACATATATATATAAATATATATATAAAAAGAAAAAGAAAAAAAAAGGAAAAGAAAAGGGAAAGGAAACGGAAAGGCTCGAACCCGAGCCAACAGAGCGCGGGGGGGGGGGGGGGGGGGGGGGGGGGTGGTTTAGGCTCTGTCGGGCTGGCCAGGGGGTCAGCCCATGGGTCGTGTTAGGGATTGGATTTTAGTGAATTTTATTTAGGTTTTAAGCTAATAACAGTAAACCCGATATAACAAATCCTGTGTCCTGACAGTTAGGGACACAGGTGTCGCGTGTCTGTGCTAAGCACGACACACACAGGTCGAATTCATTGTGTCCAGACTTACCCCTAGGACGCTCGTGTCCAGGCGAACGCCGTACGTGAAAACGAGACACGCACGACACGTATTTGACGCTGCCACTTACGTGTCCGACTTCTCGAAGAAGTTTCGAAGGCGAAGGCGGCGGCTTGGGGCGTCGTGGCGGTGGCGGAGTGGTGGCGCTGGGGTCGGCTCGTCGAGGCGAGTCGAACGGTGGTGGTGGCGACTGGTGACGATGGACGGTGGGGCGGCGCTAGGGTACGCCGGAGTTAGGGTTTAGAACCTAGGGTTTTCGCAGGAGATGAAGGGCTACGGTGGTCGTGGTGGTGGGTAGAGCTAGGGTTTTGACTGGGGTAGAGAGAGGAGTGTTTTATAGGGAAAGAGGGCGGTTGGTAAGTCGGTCGGGCAGCCGGAAATGGCGGGGGCTGCCCGTCGGCGTGGCGGTCGTTGGTCGGGGGGGGGGGGTAGGTTTAGGATTTTGCACTTAGGTCCTTAGGTTTTAGGATTTTGCATAATAGGTCCCCACAGAAGTAATATGCAAATATAATTTGCATTCCTTAATTAAAAACAAATTCCTAATTATAAACTGATATAAAAGTAATTTGAATAATTACAAAACAGTATTAAAACAATTCTAATAATTGCAAATTGATATTAAAATACTTTAGAAAATTACAAATCAATATTTTTGTATTTTAAAACTCATTTAAAATCATTTAAAAATTCTAAAAAAATTCCTAAAAATTTCTAATAATTATTTAAGGCTATAAATGACATTAAAATTTAATTAACACTAATTAAAAATGAATTTGAAAATCAGGGGCTTACAGCCAACCACAACACAAGATGGCGTCGTTCCCATCCTAAAGGCGACAATGGAGGTGGTTAACCTACCACCTACTCGTGACAACGTGAGTGGACTCATCCCACTCACCACATCTCGGGGAGAGGTCTTATGGGTTCACCCTGACCTCGTCTCCGAAGTTACTCAACCGGAGGTACGTTCTACCTCCAAAACCAAAGACAGAAAGATCAAGTCTTGCCGCATGGTCTCTTCCTCTATGGAATAGGCACTTTCTGTACAGACGTGTTCACATCAGAACGCCTAATCTAACGAAGCTGCCATCGAGGTGGTGCCTTCTTCCACCGTACCTGCTGCCAAGGAAGAGGGCCCATCCAGGCCTCCAGCAGCTAATAAACAGAAGCATGTAGAGGCCCATTTCGACAAGCCTTTACGAAAGGAGAATGCTTTGGGGCTAGCCAAGCTCCACAACTTTGACATACTGGCACAACTTACCAGTACTCCTTCCCGCCTATCTCTGTTTGAGCTTCTTCATCTTTCCAAGGACACTCGTGAAGCTCTCTGTTAAGCTCTGAAGGATGCTGAGTCCTTCATCAGTCAGGTCAAGCAGCCTGAGGATACCCCGACCACATATGCATATTGCTATTGTACAGATGAGGTTATCCCCAACATAACCTTCACCCAACAAGACATGCTGTTCAAGCACAACCGACACAACAGGCCGCTGTATTATACAAGGTATATCGGTTCCGTCAAGGTGAAGCAGATTCAGATCGATCCAGGGTCTTCTCTTACCATCATCCCGAAGACGCTAGTCTCAACACTGGGGATCCCAATGTACAGTCTGGCGCCTTCCAATACTACAATCAGTGGCTTCAATGCTAGCAAAAGTGAGCTGCTGGGCAAAATACGGCTGAAGTGTCATATCGGTAACCTCAGAACCGAGGTGACTTGCTATGTCGTGGATGCCGACGTCAACTACAACCTTCTATTGGGTCGTCCGTGGCTGCATGAGTACATGGTGGTACCATCCACACTCCACCAATGTATGAAATATGTGTCTACCAATGACATCATCCAGACGGAGTTTACGGACATTGACCCTTTCAAGGGGGTCGAAGCCTACTTCACTGATTCTACCTTGTACAAGTTGTTCGACGAGGAAGAAGCCAATGATGCTGAAGATGAAGCAGAAATGGCAGCAGAGCCCGACATGGAGCCAGAGATGATTCCTGATGCTCCTTTAAAAATTTGACTCAAAGGGAAGCCGCCTCAGACGTTGCCTCCCATGAACATCAAGCTACCTGGAAAAGCACCAACTTCTCTTGGTAGAACACCTACTGAAGCTCCCTTGAAGATACAGCTCAAGGGAAAGCCGCCTCAAACATCGGCTCCCCTTGTGGCAAAACTACAAGGGAAGGCACCAATCACTGAAGGCGCGGTTGAGGCACCTCTGAAGGTGCATCTTAAAGGTAAGCCTCCGCAATCATCCGTCTCATCCAAGCTGCCGGAGAAGGCTCATATAGCCCTCTCAGACCCCAAGGTTAAAGCTGCGGTGGACTCTTCCGATCCAACCCCAGTACTCACAGATGAAGAGCTAGGGGAATATATATCTGCTGATGAAGATGCACCATCTCTGGACAATGTAATCCCGCGGGATAAAATCTCATGTTTCATCAATAATAGAGTGTCTTTTAATTATTCTAGTCTTCCACATAGGAATGCCATGTATATATTAGATAACGCTCTACGGTCGTTGCAAACACAAATAACGACCGTCAATCATGTAAATCAAGTAGTCCCATCCCAAGGGGTCGGTTTTGTAGTCCCACCACGAAATCGAGACGAAGAATCCATCATCTTCGGCAAAGTCGAGCGTCATCAAGACCTCCCGCCACTCGAACCAGAACCAGATACCGGCAGAATACAAGTCTATCGGTACACGGACAAGGCAAAGTACCTCATTCAAAAGATGGGTTACGACCTGAAAAGCAACAAAGGCCTGAACTACGGCAAGGGTCGACGTCTTCCTCTCCGGCTCCCAACACCTAAAGCAAAACCGTAGGACTACTATCATCAAACTCGACGGAGGGTAGGCTACGTCACGCCACCGGCAACTCCAGAGAGTTCGGAGGCAGAAGAAGTAGAACATTCTCATTCGTCCGAAGCATCAACCTGGGATTCCGATACCAGTATCGGCTCAGTCTTCAAGAAGGTGCTATCAATCAACATGGTATCTGCCCAATCTTGAGAAAATGAAGGTAAAGACCAAACGCCAGAATTCTTCGAGGAAGAACCTTGGGCTCAATGCCTAGGGGCGCAGTAGGAGTCTCGCTTTGAACTACGCAAACCCCCTACCGAAGACGAGGTCGAACAAGTTAACCTTGGGGATGGATCTCCTTCTAAACCCATCTTCATCAGTAAGAGTCTAAAGGGAACAGATCGAGAGTTTTTTGTCCAACTGGCCAAAGAATATATCGACGTCTTCGCTTGGAGCTACGAAGATATACCGGGACTTGATCCCCAGATCACAATGCACATACTTAACATCTTGCCTGATGCTAAGCCTGTAAAGCAACAACAACGACGCTTTCGTCCGGACATCATGAACGCTATCGATCAGGAGGTGGACAAACTCCTGAGCAGCGGGTTCATCCGTGAAGAGCAACATCCGGACTGGGTGGCCAATGTCATCTCTGTCACCAAGAAGAATGGAAAGATACGAGTCTGTATCGACTTCAGGGATCTCAATACTGCTTGCCCGAAGGACGAATTCCCGCTTCCAATCACTGACGTGATGATCGACAATATATGTGGCTTCGAGCGCATGTCGTTTATGGACGGGTATTCAGGCTACAATCAGATGAAAGTGTTCCCCGATGACACAAAACACACGTCATTCAGGACTCCGAAGGGTGTTTTCTGCTACACAGTGATGCCCTTCGGCTTGAAGAACGATGGTGCTATATACCAACGGGCTATGAGTACCATCTTCCATCGACTTCTTCACAAAACAATAGAATGTTATATTGATGACATCACAGTCAAGAGCTGTCTCAAAGGAGATCACCTACAAGACCTAAAGACAGTCTTCGATCTCATGCGAGCGCATCAACTCAAGATGAACCCCGCTAAATCTTTCCTTGGGGTTTCTAACGAAAAGTTCTTGGGCTTCGTTATCACAGCAAGAGGCATTCATGTCGATCTCGAGAAGACCAAAGCTATCCTTGACATGGACCCTTCGAAGAACCTCTGAGAACTTCGAGGCCTGTAGGGGCGTCTGGCATATATCCGAAGGTTTATAGCAAACCTTTCTGGAAAATGCCAACCCTTCACCCAGCTCATGAAGAAGGGAGTCTCCTACGTCTGGACAGAAGAATGCCATAAAGCTTTCGACGATATCAAAGCTTGCTTGACAAGCCCGCCAGTCCTGGTGGCACCCGTCGCAGGCAAACCATTTCTTCTCTACGTCCGTGCCATAGATCATTTCCTCGGCGCTCTGCTGGCTCAGAACAGTAATGCGGGCTACGAGCAAGCTATCTACTACCTCAGTAGGACACTGATCGGGGCCGAACATCGGTACAACCCCGTTGAAAAAGAGTGTTTGGCTTTGGTATTCGCCATCCAGAAGACTCGCCATTATGTCTTGGGCCAGACAATTCATGTCATCTCCCGAGTCAATCCGCTCAGGGTTTTCATGACGAAGATTGGATCATTGAATTCTCGGCTAGCTACATGGGCGATCCTGTTGACGCAATACAATATGGTATTCGTTCCACAAAAAGCCGTCAAGGGTCAAGCTCTGGCCGACTTTTTAGCCGTGCACTCCATCCCAGAGTCCTCCAGACTCTATGAAGACATCCCGGATGAGGTCCAAGAATCAAACGTCATCGAAGAAGCCCCGTCTGGCGGATGTTTTTCGATGGAGCTTCAAGAACAGGCCCCAAAGGCCAAATCATCGCCGGAGTGGGGGTAGTCTTAGTCTCCCCCGATTAGCTGGTCATCCAGCGTGCTTACTCCCTTTCGAAGCCGTGCTCCAACAATGTTGTCGAGTACAACGCTCTCATTATGGGACTCCAGCTAGCGCAACAGCTGGGGGTAGATCATCTAGAAGCCTACGGCGACTCAAAACTTATTGTTAACCAGATCAGAGGGCAATACGAAGTTCGCCATAAAGATCTGATTCTTTACCATGAAGTTGTATTGAACATCATTACAACCTTCACCAAGTTCTTCATAGAATACGTACCCCGGTTACAAAACCTGGAGGCTGACTCTCTGGCTGGCCTCGCAGCCTCATTGGCAGCACCCCTTGGGACTCAGCACTACGTCACGGTAGTTGGTCGAGACTTGGTCTATCCTAAAAATAACCTATGCTCACAAATGGCCTATACTATGTCAACAAGTGTTGGTGTTAATGTCCGAGACTGGAGGTTCCCATTCATCGACTTCACTGTCTATGGAATCCTCCCAGAAGACCCCAAAGAAGCCGCCTCGGTAAGGAAGCGTTCCCTTCGATTCTATTATGATACAGCCACTAAAATGCTGTACCGACGTTCCTACGATGAACTTCTCCTTCGATGCCTGTCCAACGAGGAAGTAGCTAAAGCCCTTCGAGAAGCTCATGATGGAACTTGCGGAGCTCATCAACCTGGGCCTAAGTTGCAGGATCGACTGCGACGCATAGGTTACTACTGTCCAACCATGGCAGCCGACGCTATCGACTATGCTAAGAAGTGCTATGCTTGTCAGCTTCATGCTGACTTCATCTATACACCGTCAGAACCACTACATCCTACGGTCACTTTTTGGCCCTTCGAAGCTTAGGGAATGGACATTGTAGGACCGATCACCCCTCCTTCATTAAGGGGACACCGCTTCATCCTGGCCATCACCGACTACTTCTCCAAATGGACAGAAGTAATTCTGCTGACGAAAGTGAAGAGCTCTAGGGTGATCAGCTTCATCAAGCACCATGTCATCTACCGTTTCAGGGTACCTTGAAGGATTATCTACGATAACGGTCGACAATTCATCAGCCATGTTTTCAGCAGATTCTGTGACAAGAATAGTATTCAGAACGTGACATCAACCGCCTACAATCCGACAGCAAACGGATTGGCCGAGGCGTTTAACAAAACTATCGTCAGGTTACTCAAAAAGGTCGTGTCATCCAACAAACGCGATTGGGATAAAAAGCTCAGAGAATGCCTTTGGGCTTACCGCACAACGGTACGGACCCCCACAGGCAACACACCATTCTCCTTGGTCTACGGGAGCGAAGCGGTACTGCCTCTCGAGATCCAGATACCCTCACTCCGTGTAGCGATCACAAATCAACTCACAGAGGAAGACAATCAACGTCGTCATCTGCGAGAACTGGATAGCTCAACAGCGCATCGAACTCTATCAAGCCCGTATATCACAGGCTTTCAACAAGAAGGTCAAGCAGAGGACTTTCCAAGTAGGCGACTTTGTTCTAGCAGTCAGGAGGCCGATGGTGTTGACACACAAAACACCAAGAAAGTTCGAACCCAAATGGGAGGGACCTTTCATCATAGAGACGGTATACTCAAACGGTGCTTACCGCCTCGCCAAACTAAATGGGGACTTGTTCATGATGTCCATCAACAGCAAGTTCCTAAAGAAGTACTACTCTTGACATCCTTCAGACATGTACTTCTATCTCCACCCAACAAAGGAGTCTGTGGACCTAATCATCGGGGCTCACGTACAATTCCCTTCCACAAAATCTTACGCTTCCGGAACCCAGCTGTTCCGTGGCGTTCTATCCTCCAGTAGAAGGACAACCACGTCCACATTACCTCTGAGTTGCTCCTCTACGCCCTACAAAGCGGAATCTTACGCTCCGTAAGACTATGCTACCCATCATGTTTACCACGTCCATATTACCTCTGAGTAAACATCCCGTACAGACAACTTCTGCGTTGTCGTACATTGATCGCAGAACTTCCATGTCCACATTACCTCTGAGTAGTTTCGCGTATCCCTCCAGAGTTATTCCTACCACGTCCATAACACCGCTGAGTAGGAAGATTCCATCATTTCACCCCCATATTTGCCACGTCTATATTACCTCTGAGCAAACATGTCGGTTCTCCCAAACTTATTATCTGTACCTAAAAACCAAGGTACACAATGTCACGACCCGCACCCACCGTAAGGGTACAAGAACGTAACAACGCCCAGCCTACGTCGCAGTGTCGGCGGTAGAACGCTGTTCTAGGTCATGAACTATAACTACATAACATGAAATATACTCTCCAGAAGGAGGCCAACACCGAGGTACAACTCAATCACAATCTAAGGTAGAATGTAGCACAATAGAAATAGATAAGAAATCCTCAACTGAGGTACAGCATAAATAGAATACAAGTCTCATCATCTCTAAAATATACAACTTTGAAAATAAAGACAACAGCTATGCATGAAAAAAAGAAACAGTCTAAGCTATCTACACTATACAAGGTATCATCCTGAGCAGCTGCCTGAACCTCCCCAGGGGTCCAGGTCGCGAGTGTCAACTAGGCAAACTCCAAGTAAGGGTGCAGGGTTCCTCATCATCCTCTGTAAATACAGGTCCAGTCAGGACGGGAGCGAGCACAAAACATCTCACGCAGTTCATATCATGTTAGGAAATATAAAGCATGCAATAGAGTAAGGTACATGAAACGCTGAAGGAAAGAAGTGTATAAAAAATAGTAGAGATTTGATAACAGGAAATATCTAAATATGATAAGTAAGAACTGTAAGTCTACTGTGATTTAGAGTACAATATGGTTATGTAAACGGTCTAGAAAAATGCAATGGTAACTCCATTGTACGTGGGTGTACAATAGACATATACAATAGTTATACAATCTTGTACAATAGGATTTGATTACATAACCAATTCTACTCCCCCTCCCTAATCAATACACAAGGATCCACTCCTGTTACGTTATCTTGCACAATAGTGTACAATGTTATAAAATGGATGTATAATATTATACAATAGATGTACAATGTTATACAATAATTGTACAATGTTATACAATAGAGTACGATGGTCTATCCCAGGGACTCATATGATACTGAGAGTACAATATGCACAAGGAGTATACAAGGATATATGTATTCAATAAATACAATATGGAAGTGAAACACACATCACAATATGTATCTAGTGAATACAAGGGGATAACATCCCAAAAAGAAGATCCGTATAGTACCAATCCGTGATAACAACGTGTCAGCATCAAGTACAGTAATCTAGAGCAAGAATGTAAATCCAGACAAGTATGAAACGGTCAGAGAACGTACTCGCCTCGTATCTGAATGTCTGAAGTAAATGTACTGCCTGAGAAGAGGTGTCTGTCTCCTAATCAGAGCAACACAAGTTACAACATGTCTAAAATAAAGAAATAGACTGCTACAATGCATCTACATGCTGTCTAGGTCAAACTAGGCTAAAGTCAACACTTGGTCAACTCTAGTCAACTATCTAGTCAAAGCTAGGTCAACTGGGTCAACATAGACTCAATGAAGTCTCACTAGGCCTAACCAGTCTACCCTAGCTAGTACACACCATACAAATCCAAGGCTATACAAGCCAACACAAGTCACATATCAAGATACATCATATTCATGCATATTCAACATTATATATATATATATATATATATATATATATATATATATATATATATATATAAGAGAAAAGAACTAACATGTAAAGCTATGTGTGTGTGTGTGTGAACATGGAGGTGTACATGAAAAGAGAAATCAACACTAGTTATGAGTTTACACTACACATGGCACAAAGCTAACCCATCTACATTACACATGTATTATACTTAACATGCATGGCTACAAGTATACATCTATATATATTAGAGTAGAGACTATTTAAGTTATAACTAACATGTATCTATACTTTACATAAATCTATATATATTATAGCAATCATTTAGAGAATGGTTACATGGCATGGTGGTTGATATAGAGTGGGGTGTCCTTGTGTAGAGGGTGAAGTTCATTCTCAGTTTAGTTCCACATTTACATATAAACTAAAGTGAGCTATCCCATAAACTGGTGTAACTAACCACATAAAATGAACCATGTTATCTGAAATCTGCCATTAAGCCAACATCTCATATGCATACAGCTCATGCATTGTCTAATACTGAAATTAACTAACATTTCAAATTAAGGGGTTGAAGGTTAACATTACATTCAAAGACATTCCACTATATTGAAAACTAAAATTGGCTTGGCAATAGGAAAATAAAGGTATATATGCTTACATGGACAGTTCAGTGTTCGAACAACCTAAAATGAACTAACATTCAATCTAAATATTAGCTATGCATTGGTTCTATGTCTACATATGAAATCTGATATTGCATTTACAATGTTTATACATTATGCATTCATATCTATCATTACATATATACCTTGCATTTATATCTAGCATTCATTATATACTTTCATGCATGTATTGTATATCATTCTTTCATTCATGCATTTATGCATTGCTTACATATATTACATTAATTGCATTCCTACATGCTTGCATTCAACCATATATATACATTAATGTAAATAGGATATATATCATATATATATCATTTCATTCATCTAACATATCATGCATTACATACTCTATATTCATTTAATATCCATACTACATAGGCTCATAGGTTACACAAAATGCATATATCGTATAGTCACTCTTCTACTTAAAACTAATACTGTACCAATTGGGCATTCACTAAATTCTAGGATTAAAGTATGTTGTAGTACTTTATGTTAGCTTTCCGAAACTTCAAACGGATCGTATTTTCGTGTCCGAAAGCTTCCAGAATCGCAAAAATACCGAAACGCGTTTGTCTTTCGTACAACTGACACTCAAATAATTCTACAGAAAGTTACAGAAAGAATTTGGCTTATTAAAATATATATTTGGAAAGCTAACTTCGATATGGTTCTTTTAAAAAAATGGGAGATAAATCAGAGTTTTAAGCTAAAAGTTATGACATTTCTAAGTTGCTATTGCTACTAAAAACGTGGATAAAAATTATGACAAATTTGGGTAGTTTGAGACAAAAGAACACAAGTATATAACATAATATATCAAGAACTCACTCTCTACACTAATATATATATATATGAGACACTATAGAACACATCTCCAATACAAAAATATGAGATTAAACATGTAATAATTTATTCATACATAACAATAACACATAGTGTGTCCAACTTTGGGGTTTTCCCACATGGACACAACCACAACACAAAGGACACTCCTATGACCTCCAAATGGACACGAAATGGACACAAATGGAGATACAACCATGGGGGTCATTCCTATGGGTTCAAAATAGACCTATATGCATGAGGAAATGAAAAAGAGAAGGGATTTATACCTTCCGGTAGATCGAATCGAAGAAAAGCCTTCCCGGAGCGACACCTACACGTAGAGATTCCAAAAGGACACGAACGAGCTCCGAATTCTCCCAAACTTGGGTAGTTTTCTCCTTGGCTAGAATGGAGAAGGAAAAAAGAAGATTTGGTGGCGAAATGGAAGGATTTGGTGGAGAAATTGCTAGGGATTGCTCTCTAGGAATTTGGGGAAGAACAAGAGAGAGAGTGTGGATGAGAATAATGAAATAAACTTGAGCCTATCCTCTCCCAAAGTGGCTGGCCATATGGGGCTATTTGTCTTATTATGGTAAGGTCCAAAATGCCCCCACTAACCTATTCTATTAGTATTAGGAAAGGGCTAATTGGTTGGGGCTAAATTAGTCATTCTAAAGTCTCTAATCACACTAACCTTATCCATAATAATTAGTCTAACCTCTAACTAAAATATTTTTATCATGTAGGCTATGGCTAACTAATGTGTGGGTCCACTAAAGTCAACACTACCCCCGGGTCCCCGTTTCAAGTCAGATTGAGCTGAAATTCGAACCCGACTCAAATAACCCCAAAACAATATCATAAATAATAAAATAAATTTCAAAAATATTTCAAAAATACAAAATGACAAAAATACTCCTGTTCCTGAAAACTGGGGGTGACAAATTCCTCGAAATTAAAACCAAACAATAGTAAAATGTCAAAATCACAAGTCATAATTTTAAATAGTTTAAAAATGATTAAAAATTACCAAAAATCATAATATGAAATAATTATCAATAAATAATAATTATAATTACAAAATTTCAAAATTACCCTCATATGGAAAATTGGGTGTTACACACAAAAGATGATAGGTCCACACAAATCATCAAGTTTATGACAGCAAGAATGAACACTCCACAAAACTCTCCATTCCTTATTTTAAAAGTAAAGAATTACATCCCCAGCAGGAGTTGTAAATTAGACAAAATAAAAAAAGGGGAGGGAACTATTTACCTTAATATTTTACCATAATAGTCATACTAGTAATTATAATAACTTCTAAAAATTAATAAAATGATAATAATTAATATAAAAATACTTGGAACTATTTACCTTAATATTTTAGAGAAAATCTAGTAAAATGATAATAATTTATATTTGGTTTTTTTTTTGTACTGATAACTAAAATCAGTAAGAAAATAATAATAATAATAATAATATTAATAATAATAATAATAATAATAATAAATCATAATAACAGTAATAATAATAATATTAATAATAATAATAATAAGAGTAATAATAATTGTAATAATAATAAACAAAATTATACATTAACAGTACTGTGATTTCTTTTCCATCAAATAAGAGAGAGAGAGAGAGAGAGAGAGATTAAAAGAGGGGAAAGGGTTCTTTTACCTAGGGTTACGACGCCGGCGGAGGGAATTCGGATGTTTGGGTCGCCGCGACGGCGGCTCGGTGGACGCGTCGGAGGTCAGTGGGTCGCGTGGGTGGCGGACGCGCGCGGATCTGCGGAGGCGGTCGACGGAGAAGGTGTTCGACGGAGGAAGGTGGCCTCGGTGGAGGCGCCCCCACGGGACAGCGGCGCTGTGCCCTGGGCCGGAGCGGCTGAGGAACAACGTGATCGGGCGATCGGCCGGGGTTTGAGCGGTGCGGCGGAGGAAGAGTGCGACGCGGTCGGCCGGAGTTTGGGCAGCGTGACGCCTACTCGGCGGCGGGGGCTTCGGTGCTCCGCCCCGGATCTGGTGGAGGCTCGTCGAGCCGGCGGAGAGAGGAGGCCGGGTGGACGTTGATTCGGGTCGGATCCGCGGAAAGGAGGAAGGAGGTTTTCCGGTGGCGGTTCGTCCGTCCAGCGCGGTGGAGCGGAGCTCGTGACGGTGGCGGTTGCGCAGCGATTTGGGCGGAGGCGGCGCTGGGTCTTCGCGGAGGAGGTCGCGGGTGGAGCACGGGAAAGGCTCGGCGTCGCCGGCGGCCAGGTGAGGGTTCTCGCCTCTATTTCTTTTTCTCCGGATTTGGGATGTTGGCGACGGTGGTTGGGAGGCTGCCGGGAATGGCCGGAGTTGACGGTTGTGGAGGAGTGGTGTTGGTGTTGGATGGCGATGGTGTTCTGATGGTTGGCGGTGATGGGGTGGCGGCCATGGCAGAGGTGGTCGCCGGTGTGGGGCTTGTGGTGGTGTGGTGGTGACGATGGGAGTCGGAGAAGGCAGTGGTGGCGACGATGGCGACTAGGAAATTTTGGGTTGGGTCTGTTGTAGTCGGGTATTGTACTGGTGGTGTCGTGTCCTGCGAGACACGGACGGGGTATCCGGGATTGTCGGATATGGAAAAAAAATGTATTTGTATTGGTAGGGATTATAGTGGATGGGAGGCACGGACACGATGCACAATGGGGTAGAAATGGTTGAGAATTATGGAGGAGTACCTCTCCTTTTATAGGAGGTGGGAATACCCAGTTAGATAAACATTAGGATTAATTTAAAACCCAATTTAAAACAATAATCAAATCCAAACTCAAATAAAATTCCAAATTTAAAACTAGACAATCTAACTCAATTTCAGTATAAATTCTATCCTTTAACTATTTAAAATAAATCCATGAAATTAAATCGAGATTTAAAATGGCCACAAAAATTTTTAAATATATTTTTTAAAAATACCAATAATAATAATTTCGAAAATAATAATATTTTTAAATATCTTTTTGAATTATAAAATATTAATATAATAATTTCGAAAATGAAATTGTATTTATGAATAAAAATTCATGTAGCTCATGTTAAGAATATTTGCATAAAATAGTAATTCTAAATTGCCACTATTAAATAAGTTAGCCTTTTACAATTAAATAAAAATAATAATAAGACTTGGCCATCTCGATACGATACTTTTCACAAATCTTAAAAATATATAGATACAAATAATTATTATATATTAAAAGTAATATTAATGTTTTCCAAAAATATGTACGCTCGTACATATTCGTACTCGTCGAGCATTCACGAATAAACGTAATTTACGCGCAATGTACAATACGACTACGTGACGTACAATACAAAAATTTAAATCAGTACCAAAATTAAAAAAAATACATTAGAAATTTAGGGGTTTTACAGATTGAGACAGCCTCTCCATTGCAGCCTCTGTTTCAGCCACCTCGCGTTCCTAGACACCCACGGTGGCCTGATAAGATGACTCAGTCTCAGCGATCAACTTCTCCTTTTCTGTGTCTATCAGGGCGGAGAGATCATTTCGCTGGATACACTGAAACTCGAAAAGCAGCTAGTACAGCTCGACCACCGATGCCTCCAGAATCTCGGCCATATGATCATGGCCCTGATGGGAACGTATCAGACCAATGTGAGGGAGTGCTATGGTTTTTGCCGTCGCGAAACTCCCATTGGCATTCATCACTACCGATACGCCCCTCTGCAGCATCTTGTATACCGCCTCAACGATAAACTTCACGTACTCATCCGCATCCACCAGCACTTGCGGTGTCATAACAGGAGTTGGAGGAGCTGCTCTAAACGGCGGACCGAAAGAAGACCCGTCGGCTTTAATCTGCGAGGCTGAAACCTCGGCATCAACGGACTCTCCCTCGACAGGGGCTTGAACTTCGCCACTGGCCCGATGAGCCAAAAGAGCGGAAGGAGCTGAGAGGGGCATCGATATCGTGCCCCAAGTAGAAGGAGCCACAGGGGTTTCCAGCAAACCCTTACCCTTCTCATGCTCGGAAGGACCTCCGACGTCAGAACTATCTCCTCTATCTCCAACACACTGTCAGCAGGCCGCACGGGACCTTCCCCCTCTGGCAAAGTAGCGAGATCAGCACTTGTTTCCTGACTCGGCTCCCCTGGAGTCAGGCTCGACGGACGAGTCTCACCTTCCTCATCGGATCCCTCCACGCGGATAGAATCTGTTGCTACCTCCCGGTCGGCAGCGACCTCAGCCTCCGCTGCTGAGTCTGGGGTAGGGCTCGGCAACGCTGCAGCCGACCTCCCCTCATTATGACAAGGAGGGCAATCAACCCTCTCCTTTGGTTCAATCATGTCTGTTGCTCCTGCAACAGGCTCACTCATCTCTGGAGGAACGCCATCTGAAGACGACGAACTCCACTCCTCTTTCTCATCTGGAAGCCCCTTATCTGCTGGGTCCTCAATGTCAGAGGCCCCCACGGTGGCTTGAACCCTCCCGAGAACTGCTTCAACCTCAGCTTCCCTTCTAACATAATCTTGAGATACTAAAATCTCTGCAGGGACGACATTGTCAGGATTCTCCTCCACGGAAGATATTCTAATCAGAGGAATGCGCTCATTAGAAGAACTCGCCACCTCTTTTGATTTACTGACGCTCGGTTTCGAAACCCGGGTCTTCTTCTTCAACTGTTCCTACAAAAGGAAAGCATATGTCACAAAAATGACAGAAGGAGCCAGACTATGGGGTACGCCTTTACCTCAGCCGGGACCGATTCCATTGGCGTTACAGGCGGCTCTTCCGTAGCTCCCCCTTGGAGTTGTCGCTTTTCTCGGCCTTTTCGGTACAGAAGAACCGGCTTCTGCGTCAGCCTGCCTCTTTCCAGCTGGAAGATCTTCCCGAGTGCCCCCCGTTGATGCTGCAGCAGCAGCCCGATATCCCGCCAACTCTGGTGGACGATATGACCGGGCCGCCGCTAACATATTCTTCGTAGCCTCTAACTGAGTTCCAACAATGAAACTAGTCTCCCTATCATAATCAGGAGGCACAATATTCATGGCACAATACAGCTTAACGGCTGAATACAAGATCTGTGGCCGATGATTGTGAACTGGTGTATTGAAACGAATCCAGTGCACCCAGCATTATAATATTGCCAACCCCAGGCTCCATCCAGTAAACTTCCAGCAAACCCTAGACTGTTACTGGAGTTCCGTAACATTAGTTGGGTGTAACCAAATTGGCGAGCAAACCGGCTCGACAAATATGGCTCCAGATAACACTTATTCTGGTTTCGGTAGACCAAGTGGGAAGGCCGAATACTCTGTAACCAACGAAACCCCTATTTTGGCAGAGTGATCGCATCCACACCAGAGTCCTTTAGGTCATGGTCAGCCTCGAAATCTTTGAAGATGGGACAGACCTTGACGATCTCCCACCCCTGAAGATAAGACAAGACTCTCCTACAGACGGGGACGCTGGTGTACAGCCACTTCCTCTTGTAGAAGCGACGGATAAAGGCGTCACCTTCAATGTGGCCGTCTTCAGGACCCAGACTCATCACGTTTGGGTGATACAGAATCAACCATCCCATTAGATAATGGAATAGTAGCTCAGTACGGGGAAAGTTGTCTTTCCTTCCCCTTTTACGGACCACATCGTCAGCAAAATCCCTCAAACCCCGTAGCAGGTTATACACCATCGTGGGGAGGAGAGCCAAAGGGAGACCAAAAACCAGTTTTACTACTGGCAAAATGAGGTTCCGGGTTACCCTCTCCACAGAGCCAGATCCGCCCGAGAACACACAGTCCCGGAGCCATATCATTAAGTATGCAGTCAACACTGCCTTGGATGACATTCGGTGCACACAGTGCTAGAAACAGCTGTATACATCTTCGCCACTCTTATTTGAACGGAGGGCCTTCTCGCCTAGTCAGCTCATTTCGGAGGTCACTTCCACGGATTTTAGCCCCTACGGAGTCGTAAACCAAATTTTTGAAGAATTCGCCAGGTCCTGCTTGAAGACGTAATCCCTCCAAGCAGTCACATGAGGCTGTGTCTTGCCTTTGTCCTTCCATTGCATCAGGTAGTGATGGCTCGCCACCTCTTTAAAAACAGCCATCATCTCCGGGTCCTTCTTTTCCAGAACAAGGATCTATTTGTTTGACAGAAAATATTCTTCGTACGGTTTCGAGCCCCAGGGAAGCTTGGACACCTCGTACATCTCATGGAGAGCCAATCCCAACTCCCCGACTGGAGAAAAGAAAGTGCCAGTCTGGGTATTGAACATTTCCAAGAGTGCAAGGAACATATGCTTATTGAGATCCACGCCGGTCTGTGTGGCACGGATAGCGGCCATCAGCCCAATCTCTTTAAGTTCAGCCTTGAACTTCGACAACACCCAAAGGGTCAACTTGTCCCACTTCGGCACGTGGTGACACCAACCTTCAACCCTAAAGCCACCATCCGTATACATAACCTTCGATGTTAGCATCCGATTTGCAATGGTCGAAGCACTAAAGGCAAAGGTGTCACTAGGGACCTCACTATAAAGGCTCCCAGGACACAAAGTTCGGCAACTGAACGAGGGCCCGGCTCGCGAGGCGGCCAAGGTATCCCTTTGATTCGAAGTAACATCAATCGAAAGATTACCCCCCACTGTCCCTACGTGAGAAAGGGTAAGCTTCCATGGCATCCTTTACTTGGAAGCTAAACGGTAGAAGGCCGTCAGTGACAATTGGCGTTCAAGTTATCACATGTACAGAACCATTCCCTTTGCAGAGAAGAACCAGTCTTCCTTAAACTTCAGTACCTTCGCCTCGGTAGAGGTCAAGCGGTCACCGAACAGGAAGGCGGGTTTCAAGAAAGTCGTATCGTCGGACTCAGTGGATTTCAGTTTGCCGCCCTTCATCATACTGTGGAGGAAAATAGACGACTGATCCCGAATTTGTAGCATCCTTTCGGAAGGCTGATTCAGTAGGATAGCAGCCTTCGCAGGGTTAATAACCTCCTCGTCGAAATCAACTCCTATTTGGTAAAGAGAAGCATCCAGAAGGACTTCATTCAGCAAAGGGATAGTCATCGACACTGACACAACAAAGACAAAAGTCAGGAAACATAGAAGCTTTAAGAAGACGAAGTGTGACGACCAGTCCTGGAACTGTGTTGACCTCATCCACATGCTGATGATAGGCAACAAATTTGATTTACAAGTGTCTATCGTTACAACAGATGGGGTTTCGGGAGGCATTTTGAGTGCTTCTCGGCAGAATCGTTAAATGAAACTCTCAGTAGTTTCATTATGTCTTTGCTTGATCTTGTTGAGAGCGGATATAGTCATATCATTGATACCCTCATAGAATCGTTCTAGGAACATCTACTTGAGTCCGACAAAGGAAGGGATAGAGTCGTCAGGCAGGCTGCGGTACCAATCATATACTGTATCGGCCAAGCAGCCAACGAAGACTCTGGTAAGAAGAGCATCACTTGACTGGAGCTGGACAGTTATTACCTCGAAATGGTTAATGAACTGACTCGAAGAGGTGCTGCCATCAAACAGTATGATTATAGGAATCTTGTACTTTGGAGGGAATGAGACTTCTTTCCATTCCACTGGATAAGGTTGTTTGATCCCAAGTCTCTGTAGACCGTATTTCTCTTTGAAGGCCTCAAACTGATTACGTAGTAGTTTTACAACCTCATTGGCATCTCCTGAGGATGGAGAAGTAATTTGCTGGCTCACCGGGTTAGGAGGAGGAACAGCATGGTAAGCACTACCCCCAGCCCCTGAATGACTGGGTGTAACTTGAATAGGTATTGAGGCTACAAGAGGGGACGGTACCCCCAGACCTGCATTGACGGGCACTGATGATGCTGTAATCTCTGGATTGACAGCAGGTGCAGTCGGTGATACTGTATGTTAAGCTATGATAACAGCATACATACTCGCGATCATTTCAGCCATGGTCTTCAATTTATCTTCCAGTACGACAATTTGTTGTTCCTGACTTGTCGAACTAGAAGTGTCTGGATCTTCCGTAACAACATAGGCTAAAACTTCTCTGGGTACAGTAGAAGACACTGTCTGTTCAGAGCTTTCGCTCTATGCATCGTAATCAGAGAAAGAATCGTCCCCTGAATGAGAAACAGAGAAGTGACCAGAAGGATCTTGGAGAAGACCCCTACGACCGGCTGTGTCTCGACTTCGAGATCGGGTGTGTCGAAATACTCCTTCAGAGGATTCATGGAGTAAACTAGGCTTACGGGGTTTGCCATGCTTTGAACACTTCCTACCCCCAGTATCCCGAGGCGCCATGTTGACGAAAGCAAACAACACCTCATTTTCTTCTTCTGACATCGGTTCAGAAGTTGCACGGTTCAGACGATCGAAGACAGATCGTTTTGTTGTCTGGCAACAGTACTGGATAACTACTTTGTGATTATACTGGCGTTTAAGTGGTTGAACTGGAGGTGTTGAGATGTTGTTCCGTTTTGCTTGAGGTGCTTCCGGAGGTCAGAAGTGATGACGGGACGAGGTAAATTCTGAGGAATATACTCTTTGACAACATTCGGAACATAGTTCCGATTCTTCAAGTATTTAGTCCTGTGAGTATACAGAGAAGTAGTCACTTCATTAGCATAGGTGTCAGGATTCTTCATCCTGGAAGTTTGCTTCTGATGCAGGTTCAACTTCGGCATTGGCCGCCTGTATTTTGCCAAAGTTGATGTAGATCAAGGCCTATTGAGATAAGCCTGTAGATCAGCAAATTCACCCCCAGGGGCTTCCGTCTGAGACACCATTAGTTTTCCCTGCTTCGATCAAAATATCCGGAGGGTAGGGAGATCTTGGAATTCTGCTACCGGAGTAGGCAGAATACCCCTTTGATCAGTACATTTCCCTTTGGCAGAGATAAAAGAATTCTTGTTTGAGAGAATCCTCGTACTGATCGGTACCGAGGCACGTTCAGATTGATCTTCTGCAGTAAGAACCAAGGAAGACCGAAATGAGACCAAAGGACCTTTTCCCTTGTTTTGTGAAGAAGGGTTGGCTAAAGAGCATTTCCCTCTATTGTCTTCTAAGTCATAGAACGAGGAAGTTTTAGAAAAGACCAACGGGCCTTTTCCTTTGTTCTGAGGAGGAAGAGGAACAGTCAACATACTACCCCCAGTAGATTGCGCTGGAGCAACATGGTGCTTGAAAAGAGGAGCAGAGCCTTTTCCCTTGCTGTGAGAAGAAGGAAGATTAGCCAAAGGGCTATCCCTATTAGACTGCGCTGGAACAAGAGGGGTAGCCACCTGCGCTCGGGTTGAGGCAGAAGTAGGTGCCTTGGCCGATTGCGCCTGAGAGGATTTGACAGATGGTCTTTTGGCTACAGAAATACTAGGAGTTGCAACTTGCACAGCAGGAGTTTTGATCTCAAAAGGCTTAAGTTGCACTCTGGTTAAAGGGGCAGTTGGTTGTGCAGGAGCAAAAGTTGCTGTAAGTTGCGCCAGGGAAAGAGAAGTCTTGCACTTTGCCAAAGCAGCATAGGAAGTGGCTTGTACAGAGGCAAGAGAAGAAGTGTGCTACACCTGGACCACAGGGGCTTTGGATTGCGCCTTGGCAGAGGAGATGGAGACTTGCGCAGAGGCAGAAGTTGCTACTAGCAGCATGTCAGAGGAGACAGCAGGCTGTGCAGCAGTCTTGGGAACCCACACTGGTCGAACCTTGCTCGTGGCAGAAGTTGCACTACGAAGGGTGGTCCTGGAGTTGATCATGGCTTCGTAGGCCATCTGGTTGACCTTCACAACCAGCGTCTTCCGCGTCTTTCTGATAGACGCAACGTCACATTGAGTTGTCACTTCCTCGTCGGAGGAGAAAGTCGTCCCTAGCAGAGTCGCCATTTTGTTTACAAAAACAAAAGTCTTTTATTTCACAAACTTTAAAGAATAGTACAAGAGTACAATAAATTCTAGAAAAGTACAACTATAGGAATCCGATCTGAAGACGATCGCTTTATCTCTTGGACGATGTGAACTTTGAAGACGATAGCCTCTGAAGAATACAACAGCACTTGGACAAGAACTCCTGGTCTCTGATGATAATATGATCTGATCCCCCTAATGAAGGACTTAAAACTCTATTTATAGAGTTCTTAGAAATAACTATTTTGTAGTTATTCTGGATTGCGCACAATGAACTGCGCTGGAAACTGACTGCGCAGACTACAAACTGCGCTGGCCATTGGGCAGTTGCTCGATCGTGGGCTAACCATATTCAGATGCGTGGCGTTGTTTGATTGAAATGCGCTTGGTCGTGTGCAGACGGTTGCCACATGGTGAGCAATTGATGGCATATAAGCCATGTAATAAATGTCAGTTATTTGATGAATCGTGCTAATCGAATAGCGCTAGCTTCCGACTGCGCTTCCTTCTAGTCAATGGATAGCGCTATAATCGAACTTGGTCAAACTGTGCTGAGGTTGGACCGGCAAATTGCGCTGAGGTTGTACAGCTGTTCTCGAGTGCTGTGCTGCACAAAAAACGAACGGACTCTTCATTTTTCGGGCTGTCAGAAGATCTAATCTTTGTCAGGTAATGATGGCGTTGCCACGTCAGCGTAGCACACTCGGGGGATAGTACAGTTCAGCTTGCACGTTTGATTTGCAGCGCAATCTATCTCCCGTACAGTTCATTTGAAGGGTGCGCAATTGAGACTTCTCTGCCTATTTGATAAATACAACGTGATTTTTAGGACATACAACATGTAAACTTGATATGACATGTATAAACTTGATAGTGGCCCGTCGAGGCACACTCCTGACAAGTACTCTCGGCATGACAAGTATATCTAACATGACATGTATAATCTTGATTGCTGTTGTGATGGCTATACTCGCCTTGCTAGTGTAACACTTGTCGTGATCCCGTAGTTGACTGTGCCTGTACAAGCTTTATGTCTCATCTTGCATCATATCTAGGATAAGGATTCTTGGTTACCACGGTCAGGGATTCATAATGAATCTGAATAGGTTAATGACTAGATTAATCAAGTAGTTCACATAGAGAGATTTTCCAGTTACAGGCGATCCTGTTATCCCGGACACACCTGTGGACTTGTAGATTGCCGATGAGTAGGGCACATTTCTAGCACACGGTCATGTGTTGCACTTCTTGAATCATAAGTACTAAAGTAAACTAGTAATCTTGATAACTCTTGTAACCCTCGCCTGGATAACCTGGATAGTCTGTAGGGCTTGTGACCGCGGGAACATCTCAATTGCATCTTGTTAGTAACTAGGCCTGTGATAACCCTAGTTAGCTAATGCTAGCAAGCCGTAGGACTTGATTAGCCGTGCCTGATTGATTGTCTCATGAATAACATATAAATTATATTCCACCTCTTGTTTCTCTAATGCAAGCTAGCATGCCCCTTTAACTTATCTTTCATGTTATTTAATTATATTCTATTTTCATTTCTTCTGGTTATTATATGCTGATTTTAGTTCCTAAGTGGAGCCTCCCTTGTGGCACTTTCTCTTTCTGGGGTCTGACCCAGCTAGTTTTGTATGGCCAGATTTTGGAGAAGCACCCAAGGATCTACCTATATTTCAGCCAGATAGTGAACATCAGGCGTAACCCCGGCAACGAGTGGGTTTCTTATTTTGCTCTCCCACTCAATTATAAATTATTCTTTTATGATATTTAGCCGTCGAGCAAGTGTTAGCTCGTGTTAAAACTTAATTTCTATTTGCCTAAGTGCTGTAACATGATTGAAAAATCCTAGGGTTGATCATGTATGACTTAACTCTTGCTAGTCTTTACATTTTGTATGACTAGCTTCATGATTATCTGAATATGGAATGTTTGGGATGCCTTACGTCATATGTCTGATGATCTAACATATTGTAATAATTATTTGCTTGCTTGAGATTGAGACACTAGGCTTGTTTTTACCATAAGAGACTGATGGCTTGTAGATAAACCCTTATGCATCTAGACAGCCGTGACTGTATTACGAGATGGGTTTCACTTCAATGTACGTAGCTGGCTGTGTCTGTCCCCCGCTCTCCAGTATCCTGGTTCTCGGGTATGACACGATTTAAGTGGTGGCCCATGAAGGTATTAAAATCAAGATGTGTGAGGGTTTTACTGAATAGATGTCTCAATCAGCATTCTTCCTTGATTTCTACTCGTGTTTTCTAATCCTCCTAAAACCTGACCTGATAAGGTGCTTCTATCCTTGATCAATATTGGTCCTTCCTTATTGTTTCTCATGTCATTTTCTTTAGTGGCATTGTTCCTGATCCTACCGATCAGCCGGTGGAGCACCTCCAGTGAACCAGCAACAGCAAATAAATCGCAGCAACCTGGGGACCAAACCCAGTACTCAGGGGAAGCATCCAGAGTCATTCCTTTCGGGGATCCAGAGCCGCTAGTTCAGCCAGCCCAGCCTGTAGCTCCTGACAATAGAATCCTGATAGGACTCATCTGGGATGTGCTTGCATCACAAGATCGTCGAGACGATGCCCTAGAGCAGACTGTACAAGATGCTATGGACAGAGTTGGCTATCAAAGGAACAATACGGATAACAGCTTCAAGCGCCTGAACCTTTATTTCTTTGACGACAGTGAAGACGCTATTGCTACTGATGCTTGGCTACAAGATATAGAGGTTATTCTGGAGGCAGTTCGAATTCCAAAGGAAGAGAAGGTAGATGTTGTGCGCCTACAGTTATTGGACATAGCCCGTAGCTGGTGGGCGATGCTAGCAGTTGGTTTGGCGATGCCTATCTTATGGACGGTATTCAGCAACAAGTTCTAGACGAAGTATTTTGATCCAGTAGCTCGGTGTGATCTGCAGAGCAGATTCAGTAATCTTAAGCAGATGGAAATAATGGTCGATGGATATGCGGTCAAGTTTTCTAGACTTAGTCGATTTTATCCCACCTTGGTGGCGATCGAATTGGACTGAGCGCAGTGATTCCAGCAGGGACCCCACCTAGAGATTATTTTAGCTGTGGAGCATTTTAAGAACCAAATATTTGATGCTATTTTACGAGCAGTTAAAAGGCATGAATATACCTCCCAGAGGATAGTTGATCGAACTGGAGGACGGAAGAGGCCTCATGGTCAGTTGTCTCTGCCATCAACACCAGCCCCGGCAGCTAGGGCTTTGACTACTGGAGCTCCTAGGAGGGCGACCATAGTTTTGTTGGTTTAGCACTCGACATCGACGTACCTTCAGCAACAGAAGCAGAAGCAATCTTCCGCAAAGGACTGCTCTCATTATGGGAAGCCTAAACACGTGGTTTCAGTGTGTCGCAGAGCACAGGGGTTGTGCTTGGCTTGTGGGGCACCGGACCACATGATAGGGTCATGTCCGCATAAAGCCAGTTTATCTTCTTCAACCTTAACCTGTCCATTGGTTAGGGGTCCAGCGCCAGTGTAGCAGTAGTAGTACCAGCCTTCGAAGCTATTGTCGCCTCAGGCACAAGCATGCTAGCAACAGAGACCGTAATAGTATGCTCAGGCCCAAGCTCAAAATTAGAACAGACTGAGAGGTCACAAGCAGAGGGGACCAGCACTAAGAGGACAAGATCAAGTTATGGCTCTGACGATAGCAGAAGAATTGGCATCAGGTGAGGTGGTGGCAGGTACCATTCTCGTCAACTCTTTTCCAGTATCAGTATTATTTGATTCGGGTGCATCGCATTCGTTTATGTCTGCATGGTTCACTACATGGATAGGACTGGAGCCCGAGTCATTATCAGTAAGGCTTAATATACTTACTAGTAACGGTCTTATGGGAGTAGATATAGTCTTTTCCTCGTGTCGAATCATAGTTAGCGGTAGAGAGTTTCTCGCTAGATTGATAGAATTTCTGATGGCCGACTATGATGTGGTCCTATGAATGGATTGGTTGAAGGATCAGTATGCAATAATAGACTGCCATATTGGCAGAATTATTTTTGGTGTTCTCGGCGAAGAAGTGTAAAACCCCTAAATTTCTACTATTTTTTTGATTTAATTTGGTACTGATTTAAAATTTTGTATTGTACGTCGCATAGTCATATGGTACGTTGCGCACGAAAATTATTTTTCTTGCTCGTCGAGTGCGAATATGTACGAGCGTACATATTTTAGAAAAATATTTTTTTTCTATTTTATTATACGCTTTCAAAATATTATATATAATTATTATTCTTGCTATAAAAAGTCTTTTGTTTTTAGCAGTTATTAATCATAAATAATATTTTATTGTATACTAGGAAAAGCATAATTATGAAAATATTATTTGTGCATACATATATATATTTATAATTATTTATTAGTTTATTTTTAATGTAATTTTTGAAATTAATATTATTAGTATTTTAGAAAATATATTTTGAAATTATTGTGGCATTTAAATCTTGATTTGAATTTATGGATTTATTTAAATAGTTAAATATTTGCAATTTGATTTATCCTATTTGATTTTTGTAAACCAAAAATTTAATTGTATTTAAATTGGATTTGTATTTGGATTTGGATTTGATTGATTTTAAACTAAATTACGAATTATCTCATTGGGTTTAAATCCTAATCCTATCCAAATGGGAATTCCCACATCCTATAAATAGGCAGGTACTCCTCCATATAATTACTCCACAAAAATTCCATCAATACCACAAACAGTTCTTCTCGTGCATCGTGTCCGTGTCCCTTCCCGATCAAATCTTATTTCATTCTTTTTTACCATTACATTATTTTCTCTCGTGTCCGACACCCCGACACAATCAATTCTCTAATCTAACCCTAAGCCCTGTCCCGGTTCACCCCGACCCCTGGCCGACCCTGTCAGCAATAGCACGTCCCCAAACCCCGCCATAGCCGTTCCGTCACCACCATCTCTTCCTCGCCTCACCATCACCTTCAACCCGATCCCAACCAACTAGTAATCCCCATCGACAGCCCAATGCTGGCACCACTCCTCACCAACCATGTCCTCTCGAAATCATCTCTACGCCACCACCACACAGTCTGCAACATCTCCGTCTTCACCTGACCACCCCATGCCGCCATCTTTCCGACACAGACTCCACCTCCCAATATAACCACATCCACGGCCGCCGCCGCAACTGCCTCCTCCTAGCCCCCTTGACTTCCTGGCCAGAAGCTCACCCCGCCTGAACCCTAGTCCTACAACCATCATCATCACCCAAAACCCAAAACTATAAAACCACTCACCTCCGCCACCATCGAGCGCCGAAGCCGCCGTGTACGGTGCGCCGAGCTCCTCTCCCCAGTCAGGTCGGCCGCGCCGAGCGCACTGCTGCGGCCACAGGCCGTACCGTCGAGCTTCCACAGTGGTCACCGGCGTGCAAGAATCTCGCCTGCTCGCCGAGTTTCGTGCCGCCGTGGTGTCCGATCGGCCGTCTCTCCACGGTCCACCACGGGACCACGCCTCAAGCGTTCCCTTCCTTCGCCTCCACAGAGCACAGTCGTGCTGCTCCACCTCGTCTCCCTGCGAGCGACGCACTATCGACTCCGCGACCTATGATCCGTCCGCCTCCGATCCGCAGGCGCCGCCGGCCTCCGTCCAGAGCTGCGCCACCGTCCCTTCCTCAGGAGCCGTGCCAGGCCGTCTCCCCGATCTCCGCCCAGCCACCGAGACCGCCGCAGCTTCCTCCACCGTCAGCGCTCGATTTCCCCGCGCCTCTGGCCACCCGACGCACATCCGCCCTCCGCCGAGGTAGAACCCCCCTTTCCGATTTCCCTTCCCTCTCTCCAATTCATTTTTTTTTCTTTTTTCAATAAGGGAACAGCAGTACACTGTACAGTATTAATAATAATAATAATATTATTATTATCATTTATTATTATTATTGTTATTAGTATTAGTATTATATTTATTATTTGTTAATTTGTTAGTATTATTATTATTATTATTATTATTATAATAATAATTATTATTATTATCAGTACTATTATTATTATTATTCTTATTCTTATTATTCTTATTATCATATTTATTAGTTCTATTATTATTATTACTATTTGGATTATTATTATTATTATTATTATTATTAATTATATGTATTAGTTTAGATAATTTGGTATCATGGGTATATATATGTAAAGTATATCAAATATTCTTATTATAATAAATGGTTTAAAAATATATAGTTGTTCGAGAAATGTTTTTGTTCAAGAAATATTTTTATTATAAAGTGTAGTTTCTAAAAATATAGAATCATTCATAAGTATTTCAAATATTTTTCTAGAAAGTATTATAACCAATAAAAGTATACTTGTTAGCTAGGAAATTTTATTTTGATAAACTTAAGAGTTTTCTTGCCTAAAAAAATCGATTCTTGAAATTTTCTAATAAAAATTTGTCTTTAAAACAAAAGAAAATAATTTCTAAAACTAGTATAAATATTTAATTACTCCTAAAATTCCTCCTATTTTCGTCGTTGATCATGACTAATCATCCATTCATATTTTCTCGCAAATTCGGACCATGTTGCATCGACCATGGCTATTGGAGAAACATGACTTATTGATTATCGCACCTCACCAGGCGACACACCAGGCAAGACAACTTGCCTTTACTGTTTAAATTCTTGCTCAATATCATGCATGTTTTATTTCTTATAAGTTGTTCTTTCAAAACCATATGTAGTTGCAAATTATTATACTTTAGTTTTATTTATACATTTGGCCTAGAGTTAAGGGACTACCTTTGTTTGTGCCGCATTCATTGGCCCTGACACTTGTGTATCACGAGTCACGAGTCTCATATAGATCTCGGACGTACGTATCGACTGGCCATCGGTGCGCACATGCCGTACGATAGGCAATAACTGCTAAATAATATAGTTGCCTAGAAGACTTAGCGGTTATTAGGAATATCGTGGTGTGGATTCAGCACGAGTAGTGCATGGGGAGGGTGAAGACAGTTATTAGGCGCAGGGGCTTTCACACATTTACTTTTCTCTAGCTGCCATTTGTAATTCAGTCGAGTGCTAATGGACCATGCATTTACTTTCCTCTAGCTGCCGTTAGTGACTCATCCGAGAGCTAATGTGCCGTACATTTATTTGTTACTTTTCTCTAGATGCAACTAGTGTCTCGGTTGAAATGCTAACACGCCGTGTTTCTAGCTTCGGAAGGCCTTTGTGTGGAACATTGTCTTCAAAATGTATTTCACATAGAATGGTTAAGGACCTTTATTTGTGTAGTCACATATACTTTTCTGTTGAGCTAACTTTATTCAGTTTATGGTATGATATTATGTGTCTTGTTACGTCCCTCTGAGGACCTGGTTATCTCGCCAGGTGTGTGCTCTTATCTTTCGCAGGTATTCTAGCTCTAGCCTTGATCATCGTTATTTCTTCGAGGATGATTGCGCTTGGATCATCTTCGCTTCGCTAGCCAAACTCATTTCATTTCCATGTATTTTTTTTCTTACTTGTTGGTAGTGGATTTGTCTCCGCCCAACATATTGTATCAAGACAATTCATAATCATTATTTGAAATCTTTTATTCTTTTACTTTATGTGGATGAGGTTAGTCATGGTTTTACTGTATTTACAGCTTATGTATCCATACGAGTCCTATGTACTTCGTATGAATACAGCTGGCATGTCTACGTTCCTAGTCCTACGTATTTTGGGACTGGGGCATTACATATTTTTGTGGTGGCCTATGCAGGTCAAGATAAATTGTTTGATTACTTTACCGTACCAAGCAAGCCTGCGTATATGATTAGAAGTCTAGGATCTCATCCACATACTTGACCTCTTTTCTTGATTTTATCTACCGTTTGACTCATCAATTGCATCTTGCTTACTTCCTTCCATCCCTATTCTTATCTTCCCTTCGTGCTTGCTAGAGATTGACCCTACTAGTTAGTTGTCCTAAAATACCATTAGTTTAATTCTTTAAGTTGGGTAGAATACCTTATGTACTAGCAACCCCTTTGACCTAGTGACCTATATTAGCAAGCTTATTTAGATCCTAGAATCTAGAGGACCTAACCCGTCTAGCCAACCAAGGACTTGGACAAGAAGACTATAGGACGACTGTATAAAGACCATCACAGGACATGACTTAGAATCTTTAGAAGTTCAACTATACTTCCTCTTAATTTTAAACTCTCGTGTCTATAATTTCACTCTCTTGACAAATGTTGCTACTATAACCTAGATTTGCAAGTTCATTGATTTATCGAGCTTGTTCATGACATATGTTATTGGAAGAGCTCCCACTAACGTATCGTCTAATCAGAACCGGTGCATAATGGTCTGATCAACCGAGTGCACTTTGGTTCACTTCTATATATCGTTCTACGTGGATGGGGACATAGCTAAACTTATCCTCTAGAATTCCATCCACGATTGCCTTAACAATTCCTTGAAATTATTCGATCGTCTTTGAATCACGTATTCATATTCGATAACGCCTCCTTCGAACTCCTTATTGCTTTCGCCTTCACCTATTTTAGAAGGATGAATGTGTTATACTATGACTTCCTCTAACTGTCCTATGACCATTACCACTCGATGTTGCTATGTCTTTATCCTAAACTCCTCGTCCTTCTTCTTGGCCCTACTATGACCCTCACTCACTACCCCGACCATACCCATATTATTTTTTTCTATGATCACAATTTCTTACGACATGATTTTTGTGAAAATATTGTCGTTATTGTTCCCCATCGATACCCCCTTGTGTCTTCTCACCTCCTACTAATTCTTAATTTCGAGGACAAAATTCTTTTAAGTTGGGTAGGATGTAAAACCCATAAATTTCTACTATTTATTTTATTTTATTTAATTTGGTACTGATTTAAAATTTTGTATTGTACGTCGCATAGTCGTATGGTACGTCGCGCACGAAAATTATTTTTCTTGCTCGTCGAGTGCGAATATGTGCGAGCGTACATATTTTAGAAAAATATTTTTTTCTATTTTATTATACGCTTTCAAAATATTATATATAATTATTATTCTTGCTATAAAAAGCCTTTTGTTTTTAGCAGTTATTAATCATAAATAATATTTTATTGTATACTAGGAAAAACATAATTATGAAAACATTATTTGTGCATACATATATATTTATAGTTATTTATTAGTTTATTTTTAATGTAATTTTCAAAATTAATATTATTAGTATTTTAGAAAATATATTTTGAAATTATTATGGCATTTAAATCTTGATTTGAATTTATGGATTTATTTAAATAGTTAAATATTTGCAATTTGATTTATCCCATTTGATTTTTGTAAACTAAAAATTTAATTGTATTTAAATTGGATTTGTATTTGTATTTTGATTTGATTGATTTTAAACTAAATTACGAATTATCTCATTGGGTTTAAATCCTAATCCTATCCAAATGGGAATTCCTACATCCTATAAATAGGCAGGTACTCCTCCATATAATTACTCCACAAAAATTCTATCAATACCACAAATAGCTCATCCCGTGCATCGTGTTCGTGTTCCTTCCCGATCAAATCTTATTCCATTCTTTTTTACAATTATATTATTTTCTCTCGTGTCCGACACCCCGACACAATCAATTCTCTAATCTAACCCTAAGCCCTGTCCCGGTTCATCCCGACCCCTGGCCGACCCTGTCAGTAACAGCACGTCCCCAAAACCCGCCATAGCCGTTTCGTCACCACCATGTCTTCTTCGCCTCGCCATCACCTTCAACCCGATTCCAGCCAACTAGCAATCCCCATCGACAGCCCAACACTGGCACCACTCCTCACCAACCCTGTCCTTCCGAAATCATCTCTACGCCACCACCACACAGTCTACAACATCCTCGTCTTCACCTGACCACCCCACGCCGCCATCATCCCGACACAGACTCCACCTCCTAACATAACCACATCCACGGCCGTCGCCGCAACCGCCTCCTCCCAGTCCCCTTGACTTCCTGGCCAGAAGCTCACCCCGCCTGAACCCTAGTCCTACCACCATCATCATCACCCAAAACCCAAAACTATAAAACCACTCACCTCCACCACCATCGAGCGCCGAAGCCGCCGTGTACGGTACGTCGAGCTCCTCTCCCCAGTCAGGTCGGCCGTGCCGAGCGTACTGCTGCAGCCACGGGCCGTACCGCCGAGCTTCCATAGTGGTCACCGGCGTGCAAGAATCTCGCCTGCTCGTCGAGTCTCGTACCGCCGTGGTGTCCGATCGTCCGCCTCTCCATGGTCCACCATGGGACCACGCCTCGAGCGTTCCCTTCCTCCGCCTCCACGGAGCACAGTCGCGCTGCTCCACCTCGTCTCCCTGTGAGCGACGTACTGTCGACTCCGCGACCTATAATCCGTCCGCCTCCGATCCGCAGGCGCCGTCGGCCTCCGTCCAGAGCTGCGCCACCGTCCCTTCCTCAGGAGCCGCGCCAGGCCGTTTCCCCGATCTCCGCCCAGCCACCGAGACCGCCGCGGCTTCCTCCACCATCAGCGCTCGGTTTCCCTGCGCCTCCGGCCACCCGGCGCACATCCGCCCTCCGCCGAGGTAGAACCCCCCTTTCCGATTTCCCTTCCCTCTCTCCAATTCTTTTTTTTTCTTTTTTCAATAAGGGAACAGCAGTACACTGTACAGTATTAATAATAATATTATTATTATCATTTATTATTATTATTGTTATTAGTATTAGTATTATATTTATTATTTGTTAATTTGTTAGTATTATTATTATTATTATTATTATTATTATCAGTACTGTTATTATTATTATTATTATTATTCTTATTATTCTTATTATCACATTTATTAGTTCTATTATCATTATTACTATTAGGATTAGTATTATTATTATTATTATTAATTATATGTATTAGTTTAGATAATTTGGTATCATGGATATATATATGTAAAGTATATATCAAATATTCTTATTATAATAAATGGTTTAAAAATATATAGTTGTTCGAGAAATGTTTTTGTTCAAGAAATATTTTTATTATAAAGTGTAGTTTCTAAAAATATAGAATAATTCATAAGTATTTCAAATATTTTTCTAGAAAGTATTATAACCAATAAAAGTATACTTGTTAGCTAGGAAATTTTATTTTGATAAACTTAAGAGTTTTCTTGCCTAAAAAAATTGATTCTTGAAATTTTCTAATAAAAATTTTTCTTTAAAACAATAAGGGAATAATTTCTAAAACTAGTATAAATATTTAGTTACTCCTAAAATTCCTCCTATTTTCGTCGTTGATCATGACTAATCATCCATTCATATTTTCTCGCAAATTCGGACCATGTTGCATCGACCATGGCTATTGGACAAACAAGACTTATTGATTATCGTACCTCACCAGGCGACACACCAGGCAAGACACCTTGCCATTACTGTTTAAATTCTTGCTCAATATCATGCATGTTTTATTTCTTATAAGTTGTTCTTTCAAAACCATATGTAGTTGCAAATTATTATACTTTAGTTTTATTTATACATTTGGCCTAGAGTTAAGGGACTACCTTTGTTTGTGCCACATTCATTGGCCCTGACACTTGTGTATCACGAGTCACGAGTCTCATATAGATCTCGGACGTACGTATCGACTGGCCATCGGTGTGCACATGCCGTGCGATAGGCAATAACTGCTAAATAATATAGTTGCCTAGAAGACTTAGCGGTTATTAGGAATATCGTGGTGTGGATTCAGCACGAGTAGTACATGGGGAGGGTGAAGACAGTTATTAGGTGCAGGGGCTTTCACACATTTACTTTTCTCTAGCTGCCATTTGTAACTCAGTCGAGTGCTAATGGTCCGTGCATTTACTTTCCTCTAGCTGCCGTTAGTGACTCACCCGAGAGCTAGTGTGCCATGCATTTATTTGTTACTTTTCTCTAGATGCCACTAGTGTCTCGGTTGAAACGCTAACGCGCCGTGTTTCTAGCTTCGGAAGGCCTTTGTGTGGAACGTTGTCTTCAAAATACATTTCACATAGAATGGTTAAGGACCTTTATTTGTGTAGTCACATATACTTTTCTGTTGAGCTAACTTTATTCAGTTTATGGCATAATATTATGTGTCTTGTTACATCCCTTTGAGGACCTGGTTATCTCGCCAAGTGTGTGCTCTTATCTTTCGCAGGTATTCTGGCTCTAGCCTTGATCATCGCTATTTCTTCGAGGATGATTACGCTTGGATCGTCTTCGCTTCGCTCGCCAAACTCATTTCATTTCCATGTATTTCTTTCCTTACATGTTGGTAGTAGATTTGTCTCTGCCCAACATATTGTATCAAGACAATTCATAATCATTATTTGAAATCTTTTATTCTTTTACTTTGTGTGGATGAGATTAGTCATGGTTTTACTACATTTACAGCTTATGTATCCATACGAGTCCTATGTACTTCGTATGAATACAGCTGGCATGTCTATGTTCCTAGTCCTACGTATTTTGGGACTGGGGCGTTACAAGAAGAGTTTTTATTTTTCAAAGGCGAAGTAGAACCTTCTCCACCAGTCTTACGGATGGCAGTAGTAGGAGCAGTTCAGTTTCCCAGAGTAGTAGAAGAATTTCTTGATGTATTTTTTGAAAAGCTTCTAGGTATGCTGCCAGAGAGAGATAGAGTTCACTGTTGATTTGATTCCAGGGACGACACCAGTATTAGAGAGAGTCTACATAATAGCAGCATCAGAATTGGAGATCAAGTACAAGATGATTGAAGAACTCAGAACCAAGGGATTCATTCGTGCTAGTGGATCGCCTTGGGGAGCCACGATACTTCTTATGAAAAAGAAGGTTGGTATGTCAAGATAATGTGTTGATTATTGTACTTTAAATTCTGTAACAATCAGGAACATATATCCCCTATCAAAGATAGATGATTTATTCGATCAACTCAGTGGGACAGCAGTATTCTCGAAGATTGACTTACAGTCGAGGTGCCATTAGATCAGAATCAGAGAGAAAAACATTCCGAAGATGGCATTCAGATCTAGATATGGGCATTAGGAGTTTCTCGTTATGCCATTCGGAGCGACCAATGTGCCAGCAGTATTCATGGATCTCATGAATCGCATATTCATGCCCTATTTGAATCAGTTTGTGATAGTGTTTATAGACGACATCTTAGTCTATAGTAAGAATGAAGCAGAGCATGAGCAGCATCTCCGAGTAGTCCTTCAGATTCTCAGAGAGCACCAGTTGTACGCAAAGTTTAGCAAGTACGAATTTTGGCTTGATCGTATTTCGTACTTAGGTTACATCATCACCAGAGGTGGAGTGGAAGTTGACCCCAAAAGATAGTGGCTATAGAGACATGGCCAGTATCCTGTACCGTCACAGAAGTTCACTGTTTTCTTGGATTGGCTGGCTATTATCGACGATTTGTATCAGACTTTGCTCGAATTTTAGCACCATTTATACAGTTGACCCGCAAGGATGTGCAGTTTGCTTGGACAATAGAGTGTCAGAGTTCCTTCAAAAAGTTAAAGCAAAGGTTGATGATGGCACCCATTCTCACGCTTCCAGATGGGACTAGAGGATTCTCAGTTTATTGTGATGCTTCAGGAAGTGGATTAGGATGCGTCTTAATACAACGTGGCAAGGTAGTAGCTTATGCATCACGCCAGCTTCATGATCATGAGAGGAATTCCCCAACCCTTGACTTGGAGTTAGCAGCAGTGGTTTTTGTACTTAAGCTTTGGAGGCATTACTTGTATGGAGATCGAGTAGAGATTTTTACCGACCACAAGAGCCTTAAATATGTGTTTACCTAGAAGGATCTTAACATACACCAGAGAAGATAGCTAGAGTTGCTAGTGGATTATGATATCAACCTGCAGTATCATCCTGGGAAGGCCAACGTAGTTGCAAATACATTGATAAGAAGAGCCAGAGCTTATTTTCTAACAGCACAGTCAGAGTTTTTAGCAGATCTTCAGAAGATAGGAATAGATATTGTTCTCTCTACCAATGTGGCATTGATGGCCAGTATGCAAGTTCAGTCCAGCATAGCTGAGAGAATCAAGATAGCTCAATCAACGAATTCTAAGCTTCAGCGTCTTAGGGAAGAATGTGAAGCAGAAAGAAGAGTAGAGTTATGTATTCACGAAGATGGCACGCTCCGACATGAAAGGCATCTTTGTGTACCCAGTAGTGACATCAGGCAAGAGATCATAGCAGAGGCTCACAGTTCACAGTATTCAATTCATCCTGGTGGTATAAAGATGTATTGTGATTTCCGTCAGCATTTCTGGTAGAATTGCATAAAGAAGGAGATATCTTGGTTTGTCTCTCGTTGTTTATATTACCAACAAGTTAAGGCTGAACATCAGAGGCCAGCTGGACTTCTTTAACCTTTATCGATCCCAGAATGGAAATAGAAATATATTATCATAGATTTTGTAACTGGATTACCTAAATCCCCAGTTGGAAGAGATGTTATTTGGGTTATAGTTGACCGACTTACCAAGGTAGCTTCTCCATTTCAGGATTGGTCAATCGACGGATCAGCTAGCAGAGATGTACCCTAGGCAGATAGTCAGATTTTATGGAGTGCTAGCCAGCATCATGTCTGACAGAGATTCAAGATTTACATCACACTTTTGGCAGAGTCTTCAAGAGAGTTTTGGAACTTGTCTCAAGTTTAGTTCAGCTTATCATCCGCAGACAGATGGTCAGTCGGTGTAGTTCCCCTTCCCGTGAAGTCAATTGAAGGAATCGAAATGCCGACGGCGTTCGGACTTAGCCTTACAACGGTAACTCGAAGACATCGCTCAGGTGGGATAGTTTCGGTGAACTTGCCTCATCTTAGCCTTTACTTAATAAATCGTGTTTTCAACTTGTACAATAGGCTTGATAATAAAAAAGACGAATCCACATAGCTAAGGGAATAATCCCGACGGATCGAATCGAGTTTAGAACATGGAAAACGTCCCACGGTCGGCTTAGAATGATTGTACGACGTGCTTTGAAAATGACACTCGGTCCTTCGTCCCATGGCTTGGGAGAAGGAAAGTTGGTATTCGTCGTAAACTATGAGTTAGCCTAAGTCATAGGCGTCGCCCGCGTAGATGCTCAATAAAGCATACACGTTTCCTCGAATACAAGGCTCGACATAGCCTTGATCGTCCCACGAGCTAAGTTGTATCGCATGGCTTATGGCATGAGTTTAGGTACCCAAAGAATTTGGTTGTTCAAGTTGAGCATATGCACGGTTCCACGATCTTAAGGCTCGTCACATAGAGTGTGACTTGGATTATAGTGTCGATCGAATTACATTGGAGTATGAGACATTCCTATGCACGTTAAGATATTCGAGGTGGTCCCTCGGTTGGGAGTCTCGCGTTCCTATCCACGTTAAGATGTTTCGAGGCGGTCCGTCGGTTGGGAGTCTCGCGTTCCTATCCACGTTAAGATATTTCGAGGCGGTCCCTCGGTTGGGAGTCTCGCGTTTCTATCCACGGAAAGATGTTCGAGGTGGTCCCTCGGTTGGAAGTCTTACGTTCCTATCCACGTTAAGATGTACGAGGCGGTCCCTTGGTTGGGAGTCTCGCAGCCCCGATGCACGTAATGCAAAGGGTGGTTCAGAGCACGAGTTGCTAAGTATAGTTCCAGTCATACCAACAAATTAGGCTATGCATTTACGTGAGTCTAGATGTCTTGTAGGTGCGTGGTCATTGGACACCTTATCGACAAAGATTTTTGCCTAGACTGGTTATATGCCGGGGCACCGGGCCCAGTCATCCTAGGGGGTAGATGTTATAGCAGCGCATGCTTTTATTACGTGGGTAGTCGGGGGCTTTTAACGAGGCTCGCTACCTGCGCTGAAGGACCCGAGCTATGTCCACGATGGCTTGTCATGCTAGTGGCCTTTCATATTGATAATTGGCGTGCTAAGCGGTGAATCCGCATGCACGGTGTCGGTCATAACAAAGGAAGTGTAAGCACGGTATGTGTTGAATGGTGAAATGTGTGCTCTGTTGCACCCAAAGTAATATAAAGCCTACGATTCGGCTATACGTAAAGACACGTGCTTCAGCACGAGATATGGCATCGTGTTTGAGTTCTCAACACCGGTTCCACAAGTCGGGTTATACGTTACGAGTTAAGTCGAGAAGGACCGTAGGGCAAGTTTGGTTAAGTCATGTTGAGTTACTGGGCACGACCTCGAGATGTGAGGCACGGCCGCATCTTTCCAACACGAGTGTAGGCAAGACAAAGCGAGGAGGTACTGCTTCAATGATACTAAAGCATGAATCGAGTTTATTGTATGACCGAGTCGTTACGTCACAGACTATGGCACGAAAGGGCAAGCACGAGAAAATAAGTTGACGTTATTGGAACGAGAAGGTCTAGCGATAAAGTATGAGTATATTATTAGTGCAAGGCATGGTAACGATCTAGAGACACATAATAGATCAAGGCGTCAGTCCTAAAATCGATCCTAAGGTAAGACTAGAAAGACAATTGTAAAGGGCTTGTATTGCACAAAGTAAAATAAACGTGTTGGTTTTGTATGGGTGGACGAGGAGCTCACTCCACCAGTATAGTTGAGTACTGACATCCACATAGTTTTTATGTGCAGGCGCAGGTAGAAGCTCGTGGTACGGGGCTCGCTTGGATGCGTTGAGGCATGGAGTTCCTTGGCGATTCAAAGCGTGTGGCCGCATGGAATTGAAGACTTATACAGGACATAATGTATGGACATCGCCTTCCGAAGCTTCCGCTGGCTCAAGCAGTGTAATCGAGAGATGAGAGAGAGCTGAGTGATTTGTAAAGGTGAGACGAATGTATTTGAGTGATTGTAATCTTGGCCTTGCACCCCCAATGTAATCGTTGTTTCATATCAATAAAGAGCTTCCTTTGAATGACTTTTGTTTTGATCTAAATTTCTGCTGCGTGTTCAATGTCTCTGCTCGGGACTTCTGTGCGACGACCCCGTTGCCGCCGTTGTAATCGACCGTTATGGAACCCGCCTTGCACGAGCGCAATCTAGGCTCGTGCGGCATCACGCCTTGGCGAGGACGATCACTCCTACGGGAGCGGGGCATGACAGTCGGAGCGTACAATTCAAACTCTCGAGGATATGTTACGAACCTGTATACTAGACTTTGGTGGTTCGTGGGAAATTACCTGCATCTAATGGAGTTCTCCTATAATAACAGTTTTTAGGCTAGTATCTAGATGGCACCATTTGAGGCACTATATGAGGAAGTACAAATCACCTTTAGCCTGGGATGATGTAGGTGAGAGACAGATGTGTTGTCCAGAGATGGTTACATAGACTATCGAGGTGGTCCAATAAGTCAGAGATCATCTTCGAGTTGTACAAGATCATTAGCACCGTTGGGCCAATTCTCATCGGTGTCCTCTTAAGTTTTCTATCGGCGGCCACGTATTCCTTAGCATCTTGGCTACCCATGGCATCATTTGATTCGGCATACGGGAAAAGCTTAGTCCTAGGTATATAGGACCGTTTGATATTCTCGAACGAGTAGGTGATGTGTCATATCGTCTCGCTTTTCTGCCATCGTTATATGAAGTACTTAATGTATTCAAGAATCCCAATTGCGACGGTACATTCCAGATCCGAGCCATATCCTTCATCATTCAGAATTGGTTGTTAGTACCAACCTTTCGTATGAGGAAAGGCCGGTATCCATATTGGACCGAAGAGAAAAGGTACTCAAGAACAAGACTATTAGTTTAGTCTGTGTTGCTTGGGGTCATCACTCTTTAGGTGAGTTAACTTTGAAATGTGAGGATGATATCCGATCACGATATCCATACCTTTTTGACTCATAAGGTATAATATCTTTGTTATGCCTTATGTTTCTAATTTCTTGCTTACATGAATGATTGCTTGATTAATTGCTATTCATAAATTGCCTATAATTAGTATAGCTTATCCCGACACCTCTAGCCTCTTGATTAAATTCTAAGGACAAAATTCTTTTTAAAGTGGGTAGAGTTGTCACTCCCGTTTTTCGTTATACATATTTCTAATATACGTATACGGATTTCTGACTTTTGTCAGGTTACCCGTATTTTGACTTGTCTTGCTTAGCCTAGTCTTAGTTTAATCTTAACTTAGTTTATTTTGATTTGGTTTGGTTCAACTTAGCTTGGTTTGGTTTGAGATGGAGAGGTTTGGTATTTATATCAAACTCCTCTCTCTCCCCTCAATTACTTTTCATTTACTTCTTCATCTTCTTCATTTACTCCTCCCACCTACCAAGCTCTAGGCAAGTACAACTTTCTTTATGATGGATCCTAAGTTTCTTTGTTCCATTCTTTTCTTTACTTGATTCTAAGCCTCTTTAGAACTTATCATTTTTGGTTTTGTTGGATACATTTTTGTAGATCTAAGTTTTGATCTTCTTTTTTTTTTCTTGGTTTTGATCTACTAAAACTTGGTATTTTTGAAAAATAGTTACTTCATGTTGTAGGAATTCTCGTTCTACCCAATTTAGACCCTTAGAAGTCCTGATTCTGACTTGTTTTGAGGAAGTTATGGCATTTTGAAGCAATGGGTTCCTTGAGAAACTCTCGATCTTTTGGAGAAGATGAGCAGTCGCGTGCGCGCCAATTGGTACGGTGCCATCTCTCAGTACGCGCCATTTGGTGCCGTATCTATCAGTGCGTGCCACTTGGTGTCGCACCTATCAGTGTGCGCCACTTGGTGCCGCATCTGTCCGTGCACGCCACTTGGTGTCGCATCTATCAGTGTGCTCTACTTGGTGCTGTGCCATCTCTCAGTGCACGCCACCCCTTGGCCCAGTGCCTCTTAGCCTGGCGCCACCCAGCCCTACTAGGCGCCACCTGTTACTCTTACTTTCTAGGTGCCACCTGTCACCTCCCTGGCACCGCTTGACTAGGTGCCACCTGTCACCTCCCTGGCGCCTCTTGACTAGGCGCCACATGTCACCTCCCTAGCACAACTTGACTAGGTGCCACCTGTTACCTTCCTGGTGCCACCTGACTAGCACTACTTGGTTGCATTGATACCCCCTTGCCTTTACCCCCATGCATGTTCTCCTAGTTTTTGTAGTAAATGCTTGTGATCTTGCATGACAAGTATACCTAACATGACATGTATAATCTTGATTGCTGTTGCGAGCTATTCCTGTCTTGCTAGTGTAACTCTTGCCTTGATCCCATGGTTGATTGTGCCTGTACAAGCTATATGTCTCGTCTTGCATCATGTCTAGGACATGAATTCCTGGTTACTACGATCAGGAATTTATAGTAAATTTGACTAGGTTAATGACTATATTAATCAAGTAGTTCATATAGAGAGATTTCCTAGTTACAGGCGATCCCGTTATCCCGGCCACACTTGTGGACTTGTTGCCTGCCGATGAGTAAGACACATTTCCAGCACACTATCATGTGTTGTACTTCTTGAATCATAAGCACTAAAGTACACCAGTAATTTTGATAACTTTTGTAACCCTCGCCTGGATAACCTGGATAGTCTGCAGGGCTTTTGACTGCGGAAACATCTCAATTGCATCTTGTTAGTAACTAGGCCTGTGATAACCCTAGTTAGCTAATGCTAGCAAGCCGTAGGACTTGATTGGCCATGCCTGATTGATTGTCTCATGATTAACATAGGAATTATATTCTACCTCTTGTTTCTCTAATGCATGCTAGCATGCCCCTTTAACTTTTCTTTCATGTTATTTAATTATGTTCTTTCATAATTTCTTCTGGTTATTATATGCTGGTTTTAGTTCCTAATGAAGCCTCCCTTGTGGCACTTGCACTTTCTGGGGTCTGACCCAGCTGGTTTTGTATGACCAAATTTTGGAGAAGCACCCGAGGATCGACCTGCTTTCTAGCCAGATGGTGAACACCAGGCGTAACCCTGGCAATGAGTGGGTTTCTTATTTTGCTCTCCCACTCAGTTGAAAATTATTCTTTTGAGGCGTTTAGCCATCGAGCAAGTGTTAGCTCGTGTTGAGACTTAATTTTTGTTTGCCTAAGGGCTGTAACATGATTGACAAATCCTAGGGTTAATCATATATGACTTAACTCTTGTTAGTCTTCACATTTTGTATAACTAGCTTCATGATCATCTGAATATGTAATATTTGTGGGGCTAAAAATAGAACGAACGAGCTCGAACAAAGAGTGTTCAAGCTTTGTTTGACTTAACTATCGAACGAGTTTGATTCGAGTTGAGCTTAAGGTCGAGCTCTAAAATGGTGTTTGAACTCGGTTTGATTAGAGACTCGAACGAATTGAGCTCGAGCCAAAGTCCTATTGAACATGTTATATAGACTATTACACTATTTTTCTCAAGTTTTAAAGACTTTTTTTATTGAATTTCTTATGCTCTTTACATCATAAATTTATCATCATACAAAGAACAAAAAAATGAGTAAAATTTCTAAGACAAAATATTTTTCTATATATATATATATTAAAAAAGGCATAACATATACTAAAAAAAGTCAGAATATGAGAAACCGAGCCGAGCTCGAGCCTGTTTGCGAACAAGATCGAGTCGAATAACCTATGGTAGAACTCGGTATTGATTAGTCTACGAACGAGCTTAATCCGAGCTTGGACCGAGCGGAACACGAGCCAAATGAGAACGATTTGAATAATTTTATAGCCCTAAATATTTGGGACACCTTACGTCGTATGTCTGATGATCTAACATCTTATAACAATTATTTGCTTGCTTGAGATTGAGACACTAGGCTTGTTCTTGACCATAAGAGACTGATGGCTTGTAGATAAACCCTCATGCATCTAGACAGCCATAACCGTATTGCAAGGTGGGTTTCACTTTAATGTACGTAGCTGGCTGTGACTGTCCCCCGCTCTCCAGTATCCTGGTTCTGGGGCATGACAATCAGCATCGATGACATAACATGTCACCTCTGTCTATAAGTCGCCTATTTAATAATTCAGGCAAATCTTGCCCAAGGGGCTGCTTTTGCCGACATTGAAGCCGCTAATCATTGTACTGGAGACAGACAAGTGATGCATCGGTATCTTCAGAGTCTGGAGTAGGCTCCAGAGAATGATACTGAGAGAAGACCCGGGATTAATGTGTATGCGATCGACCTTAATGGTGCCAATGTACCCTCTATAGTACAATGGTCTATTGTATCTGTTATTTTTCAGCAACATGTCTCGCTGAGAGAAGGTGGTGTTGGGGTTTGTCTCAACTACACTATGGCAATATGGGCAAGGTGCAAGATCTTCTTCAGGTTGTTGGACCTGACTGTGGAAAGAGTCAGCATGTTGTAATATATCACTGAGGATATCCCATATCTCTTTGGAGAGACATAGAAGCTCGAAGTGTGACAACCATGTTGGAGTATTAGAAAGTCGTGCCAATATATCAAAGTTGTAGAGCTTGATTGCCCCTACTGCAGAGTCTTTCCTTAGTGGTTTGTCGAAGCGAGTCTCCTTCTGCTTCAGTTTGCCATTCGCATGAGGATGAGACAGACCTGCTTCTAGACTATCTGGTGCAACAGTTGGAGTAGGGGGAGGTACAGCTTCCTCCGAGTCGTGTTGCCTTCCCGCAGGTAAGACGAACCTGAGCGGGTGACAAATAATGCATCAACGATTATGGTAGAAACCATGCGACAAGATTTAGACTTCTTTCTTTTGGTAGGACGTGTCGTATGTTTCATCACATCTGGGGCAAGATCGGGATGGACACACATAATTTTACTTCATGACATCGTAAGTGAAACTAGGCCCTGGGTGTTGTCATGGGCCAGGGAGAGGTTAACAACGTCCATTGTCGCCTTAGGAATTGGGATAACACCGTATTGGGCCTCCGTCGTTGGGAAGCTGCCTAACTGGAGGCTCACCATGTTAGCAGTGACCATTTTATTCTCATAGTCAAGTGAGAGGACTTTGACATCAATCAGTCTTTGTATTTGTTTTTTCACTACATAACAGTCACGTGTTGAGTGGTGGACATACTTATGGTAGTGACAGTACTTGGGGTTGTCCACCATACCTACTACGTTGGGACATTTGGGGGGTAGGAGCTGAAGCTTCTCGTCCTTTATTAATACGTTGAAGAGCTCTAGGACGTCCTCGTCATTAAAGGAGTAATCTTCGGTCTTGGTGCCTTTGTCGGCTTTTGATTCATAGATGTTGAACACGGTTAGGGCTTGTTTCCCCTTTTCGTCCCTGCTAGTATTAGCAGGGTTGCCGCCAAAGGGATGCTTCCCCTTGTCGCCCAGTATAGGAAAGTTTACCCCCAGCAAGCACGTATCCCGGGCAGTCCTTTCAGCACTGTCTACCCTGATAATAAATGTTGTCCACTCTGTGCATTGGAGAGCAATGTGCCAGAGTTTAATCATATGAAGCGTGTTCATGTAAAACAAGTCCATTAGCACAAGCTCAGGTACACCAGGGCATAGCCTCAAAGCTGTCTGGCGGAAGCGCTCAATGTAAGCAGGGACGAGCTTCATTTCTTTTTGGACAATATCCATGAGAGAGGACATTGTCATGTCTATTTTTCCTTCATAGAATCAGAAGAGAAAAAGTCGCTTGAGATCGTCAAAGGATGAAATACAGTTGTCAGGGAGGCTGCAGAACCACTCGTATGCCACCCCCAGCAATGCTCCAATAAAGAGATTAGTGAGCATGTCATCATCTTTTGGTAGATGTCCCGTCATGGAGGCAAAGTATGTCAAGAAGCGACGGGGAAACTCTATCCCATCGAATGGAGTCAGGGACTGTGGTTTATATTTGGAAGGGTAAACCACATTATTCTACACAGGAGGATAAGGTCGCCGAATCCTAAGTTTTTGGAGTGACTCATGCTTGTCCTTGGCGTCAAAGCGAGCGTGCAACTCTTTGAGAGCATCATGTATGTCATCTAACACTGGAGGGGCAGATGATCATGGCAAAATATGGATTTCATTCTGAGGTGGCACCTGGGAGGGTGCATTAGAGTCCTCGTTTGTCCCCGAGTCTTGGCTTGCTGGAGCAGGGGTTTTTTGCGACAACCTATCCTTCAGCTCCAGGACCACATGGGCCAATGCTTGCATGGATTCACTTAACGTATGTAGACCCGCTTTGAGGGCCTCTATACAATGCTGGTGGTTTGACCCCTTGCTGCTTCCCTCATTGTCACCTCTTGTCATATATACAGGTGATGGGAAATAGATGGTGCGGTGGATCTTTTGCTTTCTGATTCAGACTCTTGATCTTCATTATCCTGGGGGAAGACGGGAAGATTGGTATCATCCTAAGAATCTAAGGGATGGCCATCCAGCATGCTGGTAATATGCACCTCCGGAGGCATCAATGTCAGTCCCATGTAAAACTTTGTCTGGTTGAAACAATGGGTTTTCATGGAACGTTAGGGATTTACTATCTCTAGCCTGTGCAACAGTCTTCCTAGAAGAAGGTTTAGCTTTTGAATGGGTGTGTTGAAACATCCCAGTACTGGCCATACTACTTTGGGGTCGGCTTTTTGATGCGTTATCCGAGATAGAAAGATTCTTGGAACTCACCTTGAGGGATAACAAGCTCCATATAGAATTGTACAAGGCACATAGAAGTTCATCTTCATTTTCTATCGGCACGCTCTTTCTGACGCTGTCGGATAGGTGCTGCCGGCTGCAGTCATTGGAAAACGGACTGTCTTACTAGTAGAGATGCTGCTGTCCAGTTACAGCAACAATTGATGACAATATTAGCATAAGTATGCCCTAGAATAGGTACATTATCGTGCGTAATAGTTACCTCTCCGCTTTACGTTTGTGACTAATCACATCATGTAAATTTTGTGAAGAGAGATTCACATTTATACCCACTTCATACGCATGGCTAAGTCGAGCTATTGAGTGTGTATATGAGCGGTATGCTCCTCGATCTGGTTCCAGCGTATAAGATGCACCCAAATCATTTATTGTGAATGAAACCCACTTCATGCGTACAACCCACATGGGCATATGGGTTCGATAACACAAAATTTGCTCCCTTGCTTGGTTCTAGCACATTAGATGTGCCTAAGTTATAAGAAGACTTAAAGAGCTGACCCATTCTAGGTAAAGATGCGCCTGAGTTGGTTCTGTACAACTTACCAAAAGATGCACATGTTATTGTTAGCGCATGGCAATGGTCTATTGTTGGTGTTGTAGTTCGAGCGCGCATGGCACGCGTCGTTCTAGACTTCTTGCACTAGTGCTCAAAGGCATATAATACTAAGTATCCAAGTTTTGATCCCCTGCCTCTGCTGGAAGGATGGGGGCATACATGGCCAGAAAGCCTGTCGAAGACACTGGTTTTGTTTCGTGTAGAGAGATTGCTGCGCCTCGAAGTGGAGGCTTTCCTTTTCTACTGTGCCCTAGCTCGAGGCTGGCGGTTAACGCTATGAACCTCATCCTTATGCACTGACCCAGAGGTAGCTTTAACTTCTTTGACAAAGTTAGGAAATTGAGTTTGATGTGCCACAGAAGCGGTTGTGTGGGCGCATGTGACACATCTTTAGAGATAAGGAGTGTCTCACCAATAAAAAGTTGGTAAGCCATACGGGTTTTAGACACCTACGCCTTGCACATCTTTTTAGGCTTTGCGTGCCTTGGAGAGGGGGATGCGCCATCTCTATAGAGTAGATCTTCAAAATCTTATTGGTTGAAAAGTATGACCAACAACTTTTGAAAAGATCTGAACAAGTTGTCGTCTGATTACGTCACAACCTTCTCATCGATGGAGAAAGGAATCCCCAGTAGAGTCGCTATTTTGTTCTCCATGGACAAAAGTTGAAGAACTTTTTGTATTAATCGAACTAGAAAAGTACAAGAGAAGTCCTAGACTGAAAGTCTTAGTACAAATAATTCTAGGGTAGTATGATGATGGAGATCAAATACTATGGTGATTCCTTTACTCAGTTGACGATCTGAAGACAAGAAGAACTTGCTCTGACTCTATGAATCCCTCTAGATGGAATAATCTGGGCCGAAGAAGCCAAAATGAAGGAAGGCTCCTTCTATTTATAGGCTGTCAAGAAAACCAACCCATATGCACATATATGATGCATGTATAGATTTAGGCGTGCAAGAGTGCAGCGTGCATGAGATTTACTGCCACATAGCATCTTTTAACAAAATGCTGTTGCAACTGCGCATATGTGGCACACCTGATTGCCATGTGGCTATGGTTATTGCTGAGACCTTGGGCGGTTGACACTCATTATGGACATGACCGAGTTGTTTGACACGTGGCGCATACTGATGGCTCGAAGATCCTGAACTATTGTAACAGAATTGGATTTGATGCGCATGCATGAGGAAACATGGCATATGGCCCTTGGGGCACATGTAGGTCTAAGCGCATTGCTTTAAGGGTGCATGCGAAGTTTAGTCGGGTCAGCCATGTGGCAGGGCCTAATTGTAACCGTTAAATGAATAAGGATGATGCCGGCGTATGTGCTGATGTTTAGTTGTCATCTTGGATTTCGATGCATCTTTGTCTTTATCTGGGGAACGGCTTTAATGTGCGATTTGGGTATTGGGTTCATGAATAAATGAGTACATTGAGTCAGGAATAATGACCCATCGGTTGTGGCGTAGCTGTCAGCTATGTGTTATTCGAGGCACCTATTGCACCATATCCGAGTGATTTATTTGGGACTTGATATATTTTAGCATTAAATACTGAGGCAAAATTGTGAAGCCACAGGTGCATGAGTCCTGGCACGGCTAGGGTGGGCGCATGACTCTGGATGCGTATGGCTTTGATTTTTTCATTCTTCTACAATGAGTTTTAAGGATATCCGACAAATAATTACTATGTTGAGACTTAAAGAAAATATAGTAGATTATCTTTGCATAACTTTCAATGCATATAGCCTGAATCGTATCTTAGAAAATGGGCATGCCTCCTAAATGGTTGTACTCTACGACCATTTGAGCGATAGGGGCCCATCACATGACGTGCCCTTCTTTGGCTAAGATATGCATGTTTATGCTTTAGCATGATCGTATGGCTCAACCGAGATTTGATGTACTATATCCTTAAATCCATACATGGCTATCACCTTCCCAGCAGTAATAATCTCGCTTATTTCAATACCATTTGCCAAGCATGCACTTTGGTGAAATTAAATAATAGATACCCTCGACGTGTGCAAAGATACATTTTGACAACCTCCTCTTTTCTACAACGAATACAAAGGAATATATGTGGACCGATCCAACTAGCATGCGGACCATTTGAATATTTTATGGTACTGGTTGATATATCAACTCATTTATATATTTGTTCTCCACAAGAAAAACTACATTTACAAAATTTTGGCACAGATAATAAAGCTACCAGCTCACCAACCATATTATAAAATAAAGTCATAAGACTTGATAATATTAGAGAATTCATGTCAAAAATGTTTGATGACTATTATGCGTCCCATGAGATTGAACCCAAAATTATCTCGAAGAAGCATTTATTAAGTATATCAAGTCGATCGCTAGGACATTGGTGATGTGTACCAAACTTTTTATTTTTGTGTGGGGCTACACAATATTACATGCATGTTGGTCTATCTAAGGCTCATTGTCACATAACACTATTCGAGGTTATAACTTATTACTAGGTATGAACCTGATATCTCATCTACACATTTTTAGGTGCGCAACCTATGTGTCAGTTGTACTGCCGCAACGTACCAAAATGGGCCCTCAAAAAAGTTGGAAATCAAAATCGGTTATGATTCGTGTCACTCTCTATTTCCGACATACATATTTTTCCTACATTATTCATGTATATGGTATCTGGTACCTATATCATGATGTATTTGTGTCTTATAATTATACCTGACCATGGCATAAAATAGTGTCTTGTTGTGGAGTAGCGTGCCACCCCTTGTCCTTGTTTGGTTGTAGGTATGGTTCACTGCTTCGATGATGTGGAATACTGGACTATGTTGTGATCTTGATTTTATTTTATTTTGTTAACTATTTTATCTATATATGTGGCATGGCATGTAGACTTGGGCTAGAACATGTTAGGGTTAGGGCTTAGTTGAGCCACCCACCCTCTCCTCTATAAATATTCTCTTCCTCTCTCTCTTTCCTCATTCACTTTCAATTTCCTTCAACCCATATGCAAGTACTTCTTACACTAATGGAGGGACCACTTTCTCTTCTCATTTTATTGATTTCTTCCACATATTCTTTTCTATATTATGCATGTTTATATTCTCTATATGTTTAGTACTTAGTATTTTCAGATTTGATGAGTATTTTAGAGTAGATATAAGTATACAAAAGTAGGATTTTATGGTTTTTGTGTGTGTGTGTAATGATCTACCGAAACTTGTTATTTTTGAAAACCAGTTGTTCAATTTTATAGAGAATTCAATTTTATACAATTTTGGCTTTTATTTTATCGGATTTCGAGTCCTAGACAGAAAGTAGCTATGGCCATCACAAGTTTCTCAAAATTTTTATGGCTGAACTTTCTGTTCGTGATGATGACCCTCTTGTTGTTCTCTCTATAGGAGAACTGGAACCGTTACTGATATTTTATTGCAGTGGCCTTTCTAGGGATCGATGTATTTAGTGCGTGCCTGTATTATTGGTTCAGCTCGCCTTGCTTGGATACTGGCACGATTTAAAGATTATATATATATATATATCGGGTTGGGCTATTGTGCTACGACAGGCTATGAACCAAGGTTGTGACATAAAAGTCAATAATCTGACCATGATTAAACGATGTATTCTATTTTGGCACGATTTTGGCACCCTTCCTTGTTTAGTTGTAAAGGTCTCGTATTGTCTCGATAATATGATATAAGCCTATAATTCTTGGCCTACGTTTTATTTTATTGCTTGATTTTTGTCTTATTCATTACGTTCTTCCTTGTGGTTCTTGCTATTCGGGGCCTGACCCCGCTGGTTTTGTTTGGCCAGATTTCGTAGCAGAGCCTGAGGATCTACCTTTCGTGCCTGACAATGGTGCACACCAGGAGCATGAGCGTCGGGGACCATGTCACGATCTGTACCCGGTTTAGGGGTACGAGTACATGTGTACGTCCAGCCTACGTGGTAGTATCTGTGGTAGAACGTTGTATAGGTCAACAATGCTATCTAAACAGTCTAACAGATATATCAACTTTGCACAGAGGAATAATATATCATCTAGAAACATATAATCAATCACAGATATCTAAGGAAGATAATAGCACGAATAGATAAAAGATACAAAATGATGAAATAGAGTTTAGTAGCACGAGTCAAATACAAACAGAGTCTAGAAGTCTATGTCTCAATAAGTACATATCCCAAATAATATAACATGTCCCAAATGAATATATCTTGAGACAAATCCAGCAATCCTAACTGCTAGCTAAGGCACTACTAGAGGTGCATCCTCAACGGACATCGGCTCCACAGGAATCTCCTGAGCATAGTTGTCATCTACCCCAGGTCCGTAGTAGGTGGGACAGAAGTCCTCTAAAAAATATTATCCAGCCAGGATTGGAACGAAGTACAAACACTAATAGAAGTTTCATTAAATTGACAAGTGCTATAAAGACAGTAAGTAAATGAGATACATGACAAATAATCAATATTGAAATAGTAAGAAATGTAGGATAATAAGGTAATCATATCATGGTAATGAGAACATGTAAGTAAATCAGGAGTACGGTGTAGCACTGTAAGCTAGAATATATCATGTAACACTAACAATTCTTGAGCTATTAGAGTATTATATGATCGGCTTGGGACATGATCAGGCTATTCCATATGATGGGCTATGCATAAGTATAGTAATAGATCAGTCCGTCCATACATGGAAATCAATACACAAGTAATATAAGATCAGGATATACCGTGCGTGAGGTGAGGGTGAACTATGCACAAGTAATTTTGGGTATAATCACATAAAATTCTAATAACACTCCAATTCCTCCTAATAGTATAATGGATACCATGTCACGTTACGACACGGGATTCATGAAATAGGGGGCCAGCCCACACCCGAATCGATGTCGGTACATAAACAAGAAAGTACAAAACATATAAAATAATATCTTATGAAGGGATCCAAAGTATACTAATCCGTGTATCGTCGTGTCAGGAATCAAGTAAACCGCTACAAACTGATATTATAGAAATTATCAAGATAATAAAACTATCAGAGAATGTACACGCCTGCGGTCTTAAGCAACAAGTGTGAATCAAGGCCCAAAGTCGAATCATAAATACCTAAATATGAAATATATATATATGTTTATTGGTGTTCCGGTGTGTCAAACATGGATATCTAAGATTCTATATGAATTTAAGGTCAATTTTAGGTCAATACTAGGTCTCCGGGGTCAAAATAGGTCAATTTGATTCAATGGTTCACTTTTAGGGTCAAACTAGTCAACCTTGGTCAAATTAGGTCAAACCTAGGTTTCTAAGCCAATACCTTGTCATACCAAGGTAAACCAACCTATACTAGGCTATTCTAGGCTTTACCTAGGTATCTACCTATTTAGGATACCTATAAGGTATCATAAAATACCCTACTTATATATCCTATACTCTACACACATTACTTAACATACAAGTAATACACTATACATATGTTACCTACCCATAGGTAACTTATTTCCCTATTACTTTGGTTACTTAGCACTTCACCCTATTTTCCTTTACACATTACCTAACTTACCTAGCATCTAAGTAATACCCTATTACCTATTCCTATTACACATAGGTAATCCCCTATCTCATTACCTCAACCTAATACCCTATACACATAGGTAATTTTCCTTTACCTGCACATTACTATATTACCTATTATCACACATATGTGTGTGTGTCACATACACACACTAGTGTGACACACTAACCTACACTCATATATACTAACTCATATCGACACACTAACACATATGTATGTGTCTCACACTCATAACATTGTCACAATATGCACAAACTCTACACACACACACTCTAGCACTGTCACTCAAGTGTGACACACTTGTGTGTGCCAGCCAGACACACGCTCAAATACTCTATCGATTGTCACCTGCAGGGGCTAATCTCGTCCTGCCTACACCCTGTGCAACAGAAACTTAACCCACTGCTGTGTGCATATTGCTGCTAGGGAAGACCCTGCTCCCTACATCCTACAGACCAAGCCAAGGCTAGGCCCTGCCAGCTGCAAGGAAGCCCATTGTCACAAACTTAGTATTTTTGCAAGCATTTCGTCATATGTGGCACATTATCTTCCTTCTCGAAGACTCGTACAAGCCTTTCCAACCTACTTACCTAGAATGCTAAGGAAATTAAAAACAGTAGAGCAAATAGGACTCGTACGAACTTCTTCTATTACTTGGAGAATGCTTACAAGTTTTTGGTAGTGAGGAACAAATGAGGCCTCTCCCTTATTTATAGTGTCCATAGGGCTTACATGGAAATCTCAAAAAACTTCTAGAATCGACATATTCCAAGAATTATTCACTAAGAGATAAGAACAAAGAAAGATTTTAGTACATTCAGAAAGATCATGACACATCTAAAAGGATCTGGAGCCTTCTAGAAGATTCTCGGGTCCTCTGGAAGATTCTGGGGCCTTTTGGAAAGTTCTACCATCTTCTAGAACATTTTGGAAGCTTTTCGCATAACCTTGGTCCGTGGAAGGCTGTGCAACTTTGCCTCGGGGCGGGGTGCAACTTTTCGGACATCACATTCTCCTCCACCCAAGGCGTTGACGTCCTCGTCAACCATGCTCCTCGAGAAATGCCCGGACCTCGACTTCGCACTGATACAGCATATTAGTACGTTCCCAGCTAGACTCGCCGTACGACATGCCCTTCCATTGGATGAGGTACTCCATATACGGGGATATGTCTCACCGAAGAATAGTCCTCTTGTCAAGCACGACTTCCACTTCTTTGTCAAATGACGTAGTCATGGTTGCCGCGGGTTGCTTCGGAACTCCATATACGGGGATACCCCAAGTCTTCATGATAAGGCTACAGGCAATTCACATGGAAGACTGGATGAATCTTCAGCTTGGCAGAAAGCTCGAGCTTGTAGGCCACCTTGCCTACCTTTTTGAGCATGAGATAGGGGCCTTCATACTTTCGAATAAGTCCTTTGTGCACTTTTCGAAACACCTTAAACTGTTACGATTGTAGCTTCATCATCACCATGTCCTCTCCCTTGTACTCAACCGCCTTCGCCTTGCGTTAGCCCATTTCTTTATCTTCCTCGCAGCCTTCTCCAGAAATGCTTTGGCAATGTCCAACTTTGCCTTGACGTCTGAAGTGAACTGGTTGGCCACGAGGCTTCTAATCGAAGATCCCGCACTCAGCATGTATAGGACAAGCGGCTGGAGACCCATCACTAACTCGAATGGGCTGCTGTGTGACGACTCGCACCGTTGAAGATTGTAGCAGAACTGAGCGATGTCGAGGTGATGCACCAATCCCTCTGGTTTGTACTCATGAAATATTGCATGTACTCCCCGAGTAAAGAATTGACCCGCTCAGTTTATCTCTCCGTCTGCGGGTAGAAGCTGGTATAGAAGTACAAGTTCATCCCGAGAATTTTGAACACTTTCGTCTAGAACTTTCCTATGAAGTTGGGATCTCTGTCGCTGACAATGTTCTCCGGGATGCCCTAAAACTTTATGACATGGTCAATGAACAGACATGTGGCCTCCTCTGCTGTGCAGTCCATTAAATCAGTAATAAAGGTCGCATCCTTTGAGAACCGGTCTACCACCACGAGAATGGACCCAAGCACTCCGACTTTTGGCAGGGCGGAGATGAAGTCCATCGATATGCTCTCCCACAGTTGACTCGGCACGGGGAGAGGCTCCGCAGGCCCCTAGGTCTTTGATGGTCCACCGTGTCTTGTTGTCACACAAGACAGGTGCGCACAAAGTCCTCCACATCATCACATATGCAACGTCAGTAGTAGGTGGTCTCCAGCAGCGCCAAGGTCCACTTCTGCCCCGGGTGTCTAGCCCACTTCGTATCGTAGCACTCCTTGAGCAGCTGTCTCCGTAAGCCACTCCACTTGGGCATGACCACCCTATCGCCCTTGATATAGAGAAGTCTATCTTTCGGTCAGAACCTTCTCATTTTGCCCTCTTAGATGAGCTTCACTATAGCCTGTATCAGCGGATCCTCCGTGATACCCATTCGAATATGGTCCAGAATATCCCACTTGAGAAAGCAAACCATTATGAGCTTGGCCTTTCTGCTAAGAGCATCGGCCACTTGGTTCTCCTCGTCAGTCTCGTACCATATCTCTATGTCAAACTCGGTTGAAAAGTCCTGCCATCTTGTATGCTTCGGAGACAGCTTCTTTTGGGACTGAGAGTAGCTCGTGACAACATTGTCCGTCATGACTAAAAACTTGGTACCAAGAAGGTAGTGTCGCTATATCCTCAAGCTGTGCAAGATCACGGTCATTTCCTTCTCTTGTACCGTGTAGCGTCGTTCGGTATCATTCAACTTATGACTCTCGAATACGATGGGATACCTTCCAGTACTAACACCCCACTGATGGCAAAGTCGGACGCATTTGTGTGCACCACGAATGCCTTGGAGTAGTCTGGCAGAGATAAGACCAGCTCTTCCATCATAGCCCACTTCAGTGTCTCGAAAGCCTCCTCGTACTTGTGCATCCAACTCCACGCCCGATCTTTCCATAGCAGATCTGTGAGAGGTGCTGCTATGGCATAGTATCCCCGGATGAACTACCGATAGTAGTTTGCCAGGCCTAGGAATGAGCGCAGCTCTTTTGGCCTGGTGGGAGCCTTCCACTCCCGTATGGTCTAGACCTTCACACCGGCCATCCATATTTTGCCATGTCCAATCTAGTACCCCAAGAACGGCACGTCTTCTTGTGCAAATGAGCACTTCTTCCACTTATCGAAGAGTTTGTTCTCCCTCAGCACTTGGAAGACGTCCTTCAAATGCTCAATGTGCTCCTCCATCGTGTTTGAGTACACCAGGATGCGTCAAAATAGACCACGACGAACCAATCCAGATAGGGATAAAAGAGCTTATTCATGAAAGTACAAAAAATTACAGGAGCATTTGTTAGACCAAAAGGCATAACCAAAAATTCATATGTGCCATACCTCATGACGAATGCCGTATTTGCCTCATCGCCCTTTACGATCCGGACTTGATAGTATTCCGAGCGTAAATAGATTTTGGAGAAGTATCGTGCACCTCCTAATTGGTCGAATAAGTTCACCACCAATGGGTTGGGATATTTGTTCTTGATGGTCACCTTATTTAGTGCACGATAGTCGATGCACAGACGAAGGCTTACATCCTTCTTCTTCTAGAATAGCACCAATGTGTCGTACAGAGCTATCGATGATCTGATAAAACCTACATCCAGCAGCTCTTTCAGTTGCCTCTTCAACTCATTGAGCTCGGGCGGGGCCATGCGGTATGGAGCCAAGGCGGACGGCTTCGTGCCCGGCTCCAACTCAATGGCATGGTCTACCTTCCTCTACGGAGGTAGCGTCTTTGCCAACTCCTTCGACATGATATCCCCAAACTCCATAAGGACGTCATCGTTCTCAGGCGAAAGATCCTCCTGCATGGGTGCCTCCTCTCTTGAGCACCGCGAGGTAGGTTATCCCTCCGTGTCGCATCCCCTTCTTAAGTTGTATAGCAAAGAGAGCCATCTCCTTCGCAAGCACACCTCATGCAACATTTACCATGTACGGGGAGCTCTCATCCATGATCCCGACGACTCCTAGATGAAGCATTGGAACCACCTTTGCCGGTGTGAGGAAGTCCATCCCAAGGATCATGTTAAAATCGTCCAGTGGCATGACCGTAAGACTGGTGACACCCATCCGTCTTCCACTTGGACCTTGACCTCCTTGGCCACCCCTTGTGTAGGTTGTGCCTCTGAATTGACTGCCTTCATCTTTCTCGAGTCTTTCTCAAGCACCAGACCCAAGCGCTGGACCTCCATACATCCACATACATCAGCTCTCGAATCGGGACTTTGGCCACGATCGTCTTGCTCTTCAAAGCATTCAGTAGGCACAAGGTGCCCATGTGAGCCCCCATCCTAGGCTCCACGTCCACGGCCTCCTTGTACTGAACCATATTCACCCTCTTTTCCTTGTTGGTTCAGTCGCGTGTGAAGTGATTTCCATCGCACATAAAGCACTCGATCTTTCGCTCCGTCGGAGGCTTCGCAGGATGCTTGTCCTTCGGTGGGGCTCTATTACTGTTATTCTTCTTGTCTCCCCTACCATTAAACTTGGTGGTGGATTGCCTTGGACTTGGGGGTATCACTCCGCCGATACTCCATCAGCTTTTTGGCCGCTGTAACGGTCGTGTTCAGATCTGACACGCGTTGCCTCGGTAACGCTTGTACCGCCCACGGTTATATATCGTCTAGGAAGAAAAACATATGATCCTCTTCGCCCATACTAGAAATGGCAAACATCAGGCGAGTGAACTCCGCCACGTACTCCTTGACGGACCTAGGGTGCTTGATTTATCGCAAGCTCCGCCCCGTAACATACTCCACGTTCTCCAGGTAGAACTGAGACTTGATCTCCTTCGTGAGATCCTTCCAAGTCTCGATCGAGCAGAGTCCCTTCTCTTTCTCGATGTGCCTGTATCGCCACCACAGCATAGCATCATCAAAAAATATAGGAACATCATATTTACCTTATCGGTCTTATCCTCGATACGAACCGCCTTTAGGTACCGCTTGATGTTCCAAATGAAGTTATCCACCTCCTTCGCATCTTTCACACCATTGAAGGATTTGGGTTCTAGATATTTCACTTTCTAGGCTGCCTTCCTCCTCGAAGATGCACCACCAGCAATGGCCTTCTTGAGGATCACCTCTTGGTTTTTAGCACCTCGCGTTGTTCAGTAATCTTCATCTTGGTAGCCTTTCATTCCTCCTCGAACTCAGCTTGCATCTCGTGGATTTTCTTCCGAAAGTGCGCCGTAGCATGGGCGACGTCAATCTCCAACCCTTGGGTGAACTCCTAGTGAGCCGTCTGGTTTTGCTTTACTTGAAGCTCGATATCTGTCACGTCTTTCTCTAGCATCTCCATAAGGGACGCTAACTTGCCAAGGGCACGTTCCGTCGACAGCTCCTTGCTCTTGCCCTTCTGTACAGGCTTTACACTCACCTTAGGCGATGCGGGTTGCTCCTTGTTTTGAACGATATCGGAGGACGACATGGGGATGATCGACCTTTACTTTGATACCACTTATCACGGACTTAGTATTTTTGCTAGCACTTCATCTTGTGCGGTACACTATCTTCATTGTCAAAGACTCGTGCAAGCCTTCCCAACCTGCTTAGCTAGAATGCTAAGGATATAAAGAAGAGTGGAGTAAATAAGACTCGTAAGTACTTCTTCTATTACTTAGAGAATGCTTACAAGTTTTTTGTGGTGAGGAACAAATGAGGCATTCCCCTTATTTATAGTGCCTATATGGCTTACATGGAAATCTCAAAAAACTTCTGGAATTGGCATATTCTAGAAATTATTCCCTAAAAGATAAGAAGAAAGGATGCTTCTAGTACATCCAGAAAGATCATGACACATCTGGAAGGGTCTAGAGCCTTCTGAAGATTTTCGGGCCCTTTGGAAGATTCTGGGGCCTTCTGGAAAGTTTTACCATCTTCTACAACATTTTGGAAACTTTTCGCTTAACCTTTGTCTGTGGAAGGCTATGCAACTTTGCCTCGGACGGTACGCAACTTTTCGGACGTTACACCCTGCTTCCTACAAGTCCCACCACTGCTGCTGTGTAGGGGCAACACCCCCCACTACCTGCACCTGTGTGTGTGTGTGCACGGGGCACACATAGGCTCCTGACCCTGCTGGTAGGCCTGTGTAGGCCCCTTCTTGCCTGCCTATGTGCAGTTGCTCATTGCCACACTTCTCTCCTGCTGCTGGATAGGCCGCTCAAGCCCTGCACTTATGTTCATAGGGCACGCACTACCTCTGCTAGCCTAGGGCATATACCCCCTGCAAGTCCCAAATCTCCTGTACAAGCAAGGGATACAAATCCCTGCTGCCAGGAGGAAAATCCCCTTCCTCACACCCTGTGTGGCCTGCCTAGGCCACGCAAAGTGCTATGCACTGCCTGGCCTACTGTTGGCTGGGCAAGCCTATATAAAGCAGGACCTAAAACCCCCTCTTAACACTCTTCACTCACACACACTTAGGTAACACATACACATATATAACCTATTTAGGATACCTATATCCATTCACACACATCTTTTATTACACATATACAAACATGTATACAACCTGCTGTCATATTTTCCCTTCATAAGATTCCTTCACACTCACTATACACATATACAACATGTACATCCCTACACACAGTTTTACATAGGTACATATATATGTGTATGTTCAAAAGTACACACACTCCTACATGGCCCAGAGGCACATTGTCACGCCCCAGAACCAGAATACTGGAGAGCGGGGGACAGACACAGCCGGCTACGTATATTGAAGTGAATCCCACCCCGATATACGGTCACGGCTATCTAAATACATGAGAGTTTAACTACAAGCCAATAGTCTCTTAAGGTCAAGAACAAGCCTAGTGTCTCAATTCAAGCAAGCAAGTAAATGTAACAAGATGGTAGATCATCAGACATACAAAGTAAGGCAGCCCATACATTACATATTCAGATGATCATGAAGCTAGTCATACAAAATGCAAAGACTAGCAAGAGTTTAAGTCATACATGATCAACCCTAGGATTCGTCAACCATAATATTGCCCTTAGGTAGACAGGAATGTAAATTTAACACGAGCTAACACTTGCTCGGCGGCTAAACGCCTCAAAAGAATAATTTAAAGTAGAGTAGGAGAGCAAAAAAATCCACTCGTTGCTAGGGTTACGCCTAGTGTTCACCATTTGGCTGGAAGGCTGGAAGATCCTCCGGTGTTACTCCGAAATCTGGCCATACAAAACCAGTTGGATTAGACCCCAAAAAGATCAAGTGCCACAAGGGAGCCTTCACTTAAGAACTAAAACCAGCATATTAGCATATGAACAAAAATAATAATAGGAAAACTTGAAATGTAAATAAGGCAACAAATGACGAGAGGACGAGGAAGTATTCCGGAAGCCTGGTTACAATCCTTAAACCAAACAAGGACCGGGGTTGTAACCCTTCGCCTGAACAGAACCGGTCTCTAGCCATTTATTACTATGATTAAAGCGTAAACAAACATGTCCTGAGATAGCTATATACTGGATCTAGACAAGACTAGACAGGATTGGACTCCATCCAACATTCATGGCCAAGCAAAGAATACGGCTTGATACTTTAACTAAATAGGGTTATCACAAGCCTAGTTACTAGCAAGATGCATCGAGATGTTCCAACAGCCACAAGCCCTGCAGACTTAATCCAGGTTATCCGGTCACAAGTTGAGAGAGTTGGATTAGGTGACTTGGGGGTGCAACACACGACGGTGCGCTGGAAATGTGCCCTACTCGACGGCAGGCTACAAGTCCAATTAGAGCGCCCAGATAACGGGACTGCTTGTAGCTGGGAATCTCTTCATGGGCTACTTGATTAATCTAGTCATTATCCTAGTCAGATTCAGTATGAATCCCCGACCATAGAAATCAGGAATTCATGTCCTAGACATGATGCATGATGAGACATGTAGCTTGTACTGATACAATCAAGAGAAATCATCTACAGTGTCAAGACGAGAGTTATATGTTACTTGTCAAGATTATATTTCATGTTTACTTGTCAAGAGTGCGCCGCAACGGGCCACTATCATGTCATTTATCATGTCAAGGTTACCTGTCATGAGTACGCCACGACGGGCCACTAAATATGTAGTTTTATTATCTTGTCGTGTTCATATTACCATATCAATATTGCATGTCAAGTGTGTGCCACAACGGGCCACCATCATGTGCTATCATTCCATTAACATGTTATGCTCACATCGTGTTCTTGTCGAGTTTATATCGAAAAGGCGTAAGGATATAAAATGGGAGCAAAAAATCATAAAAAAGGAAATTGGGGACATCATACGCCCAAGGGGTGCATGCGCCCAGGGCTATGCGCCTAAGCTATGCACCCACATATATGAGTGAGGCAGGGGGGAGTATTATAGAGAGACAATGGATTGGAAAGGCATGCACCTGGAGCTATGTGCCCAGGGCTATGCACCCACATATATGTGCCTGCATATATGCACCCAAAGAGTGGAGCAAGGATGACTTGGAGAAAGTCAAGAGACTCACTCTATGACAAGTATGCTGGCAGGGTCTATGCACCCAAGAAAAGAGACGATGCACTTGTGCGCATGCAAAGTTATGCGCCCAAGTCAGGGAGGGCCTAGGCAACATGCACCCATGGTGGCATGCGCCTAAGAGAAGGGAAGTCTGGGACACATGCGCCCAAGTGGAGGCATGTGCCCAGAGGATTATGCGCCCAGTGCCCATGCTCCCACACAACTCGTGGGCGCATAGTTATGCGCCAGCACTGTGGAAGGCAGGAAGCTTGGGCGCATATATAGGGCTATGTGCCCAAGGCTAAAGTCCCTGTGGGCACATAAAATGCCATGCGCCCACACTGTTCTTCTTCTCCAAAATTTCGAGAAAAAGGCCATGGAACCCATGAACTTCAAACTCCCATAACTTGGTCAAAACATAATAAAATCTAACTTTTTAAAAGTCTAAGTTGTGTAAAATCAAATTCTCTACCACATAGAACTCTTAGTTTTCGAAAATAAGATGGTTTGATAGATCAAAACCCAAGAAAACTCCAAAAAGGTGCAAAGTTAGATCTACACAAATATATACATAAAAATACAAAATGACAAGAACTAAAGTAGCTTAGAATATTGAATAGAAGAGATTAGAACAATAAAATGGAGGGTTCCTTCATGAAGCAAGTTGCACTTGCCTATGGAGGTAGAGAGGTTTTAATGGAGAAGAAGAAGAAGTTATGAGAAATAATGAAGAGAGAGAAAAAGTAGGTAGGTTTATAAAGAAAAAATGGAAGGGTTTAACATGATGAACCAAAGAAAATAAACCAAGCCAAACCAAAATAAACTAAGTCAAACCATGATATGCCATGATGAACCTAAGCAAAATTAAACCAAAATTAGCTAGCAGGGCAGTAGAAGAAAAATATGTGTTAGGATTTCGTATACGTATACCGAAAATACGGATAACGAAAAATGGGGATGACAACTCTACCCACCTTAAAAGAATTTTGTCCTCAAAATTTAATCAAGAGGCTAGAGATGTCGGAACAAGCTATACTAATCATAAGCAAGTACGACTAGCAGTCAATCATGCAATCATTCATGCAAGCAAGGATTTAAAAACATAAGGCATAAGAAAGATATTATACCTTACGAGTCAAACAGATATGGATATCAGAATCGGATATCATCCTCACGCTCCCACGTTGACTCACCCAAAGAGTGATGACCCCAAGCAACACGGACTAAACTAATAGTCTTGTTCTTGAGTATCTTCTCTCTCCGGTCCAATATGGATACGGGTCTTTCCTCATACGAAATGTTGGTACCAACAACCAATTCCGAATGATCAAGGACATGACTTGGATCCGGGATATACCGTCGTAATTGGGATACATGAAAGACATCATGTACCTCACGTAACGATGACGGAAGAGCGAGACGATAGGACACATCACCTACTCGCTCAAGGATATCAAATAACCCTATATACCTAGGACTAAGCTTTCTCCGTACGCCAAAACGAATGACGCCACGGGTAGGCGAGATCCTAAGGAATACATGGTCGTCGATAGAAAATTGAAGGGGGCACCAATGAGAATCGGCCCAATGACGCTGGCGATCTTGTGCAACACGAAGATAATCTCTGACTTGCCTGACCACCTCGATAGTCCGCATAACCATCTCTAGACCAAGCATCTGCCTCTCGTTTATATCATCCCATGCTAACGGAGATCTGTACTTTCTATCGTACAAGGCCTCAAAGGGTGCCACCTGGATGCTGGCCTGAAAACTGATGTTATAGGAGAACTCCACGAGATGCAGGTGATCTTCCCATGAACCACCAAAGTCAAGCGTACAAGACCGTATCATATCTTCAAGAGTCTGGATCATGCGTTCTGACTGACCATCTGTCTGCGGATGATAAGCTGAACTGAACTTGAGATGAGTCCCCAAACTCTCTTGAAGACTCCGCCAAAAGTGCGATATAAATCTTGAATCTCTGTCAGATACAATAATGACTGGTACTCCATGCAATATGACTATCTGTCTGAGGTACATCTCTGCAAGCTGATCCGTCGACTGACCAATTCTGAAAGGGATAAAACGAGCTACCCTCGTAAGACAGTCAATTATAACCCAAATAACATCTCTTCCAGCTAGGGATTTAGGTAACCCGATTACAAAATCCATAGTAATGTGCTCCCATTTCCATTCTGGGATCGGTAAAGGGTGAAGAAGTCCAGCTGGTCTCTGATGTTCAGCTTTAACTTGTTGGCAAACTAAACATCGAGAGACAAACCGGGCTATCTCCCTCTTCATGCCATTCTACCAAAAATGCTGACGGATATCACGATACATCTTCATACCGTCGGGATGAATCGAATACTGTGAACTGTAAGCCTCTGCCATGATCTCTTATCTGATATTACCACTAGATACACAAAGATGCCTTCCGTGTTGAAGTGTATCGTCCTCATGGATACATAACTCTGGTCTTCGTCCTGCTACACATTCAGCCATAAGCCGCTGAAGCTTAGAATCTGCTGACTGAGCTAACTTAATCCTCTCAACTATACTGGACTGAACTTGCATACTGGCCATCAATGCCATATTGGTTGGAAGAACAACTTCAATACCCATCTTCTGAAGATCTGCTAACAACTCTGGTTGTGCTGTTAGAAAATAAACTCCAACTCTTCTGCTCAATGCATCTATAACAATATTAGCCTTCCCAGGATGATACTGCAGGTTGATGTCGTAATCCACAAGTAGCTCTAGCCATCTCCTTTGACGCATGTTAAGATCCTTCTGGGTAAACACATACTTAAGACTCTTGTGGTCGGTAAAAATCTCCACCCGATCTCCATAGAGGTAATACATCCACAGCTTAAGTGCGAAAACTACCGCTGCTAACTCTGTAGGCCTTAAAAATGAACAGTCACGCTGAGTTGATCAGAACAAGTTTAAAAGTCACGCTGAGTTGATCAGGACAATATTTAAAAGTCACGCTGGAAAACAGCTCATCATTTATCAAAGTGTAATTATGACTGACAGCACGACAGTCGAAGAACGTCTTCTCGTATGCCACGTATGCACAGAACTCGAGAGATCACAGCCGACTATTGCGTGACTTTCAAAATCTTCTTCAGCAAGACTCAGCCTTCACCAAGTTGGCATACCAAAAGAGCTTCTTGTCATTTAATGCAACTGACAAAAGCAATCACTGTCAGAGATTTTGTGTCAGTCAAAGCACGTCGAATCAAGACAGCTGGCAGTCCTGCCTCAATCGAGCATAGATTATGTTCTTTCCCAAAGTCCGCGTATATTTTGAGCTTTCTGTCTCAAGTTTGCGTGGATTCTGAAGTTTCTTGCTCCACATCTGCGTGGATTGTAAAGCTTTCTGCCCCAAGTCTGCGTAGATTGTGAAGCTTTTTTCCCCAAGCCTGCGTGGATTCTGAAGCTTCTTGCCCCAAGTTTGCATAGATTTTGAAGCTCGAGTCTGCGTAGATTTCGTCTACAACAAGTCTGCGTGGATTTCATCAAATTGGAGTACGTGGCAGCCATGCCACTGATCTCTCGCCTGTGTGTCCTGTAACTTGCACACGACTCATGCATGATTGCCATGTGTCCAACAGTTATAGGCCACGTCCAGTAACTGCTCACAACCTTGCGTATGTTAAATCCTGCGTGATTTTTAACTAGGCACAGGCTGTGAAGACAGTTATCCTTTCAGTTATTTTTGACTCTATAAATAGAGTTCTTTTTCTCATTCATTGTACAGATACATAGTTATCTAACTTACTGTCAAAATTTTGAGAGCTTTTCTTCTTCGCATAGTCCAAGGGATAAAGCGATCGTCTTCTAGATCGGATTCCTATAGTTATAATTTTCCCAGATACACAATAAATAAAGTAAATTTATTTATGGAAAACAAATTGGCGACTCTGCTGGGGAAAACCATCTTCTCTTCTGAGATGGCAACAACTCAATACGACACTTCGTCACTCGGCTCGACGAAGAAGGTGATGACGATCCAATTCGATCAACTCGCCTATGAAGAAATACAGCGGGCTAAGAGTGGCAAACCCACTTCAGCCTCCATCATCACTGCCAAGTCGAAGGGACACTCTGTTTATGTCCCTAAGAATCAATTGGCAGCCAATGGTGAAGTCTCTGCCACAGTGTCTACTCCTAACACTGGCAAGAACTCTACTGCAAGCACGCACACTCTTGTGCGCTCGAAGATGACAGCAACCAAAAATCATGCTGATAGCACTGGCTCCTTAGCCAAATCTGTTCCAGCGTGTAATCTCAATCCTAAAAATCATGCTGACAGCACTAGCTCCTTAGCCAAATCTGTTCCAGCGTGTATTTCTAAAATCAAAAATCACGTTGACAGTACTGGCTCCTTAGCCAAATCTGTTCCAGCGTGTATTTCCAAAATCAAAAATCACGCTGACAGCACTGGCTCCTTAGCCAAATCTGTTCCAACGTGTATTTCCAAAATCAAAAATCACGCTGACAGTACTGGCTCCTTAGCCAAATCTGTTCCAGCGTGTAATCTCAATCCTAAAAATTACGCTGACAGCACTGGCTCCTTAGCCAAATCTGTTCCAGCGTGTAATTCTAAATCCAAAAGCTACGCTAACAGTACTGGTTCTTTAACCAAATCTATTTCAGCGTGTATTTCATCTAAAAAGAATAGCTCTTTAGCTATCTCTTCTTCTGTGCCAAGTTCTACTAGAACTGAGGGTGGTCTTCCACACAAAGTCCCTTCGAAAAGAGATGACTCTTTAGTTGTTTCTAGGGGTGAGCATTATTAGGTTTCAAACCGAAAACCGAACCGAACCGAACCGAATAAGCAATTCGGTTCGGTTTAAAAAAATTTCGGGTCGGGTTCGGGTCTGGGAACCCGCTTATTCGGTTTTCGGGTTCGGTTTAGGTTTACGGGTTCGGGTTCGGTTTAAAACCGAAAACCGAATAGGATATGTGAAGTTACCTAAATACCCTCAACTCAACCCTAATATATAAACTCTTTTTCTCTGATTTCTCTCTCTCTCCGCTCACAATTCGCTGGCTCACCCCTACCTACCTAAACCAGCCGCCACTCTCTCCGCCTAGTTTTCTCTGAGCTCCGCCTCTCTCTCCGCCTCTCTCACCGCCTCCTTCCGGCGACCCCCGGCTCCACCTCTCTCACTCTCTTCTCTCCCCACTAAAAATAAACCCTAAATTCTAGATCTTAACCCTAGAGTCCCGAATCCCGGCTCCGCCTCTCTCACCGCCTCCTCCCGACGGCCCCCGGCTCCGCCTCTCTAACTCTCTCCGTCAGATCTGAAGATCTAAACAATACTTGGTCCTCCAAGTAATTTTGTAAGTATTTTTTAATTTTTTTCTTTTAATTTCTGTTTAATAATTTTCGAAGTTTACATGATGCATAACTTCAAATGTACTGTTATGCAATGTACTGTTATGTACTGTTCTGTTTAATAATTTTCTTTTAATTTCTATTATTCTGGATTCTGCAATGTACTGTTATGCACTCTATTATTCTGGGCCTCTGGCTTCTGCACTGGGTTCTGGATTCTGTACTATGGAATCTGCAATGTATGAATGTACTAGATTCTGCACTTCACTTGGCTCTGGATTCTGCAATCTAAATTCTGGTATCTAAATTCTGGAATCTGAATTTAGTAGTTTACATGATGCTGCACTAGATTTTGCACTGTACTTATTGGATTCTGCACTTATATTTATGAGAAGTTGCTAACAAATATGAAGAGAGGGCAATGATGAGATGGCAATAGCGACTAAGGGACGGATACTACATTGCATCTATTGATGCACAACTTGCCAATCTGAGCCTTCAGAAACTTCAAACAATACTTTCTTTCTTTTGCTCCATCATGCAGGATTTGGGTCATTATTTAAGGATTTGGGTCACCTCACCTCTTGCTTGCTGGAAATTGTAGTCAGCTCTTCAACACTGAGATGTTGGTATGATGATTATGCAATCTAAATTATGTACTACACTGTACTGGATTAAAAGTTGCTGTATGCAGCACTTCAAATGAGAAGGCAGTAGTATGCATTACCAGGTTTCATAATTTTTGCTACATTGTTAATTGTTGTACCTATGGTTAATATTTAGATAAATTACAGGTGACTAATTACTCGATCAATGTACATTTTCCACATAATTCTCACCCATTAAATTGTTAATTGTTGATGCTTATTACTGCAGGCTTTAGCCATAGTATCCTTCTTGCTAGGCCCTGACATTCATTGGTTACTTTGCTATTGTTGTTCCTCGTAAAAAGCCTCATCCAGTAAGTTTCTGTTTCTGCCTATTGTGAATTTATGTAGTTCAAAGCAGACATTCATTTCTTCATTTCTGATACTCTTTCCATTGCACGAAACTATACTTGGAATGAAGGAATTCTGAACGTAGACTATCTTAAACTTTATTTTTGTACTATTGGATTCTGCACTTATATTTATAAGAAGTTGCTAAGAAATATGAAGAGAGGGCAATGATGAGATGGCAATAGCGGCTAAGGGACGGATACTACATTGCATCTATTGATGCACAACTTGCCAATCTGAGCCTTCAGAAACTTCAAACAATACTTTCTTTCTTTAGCTCCATCATTCAGGATTTGGGTCATTATTTAAGGAATTGGGGCACCTCTTGGCTCTTGCTGGAAATTGGAGCCAGCTCCTGAATACTGGGAGATTATAGACTGAATAGTGAGTTGGCCAGCTCTTGGCTCTTGCTGGAAATTGGCCAGCTCTTGGCTCTTGCTGGAAATTGGAGTCAGCTCTGGAAATTGGCCAGCTCTTGAATGTGGATTTTCATGCTGGAAATTGGCCAGCTCTTGGCTCTTACTGGAAATCGTCTTTCTATTTTTATGTATGTGGATTGTGAACATATTTGTTTGGACTGGAGAATATTGCAAATATGCAACTGTATCTGTATGGCTACTTGTTCTTATGGCTACTTCTGTTGTTCATTATGTATATTGTATGCAATATGCATGATATTATTGATATTTTTTAGAGACTTGTTTTCTAATATCGTCTTTCATTTTGCTAGACTGTTATGAGTAATGAGTTTGCTGGATCCCAAATGACATTATTGATATTATTTTTAGAAACTTGTTTTGTAATTATGTATGCAGCCAGCCTACCATTATTGATGCAAAAAAAAAAATGATACAATTTTTTTTTGTAAGCAAGCCCAATGTGAATTGGCCCATTAGAAAAAGCCCATATATGTAAACCGAATAAACCGAACTGATTATTTCGGTTCGATTTTGTTTCGATTTTTGGTTTAATCGGTTCAGTTTTGGTTTTTATATTTCATACATTCGGTTTAATCGGTTTCAGGTTTTTCGGTTCGGTTTGAACCGATTAAACCGATTGCTCACCCCTAGTTGTTTCTTCTGTTCCTGTAGTTTTTACTTCAGGAACAGCTTTGACTGACAATTTTGTTAGTCAAAGAAAAGGAGATAGTCTTTTGACTACTCTTCCTTCTGGACATTCTATGTCTCAAAAATTGAATAAGTCTAAGAAGAAACATTCTTTAATGTCTTCTTCTACGACTTCTTCAAATTGGGCACGGAATTTGTCTAGTAAAGGTCTGTTACCAACTCCTAATCAAGGGGGTGGTTCAACTCTTCCTTCTCTGCAAATATCCAGATCAATGGAAGGAAAACTCCAAGTTTCAAAAACCAATGTGTTACCTCCAATTGATCTAAGAACAAAACTTAATCAAACCCGTTTGGGAAGCACTTCTGGTGTTAAGAAACCACACCAATCGAAAATGAAGATAAAAGATCCGGATGCAGAGTATGCTAGAAATTATGTGGCTCATATTAGTCACTCCCTATATAATCAAGAGCCATCAAAACCCAAGAACCAGAAATATATTCCTAAAAATACACAAAGAGTGTTCTCTGATCTACCTCAATCTTCACAGATAGATCTACGGGAACACCTTCAACAGAAGAGAAGGAATAATTCTATGACAATGGATCATGCTGAATGTGACTTCCAGCCAAGAGTCATAATTCAATACAGATGTCAATCAATGGTTCAGGACCATGTTGATCATGAATGTGATTTCCAGCCGAGAGTCATAATGCAATGCAGATGTCAAACAAAACGACAATCTGTCTTCAATCGGATTCAGTGTGAACCTATGCCTGATGAAGATGAGCCTTTGTTTGCTTCTGTCAACATGACCTCTCGGAATACTGGGGGTAGAGCTGATAGTCCAGATGCAGTATATAGAGGCACAAGAGCAAGAGTCCTGGCCTCTAGTCAAAGAACTTTGATTTCTGAAGATGATTTTGAATTCCTTGGAGAATCTAACTTCCTACCTCTTCCTACTGGGGGTAGTTCTCCTATAATTGACTTTGATGCACAGAGCAATGATTCAGAACAAACAACATCCACCAGTTCATCAATAATCCCTCGTACAGTCATGACTTATATGGTTGATGGGAATACTGATGAACCTTCTTCTTCCTTGACTCCTCAAGAACAAAGGATTGCTTCTTTGGAACAGCAAATGAAGTCTATGGCTGATACTATGAAGTCGATGTATGAACTCATGGCAACTCAGATACAAAATCGACAGACTATACCAGATGCCATACCAATTGACACTGTTATAAGTCCAGTACAAGTTCCTCCAGCAATACAATCTAATACTCCTGGACCCGCTCAACCAAATCCTAGTCTCTCTGGAGCTGGGGGTAGTGCTTATAATGCTGTTCCTCCTCCCAACTATTCTCTACAAGCTACAACTCCACAATCTTCCGGAGTTGTTAATGAAGAATTGAGGAATCTCAAAACTCAATTCGAGGCATTCAAACAGAAGGATGGTTTACAAAGATTAGGCATCAAGCAACCTTATCCGATAGAATGGAAGCAAGTATCATATCCTCCTAAATACAAGCCTCCAACTATCTCATTCTATGATGGAACCACTTCTCCAAGTCAGTTTATTAATCACTTTGAAGTGATGACTGATCAATTGCAACCAAGCGACGCCCTCCTTACTCGGGTGTTTGTTGGATGTCTCAAGGGAACAGCTTATGAATGGTATAGAAGTCTCCCAGATGGGTGTATTACCTCATTTGTCGGTTTCAAATAGATGTTTCTTGAAAGATTCTATGAAGGGCTCAATGACATGACTATGTCTGCTCTTATTAGAATCAAGCAGAAAAATAATGAAACTACAGAAGATTTCATTGAACGATTTCGAAGAGAAGCTCTGAAGATGCCTCTTGGAACTCCTGATGCTGTCACTATTGACACATGCAAATCAAATTTATTGCCAATCATCAGCATGTGGACAGGATCCACCCAATTTCAAGACTGGCCTTCTTTCATAGTTAGTGCTAAGGCCGCAGAAATTAGTGCTGAAACCTTCAAAGGTTTAGGAGTGCAGATGACTCCCAAAGAAACAGGTCAAGGTGCTAACAATAATACTAAAAACAATGCTCGCAAGGGAAAAAAACTCTTGAAGTTAATCTTCAGAGCAAAGATGCATCAACTGTGCAAACTTCTCCTACTTCTACAACCCAACAAACAAGAGCACCTCGCCCCAAGGAAGAATACTCTTTCGATGATGACGATGTCCTTGGTATCTTTGAATGTCTGCTGAAAGGTAATAAAATACAATTACCTGAAATCAAGAAACCTGATGAAGCTGGTAAGACAGATCATCCCAAATACTGTCCATACCACCGAATGTTGGGTCACACAATTCGTACATGTTATGTACTGAAAGGAAAGATCCAAGAAATGATTAAATCTGGAGCTATCTCTCTTACTCCAAAAGAGAAGACCGTCACCTCCAACATCGTCTCTATGCAATTCGGAGATTTCCCTCCTCAGCTTCTTGAAAGTGGGATCGTTCCTATTCCCAAGGCAACTCTTGAAATAGTGAATATTCCTCCTCCACGGTCTGAAGAATTAGTGCCAATCACTTTGGAAATAGAAGAAATCATGTGGATCCATCCTGATCTAGTGGCAGATTTTGAATCGCCTTCTCCTCAAAAGACTACTTCTCGAAAGTCCAAGAAGGCTGGAAAGATTAAGTCATGCCATATGACTTCTCTTGGATCTATCTCTGACACAGAGCCAAAAGACAAAGAAGAAGCACTTGCTGGTGCTACTAGAACAGGGAAACCTTATCTAAATGATTATTCCAAAAATCCTGAGGATACTCCTGATACCCCTCCTGCTGATAAAGACGCTCCTAATGTTCCTCCTGAAGAAGAATCATCCACCGTACCTGTTCCTTCAACTATCCCAGTTGAACCTGTTTCTTCCAAGCCTACAGCTCTTGAGAAAGGCAAACAACAGGCTCGGTTTGATAAGCTAATCAAGAAGTCCTCTCCTCTTGGGCTTCAGAAGCCTTATAATTTTGACATTCTAGCTCAACTTGCTAATACTCCAGCTAGAATGTCCCTCTTTGAACTTTTACGTCTTTCTAAAGAGACTCGGGAGACGTTAAGTGAAGCACTTCTACAAGCTGACTCTTGTCTTGCACAGTTAAAGAAGCCAGATGCAGAACCTGCCACTTGCTTACATTACAACAGTGTACTGGAGATTATCCCAAATATCACCTTTACACAAGACGACATGCTACTGGAGGATAATCGACATGATCGGCCTCTCTATTATACCGGTTATATCGACACGATGAAGATAGATTGTATACTCATTGATCCAGGGTCTGCTATAAGCATAATGCCAAAGAGTCTGTTGGATGAACTAAAAATCCCTCTTCACAAGCTTTCCAAGACGGTTACTACTATCCTGGGATTCAATCAAAGCAGGAGCGAGCCTTTGGGAAAGATTCATCTGAAGCTTCAAATAGGTGATTTCAGATCCAAAGTCACTTTCTATGTGATCGAGATTGTGGGATCCTACAATCTTTTTCTTGGGAGGCCCTTTCTTCATGAAAATAATGTGGTGCCTTCTACACTTCATCAGTGTTTTAAATATATTGATAGCAATGGAAGAGTACAAAAAGAAGTTGCTGATATAAATCCCTTCCATGGGGTTGAAGCCTATTTCAATGATTCCCGGATGTACAAAGAAGAGTATACAAGGGTGATACAAGCTATGGAGAAAGAGGATTCACAAAGTGAGACTTTAATAATTCCTGTTGAAAGTCGAACTACTCAGTAACAATCTTCCAAACCCTCTAGAGAAAGTTCTTTCATCATTCCGGTGAGTGGACGAATTTCTCCATTACCTCAGTCATCTACTCAAGATACACTGATTATTCCTGTCAGTGGGCGTACTGCAGTTCCTGCATCTGCACATGTAAAATAGGATACTCTGCTAATTCCAGTTGGAGGGCGGAATACTCTTCCATCTCAAGCTTCAAGGGAGCTCACCTCTTCTGAGCCATTTGTTATCGATCTTAATCGAAACAATGCTTCTTCTCGTTCATCTTCTCCCCCTTTAGTCATTGATTTGGCTAAGATCTCTAAGGCTCAGCCTTCTTCCAATGTAAATACTGCTGCTTTTATATTTAATGAAAAGTCTCCATCTTTACAGTATGTTGATGTGTGTAATTATGTTCATAGTTATTTACATTTGTTAGATGACTTGAGCACAATAACCATAGGAGTTGTACAGACTGCTCATACAAATGTATCCCTAGAACCTGTACAATCTTCATACTTTCTAGTTCCCAGCAGAAAGTCAGGAGACATTCCAATATTCTTCTACAAAGGGCCCCAAAATCCTTCTGATTTAGAAGACGAGGACAAGAATAATGATACTGGAAGATTACAACTACGTCGTTATAGTCAGCAATCTAAAGACATCATTAAAAATATGGGCTATGACTTCAGAACTGGCCTTAACAGTGGAAAAGGAAGAAAAATGCCTGTTCGGATCCCTCCTTTGAAATATGGGAGAACAAAATGCGGATTAGGTTATACTGCTCCTATTCCTTTCATCAATATTGTTCATAAAGATCCCAAATCTGACGAAGATAAGAGATCTGATTCTTCTAGTACTACCTCTTGGGATTCCGATACGAGTATCGGTGATTTCTACTGCAACATTTTGTCTTCCAACATGGTCTCCATTGACGGTTCTGAGGAAGATGATGAAGACGAAGATGAGTTTGAAATCTCACCTGAATCAGAACAATGGGCCCAAAGGTTAGATAATCAATGGGAGTTCCGATTTGAGCAAAAAGAACCTCCGACTGAAGACAAACTTGTTCAAATAGATGTTGGTGAAGAGGGATCTCCCAAACCAATATTCATCAGTGAAAGTCTTTCAGAAACTGATAAGCAAGACATGATTAAACTTATTCGTGACTACATCGATGTCTTCATTTGGAGTTATGAAGATATGCCAGGACTCGATCCACAAATCGCAACTCACAAGCTCAATATCTTGCCGAATGCTAAACCGGTCAAACAACAACAGCGACGATTTCGTCCAGATATTATGGATGCAATTGAAGCTGAAGTCAATAAACTCATGACCTCTGGGTTTATTAGAGAGAAACAATATCCCGATTGGGTGGCTAATATAGTTTCTGTTCTTAAAAAGACCGGCAAGATCCGAGTTTGCATAGACTTCCGCGATCTCAATGAGGCATGTCCTAAAGACGAATTCCCTCTACCAATCACTGATGTCATGATCGATAATACCTGTGGGTTTGAACAGATGTCATTCATGGACGGGTATTCTGGGTACAATCAGATTAAAATATTTCCAGATGACGAGAAGCACACTTCTTTCAGAACACCGATCGGTACATACTGTTATACAGTTATGCCATTCGGTCTCAAGAATGCAGGAGCAACTTATCAACGAGCCATGAGCACTATATTCCGTGAACATTTGCGGAAAACAGTCGAATGCTACGTTGATGATATTGCAGTCAAAAGTCGACAAAAGGAGGATCATATCCAAGATTTGAAGACTATATTTGATCTAATGCGTAAGCATCAATTAAAGATGAACCCTACTAAGTCCTTCTTAGGCGTCTCTTCTCGGCTTCATCATTACCTCTAAAGGTATACACGTGGATCCCGAGAAGATCAAAGCCATCCAAGAGATGCGTCCTCCACGCACCTTAAAGAGCTACGAGGATTTCAAGGAAGGATCGCTTATATCAGGAGATTCATCTCTAATCTTTCAGGACGCTGCAGACCATTCAATAAACTTATGAAGAAATGTGTCTCTTTTGTTTGGAATGATGAATGTCAGAAAGCATTCGATAATATAAAACAATATCTGATGAGCCCTCCAGTATTGGTACCTTCCGTCTCAGGAATTCCTTTCCTCTTATATACCCGAGCAATGAATCATTCATTGGGTGTATTGCTCGCGCAAAAGAATAAAAATGGTCATGAACAAGCCATCTACTATCTTAGTCGTACTATGACCGGAGCTGAACCTCGATATTCACCGGTCGAAAAAGAATGTCTAGCCTTGATGTTCGCTGTTCAAAAGACACGTCATTATATCATTGGCCAGACTATTCATGTCATTTCCAGGATCAATCCTATACGGGTCATGATGAAGAAATCTAGTGTTTTGAATTCTCGATTGGCTAATTGGGGAATCTTACTTGCTCAGTATGATATGCACTATATTTCTCAGAAATCTGTCAAAGGACAAGCTTTAGCTGATTTTCTGGCTGCACATTCAATTCCAGAAAATTCAAAACTCTATGATGAAATCCCAGATGAAGTCCTAGATTCAAACCAAATTGCTGAAGAAGATCCTACTTGGCGTCTATTCTTTGATGGAGCTTCAAGGATAGGTCCTAATGGTGATATTGTCGCTGGAGTTGGAATCGTTCTTGTATCGCCAGAAGGTCTTGCTATCCAAAGAGCTAATTCTCTTGATCAGCCGTGTTCAAACAACGTAGCTGAGTACAATGCATTACTCATTGGTCTTCAACTCGCTAAACATCTGAATATTCGACATTTGGAGGCGTACGGAGACTCTAAACTCATTGTCAATCAGATAAGGGGTACTTATAAAGTTCGCCATTAAGATCTGGTTTCTTATCATAGATCAGCTATATCTATGGCTTCTTCGTTTGAAGAATTCTTCATTGAACATGTTAGGCGAGCATGTAACACAGAAGCTGATGCTCTAGCTAATCTTGCGGCGGTGTTGGCTATTTCGATTAGACGGCAACAAATGATTGTTGTTCGCAATCGAGAATTGTTTTATCTGGAAAATAACCTGACCCTAGGACTTCCAATTGACATTGAAGAATCAACGTCTCATGACGTCAATACAACAAGAGGATTTGGATTCAGTCGTAAATCTTTATCATCTTCATCTGATTCTAGCATGGAATTCATCTTCAGTAATTCAGCTGAGACTCAGAATACAGATAAAGATTAGAGACTTCCTTTCTTAGATTTTGTATTGTATGACATTCTTCCAGATAATCCGAGTGAAGCAGCATATATCAGACGACGATCACTCAGATTCTATTACAATCATACTACAAAAACCTTATATCGTCGAGCTTATGATGGTTTACTTCTTCGATGTGTTGCCGGTGACGAGGCTCAACAAATTATTCGTGAAGCACATGATGGAATTTGTGGAGCACATCAGCCTGGACCAAAACTTGAAGATCGTATTCGACGTATGGGTTATTATTGGCCCACTATGGTATCAGACGCCATCGAGTATGCAAGGAAGTGTAAAGCTTATCAAATCCATGCAGATTTTATTCATCAACCCTCAGAATTTCTACATCCGACGGTAGCATCATGGCCCTTCGAAGCTTGGGGCATGGACATTATCGGTCCGATCAATCCGCCGTCATCAAAAGGTCATCGGTTTATTCTCGCAATAACCGATTACTTTTCCAAATGGGCCGAAGCCATTCCTTTATCTGAAGTCAAGACGTCCAATGTCATCAGCTTTATTAAACACCACATCATCTATAGATTTGGTGTTCCTCGACGCATTATTCATGATAATGGACCACAATTCGTCAGCCAGAAATTTACTCGATTCTGTGACGATCACCGGATCAATAATGTGGCTTCTACCGCATATAATCCGGCAGCTAATGGATTAGCAGAAGCTTTCAACAAGACCATCATTAAACTCCTAAAGAAGTTTGTCTCTACTAACAAACGTAATTGGAGTGAGAAGCTCGGTGAATGTTTGTGGGCTTACCGTACTACAGTTCGTAATGCTACTAAATGTACACCTTTCTCTCTGGTATATGGATGCGAAGCTGTTCTTCCATTAGAGATTCAAATTCCTTCTTTAAGGATAGCAATCACTAATGAACTCACCGCCGAGAATAATGATCGTCTTCGACTTCAGGAATTAGAAGCTCTGGATGAGAAGCGATTATTTGCTCAACAGAATATCGAATTCTATCAAGCTAGAATCTCAAGAGCTTTTAATAAGAAAGTCAGAGTTCGAGCATATCAAAAAGGAGAACTTGTTCTAACAGTCAGACGTCCTATGACTATGACTCATATGAGCAAAGGCAAATTCGACGCAAAATGGGAAGGTCCCTATGTCGTAAGCAGAGTTTTCTCAAATGTAGCTTATCAACTCTCAGAACTGGATGGTCGAAAAGTTATGATGCCTATTAATGGCAAATTCCTTAAAAAATATTATACATAAATGTAAATACTTATAAATCATCAGACAAGTTCATGTTTATAAATAAAATTTTTATTTTATTTTAATCATGAATGATAGTACATGATTTTAAGGAAGATCACTATCATCCTTCTCTATATTTGGACGCGGGCCACTGCCGTCCTTCTTAAAAATGCAGTCAGCAAAAGAGCCGAGAACCTCCTTGCTAGAACCCACGAGGAACTTGCAAGCGACCATCCTCATGGCTTCTTCTTCTTCAGTCCTTCCTGGTTCGAGCAGGAAGTCCAGAATGTCCCTGGGGGGCTTGGGTGCAGACGAACCTTCGCCTGTTTTTACTTCCTTCGGTTGAATTGGATCGACAAGGCATTCTTCAGTGCCCTTCTAAATCTTCGGGGCAATTCCAGCTTTCTTGGATGCTTCTTCGGATGACATTTTTATGTTGAAGGATGGAAGTGTTCGTTCTTGTCAGAATTCTGCTATATTTATAGGCAGAAGTTCTTCAAATAATGAAGCGTCACATTCATCCGACGGTTCACACATTCATTAATGCCCGACGGTTCATCCGTTCATTTATTACATTCATCCGACGGTTCATTCGTTCATTTATTACATTCATCTGACGATTCGTTCGTTCATAATCTTCTATTATGGGAATTCGTTATTTATCATGTTTTCATAACCTCTGAATAAATGCCGAATCTACCTGCTTATTTGTTATTTTCTATTCTTGACCTCTGCATAGAAATCAATCTATTTTCTTTTCGAGTTCCTACATATTATCACGTCTACATTACCTCTGATAGTATTGAGTACTCTAAATCAGAAAAGAAGATTTCATTATCTATCATGTCCACAAATCATTCAAATACAAATCATTGAGCATAGAAGAATTATCATTTCCACTCTCATTTCATCATAAAAAGTCTATTATATTTTCTTAGACTTTCTTACAAATCATAATGGAAATCTATTTACAATTTTGGATTTTTATTCTATGCACACAACAATAACCTAATAGAGATCTATCTTCTTCCTTGGATCTTCTCTGTCGGACCTTCTCCGTCAGGTTCGTTGTTGGTGGCAGTTCCTGACTGTCTGAGTCCCAGTCACGACCAGATCAGCAGGAATCAAACTCTGGTCTTCTCTCTCAGACGAGAGGAGAACCCTAGAGTATGGCAGCCCGAAGGCGTGTTGCTGCCAATACAACTGGTGGATTGGGAGTGACCTCTCAAAGGAGATAGGAATGTATCCCTCATTGGGATACAATTCTTAGTTCTGCCTTGAAAGGAACTCTACTACCCGATTTCTCGGGGTAGAGTTGACTCCACCATCCAACTCTCGTGTATAAAGGCTCTTCCTACCATCTGAGGAAGACACTTCTATCCCACGAAGAGTTCTGAGTTGTCTGATTTACGCGTCCAAAAGCGTATGAGCTCCCTGATGTAGGTGTCAGCAGAATATTCTCCACAGCATCCAAATCACCAATGCCAGTTCTGAAGAAAATTTTCAGCCGAGCTTCTGTAGAAAACAGCAAGGAAAAAGAGATTAAATCAACAGAAATATCATTATCATCCAGCGTGCATTTGTCAACTAGAAACAGACGCACCCTGTTCAGTCAGAAACAAAAGCCCATCTTCAAACAGTAAAAAAAATGGTACGCGTTCTATACTGGACGTACCATCGAGTTTGGTGCTACGGATTGGTAAACCAATGTCTGGTATAGTGCATAGAAATCGAACATTAGAAAGCATTGCTTTCCTGTTTGAGAATGAAATCTCATAAAAAATTCATTCTCAGAGAAGAAGAAGAAGAATAAGGAGATGAGTATCTGTGAAACTCAGCTACCTATTTAAAGGACAAAGTACAAGCCTATCCTTGGATCCGAGCAAAAAGCGCTCATAATCACGGAATGAGTGTCACGTGTACTTTGGAAGACAGCACAGCATTGGAAACATTCAAAGAGTGCCACTTAATATTCTTCATTAATGCACGCTGTTCAGCACAAAAGTTGTACTACATTTTTCAAGACAAAAGAGGCACTGATGGCCTTACAAAAAAAAAAGAAGTGCAACATTTTTCAAAAAAACAGAAGCATAAAAGACACGCTCTATTTTGCAGAGCGACTGAGCTTAGCGACCAGTTCTTCTACGCTCTTGACTCCCATAAGGTGTAACAGAACTTTGAACATTTCACGCTGCTCTGCGAGGCTGCGTCCATTGGAAGAAGACGAGCCATCCAGGCCAAAATAGCTCAAGAAATTCTTGGCTAGTTGTGTCGGGTCATCTTTGAACTCGAAGACAAAAGGCTCCGGTTCCTTACCCCCAAAAGTAGGATCGCCATGGGCACAGAAACCTAACTTTCTTGCTTCTTCTTCAGCTTCTTCCTTCGGAGTCATGTTGACGTAAGATGAACATCAAAGCTGAATTTTTTTCCCTGTTTATATAACAGAGCTCGCCAGCGGTTCATATTCTACCATAAATTGGATTCAATCAGTCTCGGAGAATGAAGAGTCATCATAACATTTAATAAGTTCATTTGGATGTTTCCAAAGTATTTCAAAATTTTGAAGTCTTTTCGACTTTCGAAAAATTTGATGTCATCTCAGCGTGACTAAATTCATTTTATCATCTCGTTTTCAAAGTATTTCGAAATAATTTATCATTTTTTGAAAACTTTGAAAGGGGTTTTGTAGGCCTTAAAAATGAACAGTCACGCTGAGTTGATCAGAACAAGTTCAAAAGTCACGCTGAGTTGATCAGGACAATATTTAAAAGTCACGCTGGGAAACAGCTCATCATTTGTCAAAGTATAATTATGACTGACAGCACGACAGTCGAAGAACGTCTTCTCGTATGCCACGTATGCACAGAACTCGAGAGATCATAGCCGACTATTGCGTGACTTTTGAAATCGTCTTCAGCAAGACTCAGCCTTCACCAAGTTGGCGTACCAAAAGAGCTTCTTGTCATTTAATGCAACTGACAAAAGCAATCACTGTCAGGGATTTTGTGTCAGTAAAAGCACGACGAATCAAGACAGATGGCAGTCCTGCCTCAATCGAGCATGGATTATGTTCTTTCCCAAAGTCCACGTATATTTTGAGCTTTCTGTCTCAAGTTTGCGTAGATTCTGAAGTTTCTTGCTCCACATCTGCGTAGATTATGAAGCTTTCTGCCCCAAGTCTGCGTGGATTGTGAAGCTTTTTGCCCCAAGCCTGCGTGGATTCTGAAGCTTCTTGCCCCAAGTTTGCGTAGATTTTGAAGCTTTCTGCCCCGAGTCTGCATGGATTTCGTCTACAACAAGTCTGCGTAGATTTCATCAAATTAGAGTACATGGCAGCCATGCCACTGATCTCTCGCCTGTGTGTCCTGTAACTTGCACATGACTCATGTATGATTGCCATGTGTCCAACAGTTACAGGCCACGTCCAGTAACTGCTCACAACCTTGCGTATGTTAAATCCTGCGTGATTTTCAACTAGGCACAGGCTGTGAAGACAGTTATCCTTTCAGTTATTTTTGACTCTATAAATAGAGTTTTTTTTCTCATTCATTGTACAGATACATAGTTATCTAACTTACTGTCAAAATTTTAAGAGCTTTTCTTCTTCGCATAGTCTAAGGGATAAAGCGATCGTCTTCTAGATCGGATTCCTACAGTTGTAATTTTCCCAGATACACAATAAATAAAGTGAATTTATTTATGGAAAACAAACTCCAAGTCGTGGGTCGGGTAATTTCTCTCATGATCACGAAGCTGACGTGACGTATAAGCCACTACCTTACCACGCTGCATCAAGACGCATCCCAATCCCTTGTTGGAAGCATCACAATAGATTGAAAATCCTCCAGTCCTATCTGGAAGCGTAAGAATGGGTGCCGTCATCAATTCTTGCTTCAACTTCTCAAATAAACTCTGACACTCTGCTGTCCAAGCAAACGGTACATCCTTGCGAGTTAACTGTGTCAGTGGTGCTAAAATCCGAGCAAAGTCTGATACAAACCGCTGGTAATAACCAGCTAATCCTAGAAAACTTTGAACTTCTGCGACGGTACTGGGAACTGGCCATAACTCTATAGCCACTATCTTCTGGGGGTCCACTTTCACTCCACCTTTGGTGATGATATGACCTAAGTACGAGATACGATCCAGCCAAAACTCGCACTTACTGAACTTCGCATACAACTGGTGCTCTCTGAGAATCTGAAGAACTATACGAAGATGCTGCTCATGCTCTACCTTATTCTTGCTATAGACTAGGATGTCATCTATAAACACTATCACGAACTGGTCCAAATAGGGCATGAAGATACTGTTTGCCATAAAATATAAAAGAACAGAACAATTATCGGAGGACCAGACTTTTACTTCACAATACAAACTCGCTTGTACAAAGAAAGCCTAGGGATGAAAGCCTAGGTACAATAATCTAAGTACAATTGTTTATTTTAGATTCTAGGGGGTGACGATAGAGGCTCGGGAGAGCGACGACAGCTCTGCCTTATTCTTTGGACGATCGGGTGCAGCCTTGGCTCTGTAGAAGAACTGCTTGGCGTTGATGAAAAAATGCTCTCTTTTTTATCTCTGTATATTCTCTCTCTGGCTCTCTGGATCTCTGTTTCTTTTTATCAGAGAATCTCCCCCTTTTTCTCTCCTCCTCTTTTTGCAAGGGAATGGCACCTTGCTATTTATAATAGTGGGGGGGGCATCATTAGGGTTTGTAATGATTGCCCATTCTCAAAAGTCGACGGCTAAGGATCACTGGATCTGGGCCGTTCATCTTAAATATAGTAGATTTGAGCAATTATTCTCTCTCTGGCTATCTGCCACGTGTCATTGATTTGCTTGATTGCAATGATTTGATTTGATCCTAATATTTTATTAGAATTTGTTGATTTGATGCCACGTGTCCTACCGTCATGCCACATGTCTTAACCGTGAGCTGTATGAGAATTGAGCCGCATAAGGGTGGCCACGTGTCAAGGCTGCTTGGGGATTGGCCCCTGAATATTTGAACCGTATGGTGATAATCTGAGCCGCATAAGCGTAGACGGCCGCATAATGGGTAGCTTCTTTGTGAGCCGCATGGAGATAGTCCTCGTGAGCCGCATAGGAGAGCCTCTGCTTGAGCCGCATAAGACAGCTTCGGCTTGAGCCGCTTGGGACAGCTTCGGCCTGAGCCGCATGGGGAGTCTCTGCTCGAGCCGCATACGACTGTCCACGTGTCAAGTTCGCGTGACACTTTCTGGATCTCGGGGGATTGTTTCAGAGATTTTCTTCATTTTCCTAGGAGTCTACCATTATGACAGAGTCATAATTTCATCTTTGTGTCAGAACTGTCACCTTGTCAGGGCTGTCAGCCGTCAAGGCATTTAATGCGGTATAGGACAAAGGGAAGGGCTGTTTGTAAGCTACATGGCTTCTCTCTAAGCCGCATGGAACTTATCGAACCGCATGGACACTTGAGCCGCATGGATCCCTGAGCCGCATGAGCTCTCTGAGCCACATGGGACTCCCTGGCCGCATGGATCTTTCTTTATTTTTTTTCATGCTTCTACAAGACCCCCTTCAAAGTTTTTAATTTACAAAATTGAAATACTTTGAATAAGAAGCATGGCTGTGTCTACATTCTTCTGGTCGCATATGAGATCCAGGCCGCATGGATGTCTTGGCCGCATGGACGTTTCGGCCGCATGGATGTTTCAGCCGCAGGGATTTTCGGGCCGCATAGATGTCTCAGCCGCAGGGACTTTCCGCCACGTCATCTTGCCACGTATGGAAATCTTTCGCATTAAATGCTGTTGATTTGCTGTCAGTTTTAAGGTCACTTTTCAGGGCGGGATCCCAGGAGTCTGGCCTTCATTTTAGGCGGCTCGCCTCGATAACCAAAGAGTCGGTTTTCGTTCTGCACGAGAATCGAAGCGTCTTGGTTTTGTTTATAAATATGGATGAGTTTAGTCGGAGGGATTTCTTTACTTTCTTTTTCTTCCCCAACTATTACTGTCTTACCTTTCTTTCCTTATCTCCTTTCTCCGACCGTCGAAAATGGCCCTCAAATCTTCTAAGGTCGCCTCTGCTGCTGCGAAGGGCACGAAGGCGACTTCCTCGTCGGCCATCGTGCCCAAAGTGTACCCTGATGTCCACCCTGCTTTCAAGGGTAAGGATTGCTTTTAAATACTTTGAACCCTAAGAACCCATGGCTCTATTGCATAATTTATGCACAAGCCTTCATCCTTCATTTGAACCGCCAAAGTTCGACCATGATGGAGTCACATATGATGTATGGGCCACATGACCCTCTCACATCCGAGCCGCATAGGGGATGCCCTATGTTTGAGCCGCATGAGAAGGATTTGAGCCGCAGGATTACTTCTGGATATGAACCGCATGAAATCTCTTTTGAACGGGGCCACATATATTTCTGACAAACTGGACCGCATAGAATTTTGCTAAGTTGTGCCGCATAAGCTCTTCTGCTAGATAGAACTGCATAAGTCCAACCGAACCGTATAGGCTATCGAATCAGTGTCACATGGAACTCCCAACTGAATTGGGCCGCATGATGCTGTGTTGACCCGAGCCGCATAGGCTCTACTAAAGCCATGCCGCATGAAACCCAGCTGAATTGGGCCGCATAGGGCTTCGTTGATCCGAGCCGCATAGGCTCGTAGGAGCTTCTTTTTGAGAACTTTAAGTGGTTTTTCGTTTTAACCATCTTTTAATCATGTTTCTTTTGTTCTTTTCCAGTGAACCTCCCAACCAACCCGGCAGGAGAGCTTCTGGTGGGTTCAACACAATTTACCGTGGGTGTGCGGCTCGACGGATTAATTCGATATGTGACGGATCAGCTTCCCGCTAATGAGCCTTTGGAGAGGGTGGCTGCCATCAACAACCAGCCTTTCCACTTTCTTTGTACTATGATGAATTCGGGGAGACTGGACGAAGAATATCTGAAACCAGCTTTTCTCTTTGGAGATGCTCTTTCCATAATGAACTCCCGAGTACTGGACATTTCTGAGAGCTGAAATTTTTCTGTAGACGGGGTGGAGATCCATATTCCCCAGATGGAACGACATTTTCCCCTCTCGTGGTTTAACATGGTACCGATGAGCAGGAAAATGGTGGGCTCCCTAACTCCCACCCAATCGGGGATGTTCGTGGACAACATCCACTATAATATGAGTATTAGGTCAGCATGCGCGAGCAGGGAATCGGTCAGTCGGAGTGTGGTGGGGCTGATTCCTGGTACTTTTATAAACATGTCTGGTCCTAACTTCACTTTTACTCGAGCTGATACCTTCCTGAATCAGCTCGCTCGTAAGGGGTCTTATCCTGTGGGCAGGTTGTCGCTGCTGAATTGGATAAACCCCATTCCTACATGGGCCAATCTTACCTCATAGATCCTGAGGAACTACGAGGAATTCCTTCAGGAGGTTGATCTTTACTACGCCATCTGGGGCACCTGTTACGGATTGCCCATTAACAAGCCATTGTTCATGGCCCTATTGGAGATGTATAACCGGCGTAGGGGGACTTTCTTTGCGCCCGGAGAGGAGTTGGGACTTGCTCTCCATGAAATGCATGCCGTTTCTAAGCTGTCATGGGGGTGCGAGGCCTTTGAAGTATATACCCCGACGAACGAGGAATTCGATGATCTGGATCGAAGATTCCCAGGCTTCGTCGCTGTGTACCAGGAATTGCTGTGCCGTCATAGCATCTGTCACCAGACTGCTATTAAGAAAAATAATAGTTCAGAAGGGAACGCCCCCATACCACGGCTTGGGTCGCGTATCTTTTCAAATTACGTCCTTCCGGCCGGGTTTCTTCTCGAGGTCCTCAAACCCAGGAGGAGGTAAAGGACCTGATGTTGAAGGCTAAAAGGTCGAGGTCCACCCGTGACAGATTTGGGAGTCGCACTGACTCCTTTAGTTATTTCCACTACGATATCCTGATGGTGTGGCTACGAAATTGCCTAGTCTCGGGAGGGGCAGGTTCTACTGAAAGGATCAGCCGCCACTTCATTCTCCCGGCTGTGAAGCTGGTCTTCAAAGTCAGACTGTCCCTTCTTCCGGCCATTGTATGTAGCATACACCACGGCCTCCGTGCCTTTTCGTCTAAAGTCATTGCTCGCGAGATGATGCTGGACTTTGAGCGGATAGAGCTACCATACCATTATCTCATGGGGTGGTTATTGATGTATTATCGGTCATTGATGCGGCCCGGAACAGAAGATGATGTTACCGCTGCTGATGCCTTCCTTTTCCGATACCGTCATCAGTCTTGGGAGTACGACACCATGCCAGCCTGTCGGAGGGCATTGGTGAGGGTTGACGGGCCCGACTTTTTTGTGTCTCTTCCTCAATTTACCCCTAGAGAAGTGAGGGGGGTACACGTTGATGGCCTTGAACCTCCCCACCTCTTATCTAAGAAGATGCTTCTTTGGCTGCACAACATTCGCCCCGCGCACCTAGTATATCATTACCGAAATAACGTATACTTGGAGCCGTATTTGCCCAGCAGGTTTTCTCGTCAATTTGGGTACAGTCAGCTGTTCCTTGACTGCCCCAGTGCTTGCCTGGGCTTTTGAGGGTAGTGTCCTCGATGGTATCAGGGCTTGACATTATTATAATACGGTCTATACCCGGGCTAGCTTCTCGGTCCCTGACGCTAAGACGTCAGGGGAGATTTTGTACATGGCAGCCCTTTATCATGTTGCCCGAACAAGCCTTCTGTTAACTTCGATATGAGTACTAGCTTCATCGCTGGCACTGGCTTGGCCGAGAAGCCCGAAGGATCTAAGAAGAGGAAGAGAGCGGCGAATAGGGTTCCTGTGCTGGACTCGGAGTCCACTGTGGCGGACGAAGAGGATGATGAGCAGGAAGCCGATGACTCGTCGCATTCTTCGGACGAGGAGGTAGAGGACCAGCCACCTACTGTGCCGAACGAAGAGGTGGAGGATCAACCACCTGTTGTGCCTGGTGCCTCGCACAAACGAGGCAGACGTATATCCACTGACGATGGCCGGACTTACTCCATGAAGTAGGCTACGGTAAGACGTCACAGGCTGTTTATTGATGATGTTGATGCTGTTTCTGAGGTGATTTAGAATTTCAACTACCTTCACCTTCTTTTTCTAAGCTATGGCCTAATCATTTTTTCTTTCTTTTGCTCTTTGTAGGCGTCAGAGGAGTCTGCTTCTCGGGATTCGATCGCCGAGGTTGATCCGGTCTTGTCCAATTTGGTCAATGATGTGTGCACCATTATAATTTCTGCTGGGGTTCTTCCGGAGGCGGCCGGGGAGTCTCGTCTTGCTGAGACCCCAACCCATAGGGACAGAGGCTCTATTACACCTGTCCCTGAGACAGCTGAAGTTCAACAGGATGACACTGACCTGGCTGGCTCCCTTTCACGGGTGGCTAGGGCAGAGAAACCGGTTGAATTTGACTTGGAAGCCGCGGGTGGGGAGACTATGCCAGCTGCGGACGGGCTGCAGCCTCCATGCTCTTCCCTTGGTAAGATAAGCCAAATCTTAACTTGTGAGGAAGCCTATTTGCTCTAACCTTCTGTCCTTCGGGTTACGTGGATTAATGGTTGCTTTGGACGTACAGGTCCCACCCCTTTATTGTCGGTGACGGACATTGCCGGGGCGGACTTCATCGGAGGGGATCTGATGGAAGCACGTGTGCCTCCTTCTTTTCCAACCGATATTGAGGGGCCTCCAGCCGGATCGAGTTCGGGAGCCCAAGTGGCAGTACAGCTGGGGCAAGGGACGATGCTTCCTGTGCCCTCCTCTGCGAATATAGTTTCGGGGGTTAACCTTTCCGCCCTGCCAAGCATCCAGGCTCTTCGGGCGGCGGAAGAGGAGCTAGCTGTTATTCATATATCTTTTCGAATAGAATTTGTTTCCTTGGTGGTGGGGACGGCAAATTCTGAGGCTACTCCTTCGGTACTGCCCGCCACAATCCCTTTGATGCCGTTCTTTATAGAGGTTTTGGATGAAGTGTCCCAGGATGTGGTCAACAGTTTCCATCGCCACCTGAAGAGGGGGATCGAAGCAGCTGTGGAGAGGGGGACTCCCTTTGCTATGGCCCGTCAATGCGCCGGTGGCCAGATTAATATCCTTAGAACACTCCCCGGTGGGGCGGGACTAGCGGCGCTTCTGGAGCCTAAGCTGTTAGAGGCCGATCGTCTTGTGGCCCAGTTTTGCGTACTGCGACAAGCTGATCTATCAGTGGCAATAGATCAAGAGTGTACCTTCCTTACAATCGCGGTAGAGAAGGTGAGTATCGCTCGAGAATCGCTCAAGCCAGCAATATTGAAGGACCGTCGGGATCTGACTCAGTTGTACGATCAATGGAACCGTCGTACTGAAGATTGTGCGACTCGGGAAGCGACTGCCTCCCGCGGGGTAACTGATACCAGGGAGCAGATTCTCGAGCTCCAGAGAAAGTTGGACTTCCTGGAGTCCGAGCTCAAAGCTGCTCGTACTGAGAAAGGGATTGCCATTCAGGAGGCTGACAAATTTAGTAGAGCTTCTGCCAATCTAGAACTTGCTCTGAAGAAGATGGAGAATGACTGGAAGGCATATATGGATCTGAATGATACGGAGCAATTATCCCAGGAGCTGAGCGCCGAGCGAAACAGAGGCTTGAGCGGGGTACTGCCTTGGTGAGAAACTGCCTCTTGGAGTTGTGTAATGCCGAACTATAGTCGGCTTTTCCTTCTTTTGTTTCTGTTCTCTTTTTCTTTTCTTTTTGAGAGGGACGCGGTCCCAAAAACATGTAATGCCTTTTTCGACTTTCAAATAAAGAGTACTTTCTATTCTACCCTTCATTTGTGTTGCTTGTTGTGCCTGTAGTATTATGGTGATGTTTGCCCCTCATGGGGGACTTGTCTGTGGACCTGTTACCCCTGGCATACCTTGGTTTTAGGTACAGGTAACAAGTTTGATTGGGGATACCTATAAAGGTTCCACAATAATGGTATCGTGGACGTTCCGAGAATCGGAAGAAAGAATGCCATGGAGCAGCTGGGCTCCCGGGGCATGATGAGAAATGGTGGGCCTGTGCTGAAAAATTTGACACAGGACATTTGTGGGCCTATTATCCTTGGCGTACCCCGGGTTAGGATACGGATAATAGGATAAAAGGGAACCAACATACTTACTCAGAGGTAATGAGGACATGGCAAGCATAAGGGTTTTCTTACCGCAGAATCTTCCTACTCAGAGGTGATGAGGACATGGCAGGAGTGGACTCAACGAAGGATATTTGTGGACTTACTATCCTTGGTGTACTCCGGTCGTGGGTACAGATAATAAGTCGAAAGGGATCAACATACTTACTCAGAGGTAATGAGGACATGGCAAGCATGAGGATTTCTTCGACGGAGCCTTCCCACTCAGAGGTAATGAGGACATGGCAGGAGTGGGCTCAATGAAGAGGGGTACGTAGAACGACTCAGAGGTAATGAGGACATGGAAGTTCTATGTAGAGGGTTGATTTGTTTTTGGCAGAATTAAGACGACTTAAAGGTAACATCGACATGGTCATTTTGGAAATTTGTAGATCTGTTACCCTTTTTGTGCACTGGGAGTACGGGTAGTGTATCATGAGGAATGAGCTCCTTTAGGAAGAAGGTTCAGAGGTATGATCATACATAACTTTTCCCCTAAAAGAGTGACCGAGATGTAAGTTCAGGGGTACCAGCGGGTACATAACTCGACAATCCGTGAATTTTGGAATCAAAATATGAGTTCAGAGGTACCAGCGGGTACATGACTCGATAATTTGAGATATTTGTGAGAGTGAGTTCAGCGGTACCAGCGGGTACATGACTCGATGATCTGGAATATTATGAGAGTGAGTTCAGCGATACCAGCGGGTACATGACTCAGTAATCTGGAATATTATAAGAGTGAGTTCAGTGGTACCAGCGGGTACATGACTCGATGATCTGGAAAATATCGTTTAGACATAATATTTCTTCAGAAACTTGCCGTTGACGGGCAACATGAGCAAGTCTCTATTTTGTTTTGCGAGGTGGTAAGCACCGTTGGAGAATACGGCCTCAATGATAAACGGACCTTCCCATTTTGGCTAGAATTTCCTGGCAGTTTTGTGAGTCATGACCATCGGCCTCCGGACTGCCAGGACGAGATCGCCCACTTGGAATGTTCTAATTTTAACCTTTTTGTTGAAGGCTCCAGAGATGCGTGCTTGGTATAGCTCGATTAGTTGCTGAGCCAAGAGGCGCTTTTCATCTAAGGCCTCCAACTCTTGTAGCCGACGATGGTAGTTATCATCTATAGTCAGTTGGTAAGTAAGGGCGACGCGGAGTGAGGGTATCTGAGTCTCCAATGGGAGAACTGCCTCACTCCCGTACACCAGGAAGAATGGTGTGTTCCCAGTGGATGTTCGGACTGTAGTACGGTACGCCCATAAACATTCACCAAGCTTCTCATTTCAGTCGCGTTTGTTGGAAGAGACAAACTTCTTGAGAAGTTTGATGATTGTTTTGTTGAATGCTTCTGCCAACCCATTGGCTGCCGCATTGTATGGTGTTGAAGCAATATTCGGGATGCGATGCTTGTCGCAGAACCGATAGAAGGCGTGGCTTACAAACTGTGGACCATTATCGTGGATGATCCTTCGGGGCAGTCCAAAGCGATAAATGACATGATGCTTGAGGAAGCTGATCACGTTTGAAGTCTTTACTTCTGTGAGCGGAACAGTTTCCGTCCATTTGGAGAAGTAATCCGTGATCACGAGTATGAAGCGATGTCCACGGGAGGAAGGTGGAGTGATTGGACCGATGATGTCCATTCCCCATGCTTCAAATGGCCAAGACGCCACTGTCGGATGTAGAAACTCGGATGGTTGGTGGATGAAGTCCACGTGGACTTGACAGGATTTGCATTTTCTTGCATAGTCTATCGCATCTGCTACCATAGTGGGCCAGTAGTAGCCCATTCGGCGAAGACGGTCCTGTAATTTAGGGCCAGGCTGATGGGCCCCGCAGACACCGTCATGAGCTTCGCGTACGGCTTCTTTGGCTTCTGTGTTTGATAGACACCGAAGCAGTAACCCATCATAGGATCGTCGATACAGTATTTTTGTCTCTGTATCGTAGAAGAATCTGAGAGAACGCCTTCTGATGGAGGCAGCTTCCTTTGGGTTCTCGGGCAGGATGTCGTAGACTACGAAGTCTATGAATGGTTGTCTCCAGTCTGGCGCTTCGTCGATCGTCTGAGCAGAATAACTCGCCACGACTTGAACATTATTCTTGGGACAGACCAGCTCGTGGCCTATTACGTCAACTGAATGATGAGTACGGTTTGGCACTGCTAGAGAAGCGGCAAGGCCTGCTAGGGCATAGGCTTCAATGTTCTGTAGTCTGGGAACATGTTCGATGAAGAATCCCTCAAATAATGAGATAATATTGATTGATATTTGGTGATAGGGGATCATGTCTTCGTGGCGGACTTCGTACGAGCCCCGGATCTGATTTACGATTAACTGCGAATCGCCGTATGCTTCAAGATATTCTACCTCCAGCTTTCTTGCAAGTTGGAGGCCGATGACCAAAGCGTTGTATTCGGCCACATTGTTCGAACAGGGTTCCGTGAGGGAGTAAGCGCAATTGATCATCAGTCCGGAAGAAAAAATCAACACTACTCCGACTCCAACAACAATGTTGCCCTTGGGTCCAGTTCTCGAAGCACCGTCGAAGAACATTCGCCATATATCATCGTAGGAGGTCACATGTGAATCGGCGACCTTATCTAGAATTCCTTCGTGTACTCTAGATGACTCCGAGCCTGGGTGGGCTGCTAAAAAGTCTGCCAGAGCTTGACCTTTAACAACCTTTTGTGGGATGAAGACCATATGATAAGAAAACAGCAATATTGCCCATGTGGCGAGGCGGGAGATGAGCGCCCATGGTTTAGTCATGAGGACCCTGAGAGGGTTGACCCATGAGATCACATGTATGGTTTGTCCTGTGACATAGTGCCGCGTCTTTTGAATGGCGAACACCAGGGCGAGGCATTCCTTCTCCACGGCGGTGTATCGGTGCTCTGGTCCAATCATCATTCGGCTGAGGTAATATATAGCTTGTTCATGGCCTGTATCGTTGTTTTGTGCCAGCAGAGCACCGAGGGAATGCTCCATTGCTCGTATATATAGCAAGAATAGTTTCCCAGCAACAGGGGCTACCAAGACTGGAGGGTTCGACAAATATTCTTTGATGCTGTCGAAGGCACGTTGACATTCTTTATCCCATACGAACGAGATGCCTTTCTTTATAAGGTGGGTGAATGGCCGATATTGCCCGGAGAGGTTAGAGATGAACCTTCTGATGTAAGCCAGCCTCCCCTGAAGACCTCTGAGTTCGTAGAGATTTCTAGGGGGACCCATCTCCATAATTGCCTTCGTCTTCTCTGGGTCTACATGAATTTCCTGTGCAGTAATAATAAAACCCAGGAATTTTCTGCTGGATACGCCCAAGAAGGATTTGGTGGAATTCATTTTCAGGTTGTGTGCTCGCATCAAGTCGAACACTGTCCTCAGATCATGCAGGTAGTCTCCCTTATAGCGACTCTTAACGGCGATGCCATCAACATAGCACTCCACAGTCTTGCGCAAGTGGTCTCTGAAGATGATGCTCATGGCTCTTTGATATGTGGCGCCAGCATTCTTTAAACCAAAAGGCATGACTGTGTAGCAGTACGTGCCGATCGGTGTTCGGAATGATGTGTGCTTTTCGTCGTCAGGAGACATCTTAATTTGGTTGTATCCCGAGAAACCATCCCTGAATGACATGCGTTCGAAGCCGCATGTGTTGTCGATCATGATATCTGTGATAGGGAGGGAGAATTTATCTTTGGGACATGCCTCGTTCAGATTGCGGAAGTCGATGCAGATTCGAATCTTTCCATTCTTCTTGAGGACTGGTACTATGTTAGCGACCCAGTCAGGATGTTGTTCCTCACAAATGAAGCTGCTGGCTATCAGTTTGTTGACTTCGACTTCGATCGCATCCATGATGCCCGGGCGAAAGCATCGCTGTTGTTGTTTGACTGGCTTCACATCTGGCCGAATGTTGAGCTTATGAAGGGCGACTTCGGGATTTAGTCCTGGCATGTCTTCATAGCTCCAGGCGAACACATTAATATATTCTTTGATGAGTTCTAGTAGTGATTCTCGCTCTTCGTCTGTTAGGCTTTTACTGACGAAGATTGGTTTTGGAGAAGATTTGTTGCCGAGGTCGACCTGTATAACCTCGTCTTCGGTAGGAGGTTCCCTCTATTCGAACCGCTTTTCCCATTGTGCGTCCAGTTGTTGGGCCTACGGCTCTAACTCGAGGATTTCAGGAATATCTTCATCTTCTTCGTAAGCGTCGGCGAATGCCATATTGGCTGACAGGACTTGTCTGAATACGTCTCCGATGCTGGTGTCCGAATCAGAAGTTGGTGACCCACTTGAATGTGAATGCCAGTCGTATTCCTTATCTGAACTTTCAGGGGTCGTTACGGGCGTAACATACCCTAATCCACATCGGGTCTTGCTGTAGTAGTCCCATGGTTTGCCAGCTGGGACTGATGGACTCAAAGGTAATCGTCGACCGGTGCCGTAGTTCAGGCCTGACGTAGCCTCCAGATCATATCCCTGTTTTTGCATGAGGTATTTGGATTGGGGGCTATAAAGATACAAAGGCAGTCTTCCGACATCTGATTCGAGATCGACCTTCTCTAGGGTGAAGGGCTGTGGGTCGTCCTTCCGACCGAAGATGATTGGATGGTCCCCTCCTTCGATTATGCGGTAGGCGTCTTCCACTAGAATGAGCTGGTTTGTGGTGTAAACATTTGTCACCTGTGTGTGTAAGTGAGTGCCTATACCGTGTTCCATAGCATACATTGTACAAAGCTTATTAAGCTCGAGGTAGTTCAAAGATAGCCCTTTATTGATGAAGTAAGGTATCTTTTCTAGCGGGATTACATCATCTACGGAGGGAACATCAGGGTGGGCAACCACATACTTGGCCAGCTCCGGTTCTTCTTCGGTCACCCCCTGTATAAATGAGGACTGAGAGAATGACCTGGGCAGCTTGATCATCAGGGGTTCCGTTGGTGGAGCCGAACGTGGAGTTGCTGGCAAACTAGCGACCGCTAGTTTGGTACTCGATACTGGATGAGGAGTAGTTGGTTCGCTAGCGACCCCCAGTTTGGTACCCGATGCTGGACGGGGAGTTGTTGGTTCGCTAGAAGCCCCAGACTTTACATTGGGGTGACGATTCTTCTTGGGAAGACGAATCGTCATTGGCTTATCAGAGGGGTTGAACTTCTCTGCCTGTGGCTGGCCGACTCTCGGTAACCTGATTGTCAGTGGTTCTGTTGTGGGTCTCGGCGCTTGGTCGGACCTTGGCAGCCGGATTGTCATTTGCCCTTCTTGTGCCGAGAGGCTGATCGCATCCTTACGCAGAGCGGCCGTAAGGGGTGCAGATCTGCCAGGTTTGCGAGCTTGAAGGTGGATCGTCAGAGGTTCTTCTGATCCTGAGCCAGTCTCAGTTTTAGCCTGTACATCTTCATCCAGGTGCCTCTTCGATTTCTCGTATAGGCAGGAATCTGAGTAGTAGGACTCGACTCCTTTGAAGGGATCGATGTCGGCAAATTCTATCCTCACAAAGCCGTATTTGTCGACATACTTGAAGCACTGGTGCAGTGTGGAAGGCACGATCATGTAATCGTGTATCCAAGGATGCCCCAAGAGGATGTTGTAAGAAGTGTCCGCATCTATGACGTAACAGGTCACTTCTGACTGGAGATCGCCAATTTGGTACTTCAAACGAATCTTCCCAATTGGGTAGCTCCTGCCCGAATTGAAACCGCTGATGGCGGTACTTGTTGGGGTCAGGCGGTGCATCGGAATACGAAGATGATGTAGCAGATCCTTCGGGATGATGCTTATGGAAGAGCCATGATCGATGTGCATCCGGTCCACCTTTACGTCCCTGATGTATCCGGTGTAGTATAACGGATGATCGTGGAGATTGGTTTTGATGAGCATATCCTGTGGAGTGAAGACGATATTGGGCATCGCTCCCGTGCAAGCGCTGTCTTGGAGATCTGTAGGTGGGCTCTCTCCTGTGAGTTTGACCTGAGCCAGATACGCGTCAACATTTTGGAGTGCATCGCTCAAAGCTGTGCGAACATCCTTTGAGAGCCTCAGGAGTTCATATAATGACAATTTGGCTGGTGTATTGGCCAACTGCGCCAAGATGTCGAAGTTGTAGGGCCTTTCCAACCCTTGAGGTGTCTCTTTTCGGAGGGATTTGTCAAAGCGAGTCTCCTTCGGCCTAGGCTTGTCGGTCGTCGGAGGCTGAGAAGGTCCTGGAGCATTAGTAGTAGCTGGCTGATGATCCTCAGTTGAGTTTTCAGCCACGGGTTGGGCCTGTGCCCCAGATCGGGTAATGACAGCCATGACTTCTTCGACATCTGTCGAGATTGTGCAGCATGATCTGACTTTTTTACCCTTCTTCTTGCGAATGGAAGGTGGCATGGACTGAGTCATTTCAAGTACCAGGTCCGGATGGACCCACATGATCTCCTCCCGTGATGTGGTGAGGGGTACCAGACCAGCAACCTGATCCCGTGGAGGTGGAAGATTAGCAATCTCCATTGTTGCCAGAGGGATGGGTACCACCCCGTCGTGAGTCTCTGTTGGAGGAAAGCTGCCGAATTGTATGGACACCATGTTGGCCGCCACGGTTACTTCCTCGAAATCGATGGCCAGAGCGTTCGAATCGATGAGATGCTGGATGTATCACTTCAGTTGGTAGCAGTCGTGTGTAGCATGGTGGACGTAGCGATGGTAGTGACAGTAGTTTGGGGTCTCTATTTCTGTCGGCCGAGGTTCCCGTCTTGGTGGAGGAAGCTGAATTTTGTCTCCTTGTATGAGCATGTCCAAGATGGGCTTGACGTGACCGTCCTCGAAGGAGTAGGTTATTTGCGGCCATAGTTTGTCTGCCGATTTTGTCTCAGGTTTCTGGGCTGTGTCAGCCACCATAGCCTGCTTACCCTTGTTGTCCCGATTGTTGGAGGGGCTACCTCCATTGTCGTTGTTGGTATTAGGATGCTTGCTCTTGTTCTCTCCGTCCGAGATGTGCAACCCCAGTTGGCGAGCCTTCTTCAACCGCTCTTCGGCACTAGTGGCACTAATGATGAATGTATTCCAGTCCTTAAATTAAATTTTGTCCATCCAGAGACTGATTGTTGGGAGCAATCTCTTTTGGCAAATTTTAATCAAGGAGAAATCTGGGTTACCAGACGGCAAATTTATTACGGTTTGGCAAAACCGCTCGATATAGTTCCTTGTCAGCTCTTTCTCCCCTTGGACGACGTTCATGAGGGTGGACATTGTGATGTCCTGCCCTACCTCGTAGAATCTCTCCAAGAACATGCACTTGAAGCTGGCGAAGGAGTGGATGCAGTTGTCTGGCAGGTTGTGATACCAGTCGAAGGCGACTCCTTCCAATGCCCCAATGAATAATCGTGTGAGGATGGCATCATCATGGGGCAGATGGTCGGTGGTGACCTCGAAGTAAGTGATGTACTGATTTGCTGAGGTCTTGCCATCATAGGGATTGATGTTGAACGACTTATATCTTGGCGGAAAGGGGACATCCCTCCATGCAGCAGGGTACGATTGCCGTATTCTGAGGTCTTGAGAGTTTTTTCGAGCGCAAAACATGGCTCGGAGCTCCTGGACCTCTCTTCTTACTTCTCGGGCTTCATCCACAGCGGTGGGGGCTATCATTTCAGGAGGATTATTGCCGAATTCGGTGACGCTGAGTTCGAGTCCGCATTGACCGCCGGACCCGTGTTTGTTTGGCCAGGCGTCCCTCCTTGCAGAGTTGGAAGGGCCGCTTTGATCTCGTCTACAGACTTGACCAAGGCGTACTGTATGGCCTCCAGAGTGTCGATGTATTGGCGATCACTGGAACCACCTTGGTTGCTGTCTGTCATGAACATCGTCCTTACATGAGGAGAGACGGATGGGACGGTGGAGGACGTGTCCTCCGAGTCATACCCATGTACCGAGAAGTCATCAGGATATGTGGGAATGTTCTCCTCTGGTTCGGATTCAGACGGAATAGTACCCCCAACTTCGGAGCTTGCTTCGTCTTGAGAGTCATGGACGTCCTCAGGGACGTCGACATTTGTTGTATTTGACGGAAGAGTTGCTTCCTCGGACTCGTCTCCTTGGAACATCGGATTATTGTGGACGTTCTGAGGAGTGCTACCCCCTGTTTCAGTGACCCCCAGCGGTGCAGATGACGAATCTTCTGCTGTGGCAGATTTCGTCTTCGAACGGGTGCCTTGGAATACTCCGGTGGTAGACAGCCGTTTAGACGACAGTTTCTTAGTAGTGGTTGAAATTTTTGGGCTGGAAACGTTCATCTTCTTTCCTTTCCCATCAGCGGTAATTTTCTGCGTAGAGTTGCAAGAGGCGATGGGAGGTGCTTCGTCCTCTGAGCTGGATCGTTGCAGTCTTTGGAAAACAGGATGCCGGTCTTCTATTGTTGTCGCGTTGTTGCAACAGCAGTTGACAATGATTTGAGTGCAGTGACGTCCATGGGAGGACTCTTTGCACGCCGAGGATTCTTCTCTTTCCTTGCGTTTGTGGAGGATAACCTCACGCAAGTCAGACGGGTCTGGAGCGACCATGTTTGCTCCCTGGGTTTTGGGAGACTTTTGAGAACCACTTCGTTCGTTTGCCGCCTGGGGCTGGACTCGGGTGGTTCTGTACAACTTTCCATCAGGGGCCCGCATAATAGTATGTGGAGCGCTCGGATGGTCAGAGGTTGGGACAGTCGAGTGAGCTCGCCGAGCTCGCGCTGCCCTTGACTTCTTCACTTGAGCGCCCGAAGGCGTATAGTAGAAAGAGTCAGAATGATGCTGCAGAGAGTCAGATATATTCTCTTAAGCATATGAGAGATCGGAACCATAGGAGAGGCGATCGAAGACTGAGCCTGAGCTGCGAGGAGCAGGCAGTATGCGGCTGGAATCAGCAGTCTTCATACGGCTGGCAGTTGTAGATAGGCTTTCTTCATGCGGCTGGGAGTCTCGGCCGCATATATTTTCTCCATGCGGCTGGAAGATCTGGCCGCATAGAGATTCTTCATGCGGCTGGCAGTTTCAGCCGCATGAGTATCATGCATGCGGCTGGCAGACTTGGCCGCATGAGTGTTCGACTTTTTCTTGGAGCGTATAGAATCACTCTTTGTCCCCGTAAGTCCAGCATCGTAGTGCTTTCCTCTGCCAGACTTGGGGACAGCAGAGTCCTCTATGGCTTGAAGTGGGGCCGCATAAGAATCGCCTTCGCCGTCTTGGATAGCAGAGAGTACTCCGTCCATGGCTTGGGGAGGAGCAAATGATTTTGGCCTCCACTCCCTGCAAGCCTTCTCTGTGAGGGTTTGCTTCTGGACCGGGCCAGCGCTTCCGTCGGAGAGCATTTCTTCAAACGCCTGTTGGTCGAAGCGGACGACCATCTTCTGTTGCGTGGAGCCAAGTTTGGCTGCATCCGATTGCGTCACCAACTCCTCAGCCTATTATTTTTTTATTTGATTTTGGTACTGATTTAAAATTTTGTATTGTACGTCGCGTAGTCGTATTTTACGTCGCGCACGAAATTTTATTCTTCGTAATTGCTCGACGAGTGCGAATATGTGCGAGCGTACATATTTTAAGGAAAAACATTTTTCTTATTTTTTTATAGTTTCAAAATATATATAATAAGTATTTTAGTTATCGTTCCAAAATTCAAATTTGTTATTTTATTTATAAAGCCTTTTATTTACATAGTTATAATAATAAATAATTTTTCTATAAAATGGTATATTAGAAAAGTATATTTATGTAAAGATCATTTGGACATACATATATAATTAGTAAATATTTATTTAGTTTAATTGTAAATAATAATGTATTTTCGAAATTATTATATTAGTATTTTTGGAAAAATATATTTCGGAATTATTATGGCGATTTAAATCTTGATTTGAATTTATGGATTTATTTAAATAGTTAAATATTCGAAATTTGATTCATCCCATTTTATTTTTAAACAAAAATTTACTTTGATTTAAATTGAATATGTATTTGGATTTGAATTTGATTGCTTTTAAATTAAACTACGAATTATCTATTTTGGGTTTAAACAAACCCTAAACTTTATCTAATTGGAAATTCCTACATCCTATAAATAGGCAGGTACTCCTCCATAATTCCTCACATTCCTCCAAAATTATTTTTCCACAACATCGTGCATCGTGTCCGTGTCCGTGTCCATATTTATTTCTTTCCACTATTTTTATTTTTTACAATTACATTATTTTCTTTCGTGTCCGACACTCCAGACACCAAATTCCTAGCCTAATTCTTGTGCCGGACACAACTCCGACAAAAATTCCAAATCCACAGACCCTAAGCCTGATTTCCCGCCGACGTTCCCTCGAACTCCGACAATACTTCCATTCCCGCCTCTTGACCGAGCGCGCCACCATAGCCCCGACTCTCAACCCCTCCGCCTCTCCTTCGTCACCGCCACCATGTTGTACCAAACCAGCCACCACTCGTCGTGGCCGTCGCCACGACCATCCCTGGTCAGCCTCCCGTGTCATCCATCACCACCACTTCGACCACCACCATCGACAACCCTCCACCCATCCCGGCCAAGCAGCGACCGACCGCTCACCCGACACTCCCCCACCCTTCCTGAGCCCTGCGACAACCCCCAAACACCCAGCCACCTCGTCGTTGCCGAAAACCATGCGGCCACCCCCGCCACGGCCACCACACCCAACATCGCCGCCACCGCCCTTACCCCGGATAGGCCCCCGCCGAAACCCTCCGCCACCGTCGCAAGGGCAACCACCGCACACAGAAGCAAAAAAAAATATAATAAAGAAATACAACCCTAACCCTAAAACTAACCGCCGACGTTCACATACCCACGCCGTCGCGCTCCCAGCGTCCGTCGCGTCCGGCCTCGCCGAGCCCTGACGCGCGCCCTCCGCAGATCCATCGAGCCCGCCGACGAGCTCCGGCCGTCTGCGCCACCTCCGACGGCGTCTTCTTCCCTTCCTCCGTGCCTCGTGCGCGATTGCCGGCGCCTACGCCGCGTTCTGCGCCGGCGAACCACCCCGGCGCCGAACCCCCGCCGGTTGCCCCTCTCTTCCTCCTTTCCGCCCGAGCCTCCACTTCCCTCCGCGCGCCGCCGGAGTGGGGAGCTCCGCCGAGCCAAATCCCTCCGAATCCTTCTTCCCCCCTTTCGTTTCCACTCTCTCTCCCTCTTTCGAGAAAAAAGACATTAATTGTACTGATATTTTATAATAATAATAATTATTATTATTATTATTATTATTATTATTATTATTATTATTATTCATTATATTTTTGCTTATACTTATTATTATTATTATTAATATTATTATTTCTTTTGTTGTGTTTTCTTATGTGTTATGTAATTTTGTTATTATTTAGAAATATCTAGGTAAAAGAATTATGTGTAGCTTATAGTTATAATTGGCATAATTATTATTACTACTGGTGTGGTTGTTAAAATCATTGTATACCGTTAGTTTTATTCTTAAATTAGAAAATTTAGGAAAATATTATTATGATATTTTAGCTAAGTTCAAAGGATAGTTTTAATCTAAAATTTGTTCTAAAAATAAATATTTTTACCCATAAAATTAGTTTCAAAATCATAAAAAAATAAAATTTCTAGTATTTCTAATATAGTTCTATATCAAACCCTATTTTATAAACTTAGAGTTCGCCCCAAAACGACTTTCGACTTTTGAGTATATATTTTGAAAATATATTTTGACAAATAAATTATATTTTCAAGTATCCTAAAATAATTTTCAAAATTTGTATATATATTTATTGTTATCCGTTCCTTTCATTTTTTTCTTCCATCCATGACCAACCCCATTATCCCTATACTCTCTCAAATTCCTTTACTACCTTATGTCCACCCTAACTAAATTGACCCTTCTGGACCCGATGGAACTGTCCGTGCCACCACCCGAGGTCACCTTGCATAATGGTTTTATCGAAGTTGTAGATCGTGCCACATTCATCATTGCAGCACACCAGGCTTACTACCAAGCAAGACACCTTGTCTTTACTGTTTAATTTCTTGCTCAATATCATGCATGTTTTTCTTTATGTTGTTCTTTCAAAATTATATATAGATGCAAATTATTATATTTTATGCAATTGGCTTAGAGTTAAGGGACCACCGTATGTGCATCTCATAAACTGTCACGATGTGCCACGGATTGTGTGTGAGTGGTGAGTCGCATATAGCTTCGGACTTGCATACCGATCGTACATCGGTGCGTACAGGCCGTGCGTTAGGATATAACTGTCAATAGATTGTGTAGAAGACTTGGCGGTTATTAAGGCTTAAACAGTGTCGTGGAGACGACGCATGTATAGTATCATTGGGGGGAGGGGACAGTTATTAGCGTAGGGGCTACATTTTATTTTTACACACATTTTGGGCCCATGGTGACTCTTATGAGCACTACCTTCTGTCCAAGGCCGATAGTGACTCGGATGAGCGCTACTTACTGCCACTCTTTATTTACTTTGCTGAGCCTACAGCCCCTGCGTAGAACGTTGTCCTCAAAGTGCATATCACCTAGAATGAGTAGGAACCTTTACTCATGCATACTTTTCTGTTGAGCTTATTTATTCAGTTTATCGGCATGATATTATGTGTCTTGTTACGTCCCTCTGAGGACCTGGTTATCTCTCCAGGTGTGTGTTTCGTGATGTCTTGCAGGTGTTCTAGCTAAGGCCATTCCTTCCTTCGTGATGATTGCTTTTGGACTCGTCATTTGCTCCGCTCGACCAATCACTTTCTTTGTATATTTCTTCTCTATTTAAATTAGTTGGTAGTGGACCTTGTCTCCGCCCAACGATTGTATACATGACAAACTCCAAGTTGCTTTTATATTATTATTTATCTTTATGGATGAGATTTAGTGTCTTGGCTTTCTATATTTACAGCTTATGTATATATACGAGCCGTATATTTACTCGTATGTATACAGCTGGCATGATACGTATCTAGTCCCAAGTATTTTGGGACTGGGGCGTTACATGTTTTTGTGGTGGCCCATGTAGGTCAAGTTTGTCGTTTCGGTTACATGACTGTACCGAGCGGGCCTACAATATAGGATTAGAGTCTAGGATCTCATCCACCTGCTTGACCCTTTTCCTTGACTAAATTTTTCGAATCACTTGTTCAAGTACCACTGATCTACCACTTGCTTGAGCTCTTCCTACCGTAATCCTTATTTCCGTACTTGATAGGAAGATGACTACACTACTATACACTTATTGGTCAACCCTATGGCTAGAAGGATTATATTGACAAACAATATCCATTTATGTTATATTTGAGTATAAATGCATTTATTTTTCCTAGAGATGTGAACTTAAGGATTAGTTAATTCCAAGTTGGGTAGCAGCATATTACCGCCATCAAAGGATAAGTTATTTTGACATTACAAGGTGGTATACACAAGAGGATAAATAGATCGAGAAAATAAATTTTGGAGTTATGATTTTTGAAATTGAGAAATAGTTATGATTTATTGGAGGATAAAATCGATTTGAGAAATATCTTAAAATTTTAAATTGTGACGCATGGTTTACGGTTAAGTTTAAGTTTGGAGTATGCTAAAGTTATCTTGAGATGTATTAAAGAGTCTTAAATTATAACTTATGATTTTGTAGATGACTAAAGAATATGGAAGCTTAGTAAAAAAAAAAAAAAATTCATGTGATCAATGATTTATAAAATTATTTTTCGAGGTTAAAGTCTTGATTATGGATATTTAAATTTTGGTAAAAAAAAGAGAAAAGATTTAATCTGAGTCACATGATTACGAATAATGAAATAGGGTAAGAGTTTATCTCGAGATACATTGAGAATTGGGAAAATTTAAAAGTGATGGCTTATTATGAAATTTTAGTTGTGCCGCATTAGATATGATGAAGGCTTTTTGGAAATTATTTAAAGGAAATTAAATTTTAAATTATGAATAAATACATGATGGAGTATCTTGAGATTTTATTTCGAAACTGTTGAGGAACTTGAAATTTAAAATTTGATCATATATTGGTAGAGGACCAAGAAGCAAGCAAGTCACCCTAATGGGATATAAGCATTCCGCATTAATTGCCATGATAGTTGTATGTACTCGAGTGTAGTTAAGTCATCTGCCAAACTATGTGAAGATATCTCAATCTTGACTCATTCGACATTCCCTCAAACCTAGATTTTATCGTGACTTTCTCATACTCCATCTAAGGGGCTATCATATCTCTAGAAATTGTATTCCTAACTTATTATCTTTATTTCATGCTTTAACTTGGTCATTTATTTTGTGCGTTACTCATTATCTCATGAACTCCCATTTTCTATTTTAAATTCTTTTGTGTCATTTACCGTGACATGGATATTTGGAGCACAACACTAGACTTTTCCTTCCAACAACTTTCATGTGCAAGACCTAGACGAGCCCACCTTCATATAGGTATATCACGTGCCACTAAAATACGTCTTCTTGTACTCTATTTTCATGATATGACTTTTGGGTCGAAAAGACTAAACTACAATCTTTACAATGATAACGATATATTTATCGACCATGGATCTCGACTCAATTCCTTCAGCCCGATATGTGATAGTGTTCTACTTAATTCCTTAAATGCTTAGCCTGTGCTTATTGCTAATCCGTGCCTTTTATTTTTGTGCATTATCTTAAATTGCTTAGGCCCTTCAATTTTATTTTCGTGCAGAAATTAGTATTTATTATCCAAACCCTATCACGACCATTGAGCCTAACCAATACTTTCTTCTAAATCGTTTTGATTTTCTCTTCGAAAATTTTACTTTGCTCTGTTATTATTCATGCAACCTTGCTCTTGTGATTCTTTGGGCTTAGATAAAGATTTGATCATGACACCCTTTGGTTAGACAGGGGCTAGGTTGGAAGACATCATAAAGGAGATTAGTGGCTTAATCAAGTAAAATGATACGTGATTATGAGACATTAGTTAAATGTGCTATTTGATTAAGAGGTATGATATTATGTTTTGGAAAGATCAAAGGATAGTATATTTGCGAGTGCCAAAAGGTTTGAGATTAATCTAAAGTTGAAATAAAGTTTATGTTTGGTGCATAAGGGATCAAATTTTCTTATGTTGATAAATAAATCTAAATTTTCTAAAAGAGTTTGACTTTTACTTCAACTATCGTGATTAAAGATTCTGAAATTGAATTTCAAGGAAATTAAAGCTCGAGGAAATGCGCATATTTATGTTGGAAAAGAAGGATAGAGATTCATTGAATATCTATTTTGAGGAGAGTTTGAATTGCGAAATCTAGTTGGAGAAAATATCTATGATATGATGGAGAGAAGTAAAATTTAAATTTATTTTTGGACTTATCTAATTTCGATCGTTCGGATAACGGATTCGATATATAAATATAGTGGGAATTCAGCATTTTGTGAGTAAACTTTGGAGGTAAAAAAAAGAGAGGGTGGATTATAAATTTTTTTGAAGAATAATAGACGAAATGTTGAATGCGAAAAGACATTGATGAATATATCGATGGTTATGACAATAGCAAAAACACAAGTTGAATTTTGAAGATTGAATATAGAAAGGCTTCGGTGATTATGAAAAGAGAGTTATGGCAATATAAAAAACAAGTTAGATTTTGAATATATTGTAAGATCATGGTGGAAGTGATTCTTGCCTATTTTTAGTACACGTTATGTTGATTGAATTTGATAGTTGTCATGAGATATCTTTCAAATCATACCCATGAATTCATTTTCCTAGATATTAGTGTATTTTATTATTCAAAAATCAATTTCTTTGTATGCCTTTTAACTTGATCAAATTTTTGTTGCCCCAACCCTACCTACCCTACTTATTCCTAAATTTCGAGGACAAAATTCTTGTAAGTTGGGTAGGATGTAAACTCCCTAAAATTTCTACTATTATTTTTTAATTTGATTTTGCTACTGATTTAAAATTTTGTATTGTACGTCGCGTAGTCGTATTTTACGTCGCGCACGAAATTTTATTCTTCGTAATTGCTCGACGAGTGCGAATATGTGCGAGCGTAGATATTTTAAGGAAAAACATTTTTCTTATTTTTTATAGTTTCAAAATATATATAATAAGTATTTTAGTTATCGTTCCAAAATTACAAATTTGTTATTTTATTTATAAAGCCTTTTATTTACATAGTTATAATAATAAATAATTTTTCTATAAAATGGTATATTAGAAAAGTATATTTATGTAAAGATCATTTGGACATACATATATAATTAGTAAATATTTATTTAGTTTAATTGTAAATAATAATGTATTTTCGAAATTATTATATTAGTATTTTTGGAAAAATATATTTCAGAATTATTATGGCGATTTAAATCTTGATTTGAATTTATGGATTTATTTAAATAGTTAAATATTCAAAATTTGATTCATCCCATTTGATTTTTAAACAAAAATTTAATTTGATTTAAATTGAATATGTATTTGGATTTGGATTTGATTGCTTTTAAATTAAACTACGAATTATCTATTTTGGGTTTAAACAAATCCTAAACTTTATCTAATTGGGAATTCCCACATCCTATAAATAGGCAGGTACTCCTCCATAATTCCTCACATTCCTCCAAAATTATTTCTCCACAACATCGTGCATCATGTTAGTGTCCGTGTACATATTTCTTTCTTTCCACTATATTTATTTTTTATAATTACATTATTTTCTTTCGTGTCCGACACTCCAGACACCAAATTCCTAGCCTAATTCTTGTGCCGGACACAACCCCGACAAAAATTCCAAATCCACAGACCCTAAGCCTAATTTCCCGCCGACGTTCCCTCGAACTCCGACAATACTTCCATCCCCGCCTCCTGACCGAGCGCGCCACCATAGCCCCGACTCTCATCCCCTCCGCCTCTCCTTCGTCACCGCCACCATGTTGTACCAAACCAGCCACCACTCACCGTGGCCGTCGCCACGACCATCCCTGGTCAGCCTCCCGTGTCATCCATCACCACCACTGTCATCCATCACCACCACTTCGACCACCACCATCGACAACCCTCCACCCATTCCGGCCAAGCAGCGACCGACCGCTCACCCGACACTCCCCTACCCTTCCTGAGCCCTGCGACAACACCCAAACACCCAGCCACCTTGTCGTTGCCGAAACCATGCGGCCACCCCCGCCACGGCCACCACACCCAACTTCTCCGCCACCGCCCTTACCCCCGAGAGGCCCCTGCCGAAACCCTCTGCCACCGTCGTAAGGGCAACCACCACACACTGAAGCAAAAAAAAAAATACAACCCTAACCCTAAAACTCACCGTCGACGTTCACCTACCCACGCCGCCGCGCTCCCAGCGTCCTCGCCGAGCCCTGACGCGCGCCCTCCGCAGATCCATCGAGCCCGCTGATGAGCTCCGGCCGTCTGCGCCACCTCCGGCGGCGTCTTCTTCCCTTCCTCCGCGCCTCGTGCGCGATTGCCGGCGCCTCCGCCGTGTTCTCCGCCGGCAAACTACCCCGGCGCCGAACCCCCACCGGTCGCCCCTCTCTTCCTCCTTTCCGCCCGAGCCTCCGCTTCCCTCTGCGCGCCGCCGGAGTGGGGAGTATAGAAGCATGGAAAATACTAAAGGAAATATTTCATGCGGCCAGGAAAGACCCATGCGGCTCAGAGGACTCATGCGACTCAGGGAATCTTGCGGCATAATGAGCTATGCGGCCCAGGGCATTCCATGCGGCTCAGAGGACACGTGGCCTGATAGTGCTCCCCTCCGACCCATGCTGCATTAATTGCTATGACGGCTGACCCCTCTAAAAAGTTCACAGCCCTGACACAAAGGCAGGTAATTATGACTCTGTCATAATGATGAATCTCTAGGGAAGAGGAAAGAAGTCTCTGACACAAATACCCTGAGAGCCACAAAAATGCCACGTGGGCATTCGTATGCGGCTCGCTTCTCATGCGGCTCAGAATAAATCCTATGCGGCTCAGACCATAGAAGCCTCATGCGGCTCGAGCAAATGACTTCCCATGCGGCTCAGAGTGAATCCATCCTATGCGGCTCAGGCCATGAAAGCCTCATGCGGCTCGAGCGAGGACTTCTCATACGGTTCAAGAGGATCATGTCTATGCGGCCCAGGCGGATATATACCTATGCGGCCCACAAGGATTACTCCTCTGTGGTTAGAGGACTCAAGTGAGGACCACTGCCCACGCAGTCCTGACACGTGGGCTTAACCATATGCGGCTCACATTCATATGCGGCTCACATTCATATGCGGCTCACTAGTCATGCGGTCCAGATCCCCCCAGCAGCTCCTAGGACACGTGTCCTAAACCGATTAATTCCTCAGATTTGCTGCCATTAAAGATTGGGTCAAATCCTAATAATCTGGGACATGTGGCAGAAGAATAGATCTAATTTATTTGCAGATATCAGAAGATCAGTATAAGGAATATTTATTCCAATCAGCATTAATTGCTCATAGAATTTGGTGTAATCTACACCTAATGGCCCAGATTCATCATAATCAAGATGAATGGCCTAGATTGACCAATCCCCAAGCCGCCGCCATCTCTAAAAGCTAATCATTGGCAATCCTAATGATCACATCCCACTATTATAAATAGCAAGGTGCCATTCCCTTGTAGATATACAATTTCAGAGAGAAAAATACGTATATACAGAGAGACTCCCCAATAGTCAGAGAAAAGAATACACAGAGAGAGAGAGAAGCCAGAAGAGCAACAGAGGAGCAAGAAGAGCATTTCTTCGTCAACGCCAACCATCTTTTCACAAGGAGCCAAGGCTGCATACCGATCGTCCAAGGAGTAAGGCAGGGCTGCCGTCGCCTTCCCGAGCCTCTATCTTCACCCCTCAGAATCTAAAATAAACAATTGTACTTAGACTGCTGTACCTAGGTTTTCGTCCCTAGGCTTTCTTTGTACAAGCGAGTTTGTAACGTGAAGTAAAAGTTCGGTCCTCCAATAATTGTTCTGTTCCTTTATATTTTATGGCAAACACGATGGCGACTCTGCTGGGGACTAACTTCTCTACGGCTGAGGAGTTGGTGACGCAATCGGATGCAGCCAAGCTTGGCTCCACTCAACAAAAGATGGTCGCCCGGTTCGACCAACAGGCGTTCGAAGAGATGCTCTCCGACAAAAGCACTAGCCCGGTCCAGAAGCGAGCCCGCACAAAGAAGGCCCGCAAGGAGTGGAGACCCCGATCCTTCGTTCCTGCTGAAGCTCTTGCAGAGACACCCTCTGTTGTTCAAGACGGCGAGCAAGAAGAAAATACTATGATGCTGGACTTGCAGGGGCAAAGAGGAACTCTATGAGATCCGAGCCGCATAAGGTTATCAGCCGCAGGGAGAAAGCTCATACGGCTACATGCTTCAGCCGCAGGGAGAAAGCTCATACGGCTACATCCTCCAGCCGCATGAAAAAAACTCATGCGGCCATATCTGTCAGCCGCATAGCTTATGCGGCTACAGTTGCCAACCACACGAATGAAACTCATGCGGCTGTGGAAGTCAATCGCTTGCAGAAAACCCATGCGGCCACAATTGCCAACCGCATGCGGCCAGCCGGTACGGTCGTGACTCCTAGCCGTACAAAAACAATTCATCCGACGGAAAAAGACAATCGCATACAGACAGCCTGCACGGTGCCCAACTCTAGCCGCATAGCATCCGTTCCACGCTTCTCTCGATCAATCTTCGACCGTCTCTCATGCGGTCCTGACTCTGATGGTTCTCTGGCTGATAAGCCAGACTCTGTGGTGTTCAACTTGGACTCCTCCTATTACGCACCCGCAAGTGCTAAAAGGAGGAAGTCTAGGGCAGCGCGAGCTCACCAAACCCAGGCAGCTGTCCCACCCTCTAACTATCGGGGCATCCCGTTGATTATCACATGGGCCTCTGATGGGAAGTTGTATAGAACCGCTCGAGTCCAGCCCCCGGCGGCAAAAGGACAAAGTGGTTCCTCTGACCTGCGTGAGGCGATCCTCCACAAACGCAAGGAAAGAGAAGGAGCCGCGGCGTGCAAAGAGTCCTCGCTTAGATATCATTGCACCCAAATCATCGTCAACTGCTGTTGCAACAGCGCGGCAGCAATGAAAGATCGGTCGTCCGTCTTCCAAAGGCTACAGCATCCGAGCTCAGAAGATGAGACACCTCCTGTTGTCTCCTGCAATTCCGCTCAAAAGGTCCCCATCGAAAGAAGAGGGAAAAAGACAAGCATCTCCGGTCCCAAGATATCAACCACTACAGCTAGGAAACTGTCTTCTAAACGGTTGTCCTCTACCGGTGTATTCCAACACACCCGTTCAAAGACGAAATTTACCGCGATGGGAAATTCATCATCCACGTCGCTGGGGGTTGAGGGAACTGGGGGTAGCACTCCTCCGAACATCCGCAATAATCCGATGTTTCAAGGAGCCGAGCCCGGACAAACAACTCTTCCGTCAGGTGCAACAGACGCTGATGTCCCCGAGGACATCCGTAACTCTCAAGACGAAGCAACCTCTGAAGCTGGGGATGCCGTTCCCTCCGAATCCGAGCCCGAAGAAAACATTCCCACTTATCCCGATGACTTCTCGGTACATGGGTACGACTCGGAGGGGACGTCCTCCACCGTTCCTTCCATCACTCCTCATGTAAGGACGGTTTTCATGACGGACAGCAGTCAAGGTGGTTCCAATGATCGCCAGCGCATTGACAATCTCGAAGCCATATTACTTGCTTTGGTTAAATCTGTAGAAGAGATTAAAGCGGCCTTACCCACTCTACAAGGAGGAACGCCTGGTCAAACAAGCACGGGCCCCGCGGTCAATATAGATTCAAACTCAGCGGCACCAAACCCTGGCAATAATCCTCCCGAAATAACCACTCCTACCGCGACAGATGAGACCCGAGAAGTAAGAAGAGAGGTCCAGGAGCTCCGAGCCATGTTCCATGCCCGAGAGAACGCTCAAGATCTCAGAATACGGCAACCATACCCTGCTGAATGGAGGGATGTTCCATTCCTACCAAGATATAAGCCGTTCAATATCAACCCGTATGATGGCAAAACCTCAGCAAGTCGGTACGTCACTTACTTTGAGGTCACCACCGACCATCTGCCCCATGATGATGCGATCCTCATATGGTTATTCATCGGGGTATTGGAAGGAGTCGCCTTCGATTGGTACCACAATCTACCGGACAACTGCATCCACTCCTTCGCTGGCTTCAAGTGCCTGTTCTTAGAACGATTCTACGAAGTAGGACAGGACGTCACTATGTCCACTCTCATGGACGTCGTCCAAGGGGAGAAGGAGTTGACAAGGAACTACATCGAGCGGTTCTGCCAGACCGCCATGAAGCTGCCTTCCGGAAATCCAGATTCCTCCTTGATTAAAATTTGCCAAAAGAGACTGCTTCCAACGATCAGTCTCTGGATGGCGAAAGTCAATTCAAAGATTGGAAGGCGTTCATCATCAGCGCCACAAGCGCCGAAGAACGACTGAAGAAGGCTCGCCAACTGGGATTGCACATCTCAGAAGGAGAAAACAAGGGCAAGCGTCCCAACAACGATAATGGGGGTAACCCCTCCAACAATCGGGTTAGCAAGGGAATGCAAGCTATGGTGGCCAACACGGCCCAGAAGCCCGAGTCACAACCAGCAGACAAACAATGGCCTCAGATCATTTACTCTTTCGAAGACGACCACGTCAAGCCTATCTTGGACATGCTCATACAATGAGGTAGAATTCAGTTTCCTCCACCAAGGCGGGAGCCTTGGCCGGCTGATTTGGAGAACCCAAAGTTCTGCCATTACCACCGTTATGTACACCACGCTACATATGACTGCTACCAACTAAAATGGTACATCCAAAGCCTCATCGATTCGAACGCTCTGGCCATCGACTTCGAAGAGGTAACCGTAGCAGCCAATATGGTGTCCGTACAATTCGGCAGCTTTCCTCTGACGGAGACTCAAGACGGGGTGATCCCCGTCCCTCTGGCAACGATAGAGATTACCAACCTTCCACCTCCCCGGGAACAGGCTGCTGGTCTAGTACCTCTCACCACCTCACGTGGAGAGATCAAGTGGGTCCATCCAGACTTGGTGTCAGAAGTAACTCGGCCCATACCATCTCTTACCAACAAAAAGAAGAGTGGAAAAATCAGGACCTGCCACACAATCTCAGCAGACCACGAGGAAGCTACAGCCGTCGTCACGCGATCCGGAGTGCAATCCCAACCTGTGGTTGACAGCCCAGCTGAAAATCATCAACCTACTACAACTGATGCTTCGGGACTGGCTCAGCCTTCGACGACCGACAAGCCTAGGCCGAAGGAGACTCGCTTCGACAAATCTCTCCGAAAGGACGTAGCCCAAGGGCTAGAGAGGCCCTATAACTTTGACATCTTGGCACAATTGGCTAACACTCCGGCCAAATTGTCACTGTACGAACTCCTACGGCTCTCCATGGACGTTCGTATTGCATTGAGCGAAGCACTCCAAAATGCCGATGCTTATCTGGCTCAATCTAACCTCACCGGGAAGGACTCACCTGTGGATCTCCAAGACAGTGCCTGCACGGGAGCAATGCCTAATATCGTCTTCACTCCGCAGGATATGCTCATCAAAACCAACCTACATGATCGCCCGCTATACTACACGGGATACATCGGCGACGTGAAGGTGGATCGGATGGACATTGATCCTGGCTCTTCCATAAGCATCATTCCGAAGGATCTGCTACATCATCTCTGCATCCTAATACATCGCCTGACACCTACAAGCACCGCCATCAGCGGTTTCAATTCGGGCAGGAGCTACCCTAATGGAAAGATTCGTCTGAAGTGTCAAATTGGCGACCTCCAATCCGAAGTTACCTGCTACGTCATAGATGCAGACACTTCTTACAACATCCTCTTGGGGCACCCATGGATACACGATTATATGATCGTGCCTTCCACACTACACCAGTACTTCAAATACGTCGACAAATACGGCTTCGTGAAGACAGAATTTGCTGATATCAATCCCTTCAAAGGAGTCGAATCCTACTACTCAGACTTTTGCCTATATGAAAGGTCGAAGAGGCACCTTGATGAAGGAGACGCACAAACTCATACCGAAATAGCCACGGGATCAGAAGGACCCCTGACGATCCACCTCTAATCTCGCAAACCGGGCAAGTCTGCACCCCTTATCGCCACTCTGCGGAAGGACGTAATCAGCCTCTCAGCGCAGGAGGAGCAAATGATAATCCGGCTGCCAAGGTCCGGCCAAGTGCCGAGACCCACAACTGAGCCACTGACAATCAGGCTACCAAGAGTCAGCCAACCACAAGCAGGGAAGCTCAACGCCTCGGATAGGCCCATGACGATACGCCTTCCCAGGAAGGGTCGTCACCCCGATGCAAGGTCTGACACTTCTAGCGAACCAACCACTCCTCGCCCCACGTCGAATGCCAAACTGGGGGTCGCTAGTCTGCCAACAACTCCACGCTCTGCTCCATCAACCGAACCACTGACAATCAAGCTTCCTAGGTCATCCTCTCAGTCTTCATTTACGCAGGGGGTAGCCGAAGAGGGACCGGAGCTAGCCAAGTATATGGCTACCCACACCAATGTCCCCTCCGCTGATGATGTAATCCCCCTAGAAAAGATACCTTACTTCATCAATAAAGGGTTATCTTTGAACTACACCGATCTCAATAAGCTATGTATAATGTATGCTATGGAACACGGTATAGGCGCTCACCGACACACACAGGTGACAAATGTGTACACCGCGATCCAGCTTACTCCAGTAGAAGATGCTTACCGAATATTCGACGGAGGAGATCATCCGATCATCTTCGGCCGGACGAACAACCCGCATCCCCTCACCATAGAAGAAGTCGACCTTGGGTCAGATGCCGAGAGACTGCCTATGTATCTCTATAGCCCTCAATCCAAATATCTCATGCAGAAACAGGGGTATAATCTGGAGACGACGCCAGGATTGAACTACGGCACTGGGCAACGATTACCTTTGAAGCCGCCAGTCCCGACGGGCAAACCACGGAACTACTATAATAAAATACGATGCAGGTTAGGGTATGTAACGCCTACTACGACCCCTAAAAGTTCAGATGAAGAATGCGACTGGCAGTCACATTCAACCGGATCACCAACTTCTGACTCAGATACCAGCATCGGAGATGTGTTCAGACAAGTCATGTCAGTCAATATGGCATTCGCCGACGCTTACGAGGAAGACGAAGACATCCCCGAAATCCTCGAGCTAGAGCCATGGGCCCAGCAATTAGATGCACAATAGGAAAAGCGGTTCGAACTGAGAGAACCTCCTATGGAAGATGAGGTTATACAAGTGGATCTCGGCAGTGAATCTTCTCCAAAACCGATTTTCATCAGTAAAAGCCTAACTGACGAAGAACGGGAGTCGCTGTTAGAACTGGTCAGAGAGTACATTGATGTGTTCGCCTGGAGCTATGAAGACATACTAGGATTAAATCCTGACATCACTCTCCACAAACTCAATATACGGCCGGATGCAAAGCCAGTCAAGCAGCAACAGCGACGCTTCCGCCCGGGCATCATGGACGCAATCGAACCCGAGGTTAACAAACTGATAGCCAGCAGCTTCATTCGTAAAGAGCAACATCCAGACTGGGTCGCCAACATAGTACCCGTCCTCAAGAAGAGTGGGAAGATTCGAATCTGCATCGACTTCTGCAACCTGAACGAGGCATGCCCCAAAGATGAATTCCCCCTTCCTATTACAGACATCATGATCGACAATACTTGCGGCTTCGAACGCATGTCATTCATGGATGGCTTCTCGGGGTACAACTAAATCAAAATGTCTCCTAACGACGAAAAGCATACATCATTCCGAACACCGATTGGCACGTACTGCTACACAGTCATGCCTTTCAGTTTAAAGAATGCTGGCACCACATATCAAAGAGCCATGAGCATCATCTTTAGAGACTACTTACGTAAGATAGTGGAGTGCTACGTTGACGATATAGCCGTTAAAAGCCGTAGCAAGGGAGACCATCTGCAGGATCTAAGGACGGTATTCGATCTAATATGAACGCACAATTTGAAGATGAACCCCACAAAGTCCTTTCTGGGCATATCCAGCGGGAAGTTCTTGGGCTTCATCATCACTGTAAAGGGTATCCATGTAGATCCTGAGAAGACAAAAGCAATCATGGAGATGGGTCCCCCGAGAAATCTTCGCGAACTAAGAGGCCTTCAAGGGAGGCTAGCTTACATCAGAAGGTTCATTTCCAACCTCTCTGGGCGATGCCGACCATTCACGCACCTCATGAAGAAAGGAGTCTCATTTGTATGGGACGAGGAATGCCAGCGTGCTTTCGACAGCATCAAAGAATATTTGTCAAATCCTCCGGTCTTAGTAGCCCCAGTCCTTGGAAAACCATTCCTGCTCTATGTACGAGCAATGGAATACTCCCTCGGTGCCCTGTTAGCACAAAACAATGATGCAGGCCACGAACAAGCCATATTCTATCTCAGCCGAATGATGGATAGACCCGAGCACCAATACACCGCGGTTGAGAAGGAATGCCTCGCCTTGGTGTTCGCCATTCAAAAGATGCGATACTATGTCACCGAACAAACGATACATGTGATCTCACGGGTCAACCCTCTCAGAGTCCTCATGACCAAACCAGGGGCACTTAGCTCTCGACTCGCTACGTGGGCAATATTGCTGTCTCCTTATCATATGATCTTTGTCCCACAAAAGGCAGTCAAAGGTTAAGCCCTGGCGGACTTTTTAGCAGCCCACCCAGGTTCGGAATCCTCCAGAATATACGAAGAGATTCCAGACGAGGTCACCGACTCGCATACAACCTCTCATGAGGCTATATGGCGAATGTTCTTTGACGGTGCTTCAAGGACCGGACCTAAAGGCAATATAGTCGTCGGAGTCGGGGTAGTGCTGGTCTCCCCTTCCGGATTGGTGATCAACCGCACCTATTCCCTCACAGAACCCTGCTCAAACAATGTGGCCGAGTATAACGCTCTGGTCATTGGCCTCCAACTTGTAAGAGAACTGGGGGTAGAATACCTTGAAGCATACGGCGATTCCTAACTAATCGTCAATCAGATCCGGGGTTCGTACGAAGTCCGCCACGAAGACATGATCCCTTATCACCAAATAGTGATCGATATCATCTCGTCATTTGAGGGGTTCTTCATCGAGCATGTCCCCAGACTCTGAAATATTGAAGCCGATGCCCTAGCTGGTCTTGCCGCTTCCCTTGCAGTTCCGAATTATGATCGCCAATCAGTGGAAGTTATAGGCCATGAACTGGTCTGTCCCAAAAACAATGTGCAATTCGTGGCAAGTTATTCCGCACAGATGATCGATGACGCCCCAGATTGGAGACAACCATTCATCGACTTCGTCGTCTACGACATCCTGCCCGAGAATCCAAAGGAAGCCACTTCCATCAGAAGGCGTTCTCTCAGATTCTTCTATGATACAGAGACGAAGATGCTGTATCGCCGCTCCTACGACGGATTATTACTTTGGTGTCTGTCAAACGCAGAAGCCAAAGAAGCAGTACGAGAAGCTCATGACGGTGTCTGCGGGGCCCACCAACCCGGCCTAAAACTGCAAGACCGCTTTCGTCGAATGGGCTACTATTGGCCCACGATAGTGGCAGATGCGATAGAATACGCTAGAAAATGCAAAGCCTGCCAAGTCCATATGGACTTTATTCACCAACCATCCGAGTTTCTACATCCGACGGTGGCATCCTGGCCATTCGAAGCATGGGGAATGGATATCATTGTTCCAATCACCCCACCTTCCTCCCGAGGACATCGCTTCATACTTGCGATTACTGATTACTTCTCCAAGTGGGCGGAGGCTGTCCCACTCGCAGAAGTCAAGACTTCAAACGTGATCAGCTTCCTTAAGCATCACGTCATCTACCGCTTTGGACTGCTGCGAAGAATCATCCATGATAATGGTCCGCAGTTTGCAAGCCACGCATTCTATCGGTTTTGCGATAAACACCGTATTCAGAATATCGCTTCGACGCCGTACAACCCGGCAGCAAACGGGTTAGCAGAGGCATTCAACAAAACAATCATCAAACTCCTTAAGAAGTTTGTCTCCTCCAACAAACGTGACTGGAACGAGAAACTCGGCGAATGCTTATGGGCTTATCGCACCACAGTTCGAACAGCCACTGGGAATATGCCATTCTCCCTAGTGTACGGGAGTGAGGCAGTTCTCCCATTAGAGACTCAAATACCCTCACTCCGCATCGTCCTCACTTATTAATTAACGATGAATGACAACTACCGACGTCGACTGCAAGAGTTAGAGGCCTTAGATGAAAAGCGCCTCCTAGCTCAGCAAAGGATCGAGCTATACCAAGCACGCATCTCAGGAGCCTTCAACAAGAAGGTCAAAATTAGAATATTCCAAGTGGGTAATCTTATTCTGGCAGTCCGGAGGCCGATGGTCATGACTCACAAGACCGCCGGCAAGTTTCAGCCAAAATGGGAAGGTCCATTTGTCATCGAGGCCGTGTTCTCCAACGGTGCTTACCGCCTCGCCAAGCAGAACGGAGACTTGCTTATATTGTCCGTCAACGGCAAGTTCCTGAAGAAATACTATGTTTAAACAATATTCTCCAGATCCTCGAGTCACGTACCCGCTGGTACAACTGAACTCGCTCCATAAATTTCCAGATTATTGAGTCATGTATCCGCTGATACCACTGAACTCACCCTCGCAGTTTTCCAGATTCTTGAGTCACGTACCCGCTGGTACCACTGAACTCACTTCATGAATTTCCAGATTATTGAGTCATGTATCCGCTGATACCGCTGAACTCACCCTCATAGTTTGCCAGATCATTGAGTCATGTATCTGCTGATACCACTGAACTCACCCTCCTAGTTTGCCAGATCATTGAGTCATGTACCCGCTGGTACCGCTGAACTCACACTTACCATTCTCTAGATTCCCGAGTCACGTACCCGCTGGTACTGCTGAGCTCGCACCTACAGTATTCCAGATTTTCGAGTCATGTACCCGTATGTACCGCTGAACTTATGCCCTTCTTCCATAAAGATATCCCAAATTTCCAAGTCATGTACCTGCTAGTACCTTTGAACTTATACTTTGATTCCAACATTCATGGATTGTCGAGTTATGTACCCATCGGTACCCCTGAACTTACATCCTGGTCACTCTTTTGAAAGAAAATCATGTATAACCATACCGCTGAACTTTCTTCCTACAAGAGATCCTCCCTCATGATCTAATACCTGTACTCCCAGTGCACAACAAAGGTAATGGGTCCACAAACTTCCAAGACGGCCATGTCCTCATTACCTCTGAGCCGTTCCACTTTCGCCAAAAACAAATCACCTCTCTACATAGAATTTCCATGTCCTCATTACCTCTGAGTTATTCTATGTACCCCCCGTCAAAGAAACCCTCATGCTCACCATGTCCTCAGTACCTCTGAGTCAGTATGATTGGTTCCTTTCTTTTAAACTTGTTGTCCGTATCCAAAACTAGGGTACGTTAGGGACAATGGGTCGACGTAAAATGTCCCAATAAGAGGATTATTACAAAGCAAAAGAGTGAAGCAAATATATATTCCATTCATTCAGAAATTGGTTACATCCACACGATTGCAAGCAAGTCAAAAGAGTTCTTCATGAAGACAAGAAGAAAGGCGAAACAAAACAAAGACTACAGACAGACAACCATGAGAAGCCCCTACATCCTAGTTACAGGAGCGTATATACCACTCCCTCAACCATCTCACATATGAAGGATGCAAGTGAAGAGCATCCTCGTCCAGAATAGGAGAAACAGGGGTCCCAGCACTGCCACCCTCAGCAGTCTCGATATTTGGAGGACTACCATCCCCTTCAGGCGCAGGTTCTTCTTTCTTTACTTCCTCCCTAACAGAGGAAGATCCCTGGCTGATGACAGGAGGCCGTGGCTCCTCTGACGCCGCAGTCTCAACATTCGGTAGAGATACTGCGAGAACCAAAGACGAAGAAAACGAAAACAGTCAGAAATAGTCATGCGGCTCGTTTTAGACAAGTCTCATGCGGCTCAGACAGGGGGTATATCCTAATACGGCTCAGTCATGGGACGTGTATGCGGACCATATAGTTTGAAAAGTTCACGTTAAAGTCTGGAGTATGTAGTGAAGCAGGCTCTGTTAGGGTTTCAAATCGACCACCTAATCCTTACCTTCGATGGCAACATGAACGTCAAGACGAATGGGGGGCACGGCAGTCGAAGACGAAGCCGATTTCTTACTCTTCGCCACAGCCTTCTTCGCAGCCTTGGAAGCCCTAGGTGCCATTGTTGTCTGTCGGTCAGAGGAAGAAAACAAAGACAGGAATCTTAGTCAAGAAGAGTCTAAGAGAGAAGTCCGTCCAAATGCCCTTCTATTTATAGAGAAAGGAGGACCACAGACCGACGCCTCGTACAACGTAGTCGACTCTTCGGCTATCGAGGCAAACTAGCTAATTAAAGACTAGAAACTCTTGGGATCCTGCTCCGAAAAGATTTACACGCATGGCGTAATGACGTGGCAAAGAGCTCATGCAGTTTAAATGGCCATGCGGCTGAAACAACTCTACGGCTTGCAAGTTCATGCGGCTGAAAACTTCTATGCGGCCAAGACGTCTATGCGGTCAGGACTTTATATGCGGCTAGAAGAACACGGCCATGCTTCTTATTCAAAGTATTTCAATTTTTACAAATTGAAAACTTTGAAGGGGGTCCTGTAGAAGCATGGAAAATACTAAAGGAAATGATTCATGCGGCCAGGAAAGATCCATGCGGCTCAGGGAATCATGCGGCATAAGGAGCTATGCGGCCCAGGGCATTCCATGCGGCTCAGAGGATACGTGGCCTGATAGTGCTCCCCTCCGACCCATGCTGCATTAATTGCTATGACGGCTGACCCCTCTGAAAAGTTGACAGCCCTGACACAAAGGCAGGTAATTATGACTCTGTCATAATGATAAATCTCTAGGAAAGAGGAAAGAAATCTCTGACACAAATCCCCTAAGAGCCACAAAAATGCCATGTGGCCTTGCCACATGGGCATTCGTATGCGGCTCGCTTCTTATGCGGCTCAGAATAAATCCTATGCGGCTCAGACCATAGAAGCCTCATGCGGCTCGAGCAAAGGACTTCCCATGCAGCTCAGAGTGAATCCATCCTATGCGGCTCAGGCCATGAAAGCCTCATGCAGCTCGAGCGAGGACTTCTCATGCGGTTCAAGAGGATCATGTCTATGCGGCCCTGGCGGATATATACCTATACGGCCTACAAGGATTACTCTTCTGTGGTTAGAGGACTCAAGTGAGGACCACTGCCCATGCAGCCCTGACACATGGGCTTAACCATATGCGGCTCATATTCATATGCGGCTCACATTCATATGCGGCTCACATTCATATGCGGCTCACTAGTCATGCAGTCCAGATTCCCCGAGCAGCTCCTAGGACACGTGTCCTAAGCCGATTAATTCTTCAGATTTGCTGCCATTAAAGATTGGGTCAAATCCCAATAAATCTGGGACACGTGGCAGAAGAATAGATCTGATTTATTCACAGATATTAGAAGATCAGTACAAGGAAGATTTATTCCAATCAGCATTAATTGCTCATGGGATTTGGTGTAATCTACACCTAATGGCCCAGATTCATCATAATCAAGATGAATGGCCTAGATTGACCAATCCCCAAGCCGTCGCCATCCCTAAAAGCTAATCATTGGCAACCATAATGATCAGATCCCACTATTATAAATAGCAAGGTGCCATTCCCTTGTAATATATAATTTCAGAGAGAAAAATATGTATATACAGAGAGACTCCCCAATAGTCAGAAAAAAGAATACACAGAGAGAGAGAGAAGCCTGAAGAGCAACAGAGGAGCAAGAAGAGCATTTCTTCGTCAACGCCAACCATCTTTTCACAAGGAGCTAAGGCTGCATACCGATCGTCCAAGGAGTAAGGCAGGGCTGCCGTCGCCTTCCCGAGCCTCTATCGTCACCCCCCAGAATCTAAAATAAACAATTGTACTTAGACTGCTGTACCTAGGTTTTTGTCCCTAGGTTTTCTTTGTACAAGCGAGTTTGTAACGTGAAGTAAAAGTTCAGTCCTTCGATAATTGTTCTGTTCTTTTATATTTCATGGCAAACAGGGAGCTCCGTCGAGCCAAATCCCTCTGAATCCTCCTTCCCCCCTTTCGTTTCCACTCTCTCTCTCTTTCGAGAAAAGAGACAGTAACTGTACTGATATTTTATTATTATTATTATTATTATTATTATTATTATTACTATTATTCATTATATTTTTGCTGATACTTATTATTATTATTATTATTATTATTATTATTATTATTATTATTATTATTTCTTTTATTGTGTTTTATTTTGTGTTATATAATTTTGTTATTATTTAGAAATATCTAGGTAAAAGAATTATATGTAGCTTATAGTTATAATTAGCATAATTATTATTACTACTGGTGTGGTTGTTGAAATCATTGTATACCATTAGTTTTATTCTTAAATTTGAACATTTAGGAAAATATTATTGTGATATTTTAGCTAAGTTCAAAGGATAGTTTTAATCTAAAATTTGTTCTAAAAATAAATATTTTTACCCATAAAATTAGTTTCAAAATCATAAAAAAATAAAATTTCTAGTATTTCTAATATAGTTCTATATCAAACCCTATTTTATAAACTTAGAGTTCGCCCCAAAACGACTTTCGACTTTTGAGTATATATTTTGAAAATATATTTTGACAAATAAATTATATTTTCAAGTATACTAAAATAATTTTCAAAATTTGTATATATATTTATTGTTATCCGTTTCTTTTATTTTTCCTTCCATCCATGACCAACCCCATTATCCCTATACTCTCTCAAATTCCTTTACTACCTTATGTCCACCCTAACTAAATTGACCCTTCTGGACCCGATAGAACTGTCCGTGCCACCACCCGAGGTCACCTTGCATAATGGTTTTACCGAAGTTGTAGATCGTGCCACATTCATCATTGCAGCACACCAGGCGTACTACCAGGCAAGACACCTTACCTTTACTGTTTAATTTCTTGCTCAATATCATGCATGTTTTTCTTTATGTTGTTCTTTCAAAATTATATATAGATGCAAATTATTATATTTTATGCAATTGGCTTAGAGTTAAGGGACCACCGTATGTGCATCTCATAAACTGTCACGATGTGCCACGGATTGTGTGTGAGTGGTGAGTCGCATACAGCTTCGGACTTGCGTACCGACCATACATCGGTGCGTACAGGCCATGAGTTAGGATATAACTGTCAATAGATTGTGTAGAAGACTTGGCGGTTATTAAGGCTTAAACAGTGTCGTAGAGACGACGCATGTATAGTATCATTGGGGGGAGGGGACAGTTATTAGCGTAGGGGCTATATTTTATTTTTACACACATTTTGGGCCCATGGTGACTCTTATGAGCACTACCTTCTGTCCAAGGCCGATAGTGACTCGGATGAGCGCTACTTACTGCCACTCTTTATTTACTTTGCTAAGCCTACAGCTCCTGCGTAGAACGTTGTCCTCAAAACGCATATCACCTAGAATGAGTAGGAGCCTTTACTCATGCATACTTTTCTGTTGAGCTTATTTATTCAGTTTATCGGCATGATATTATGTGTCTTGTTACGTCCCTCTGAGGACCTGGTTATCTCTCCAGGTGTGTGTTTCGTGATGTCTTGCAGGTGTTCTAGCTAAGGCCATTCCTTCCTTCGTGATGATTGCTTTTGGACTCGTTATTTGCTCCGCTCGACCAATCACTTTCTTTGTATATTTCTTCTCTATTTAAATTAGTTGGTAGTAGACCTTGTCTTCGCCCAACTATTGTATACATGACAAACTCCAAGTTGCTTTTATATTATTATTTATCTTTATGGATGAGATTTAGTATCTTGGCTTTCTACATTTACAGCTTATGTATATATACGAGCCGTATATTTACTCGTATGTATACAGCTGGCATGATACGTATCTAGTCCCAAGTATTTTGGGACTGGGGCGTTACAGTGTTTGCCATGAAATATAAAAGGATAGAACAATTATCGGAGGACCGGACTTTTACTTCACAATACAAAATCGCTTGTACAAAGAAAGCCTAGGGACGAAAGCTTAGGTACAGCAATCTAAGTACAATTGTTTATTTTAGATTCTGGTGGGTGACGATAGAGGCTCGGAAGAGCGACGGCAGCCCTGCCTTACTCCTTGGACGATCGGGTGCAGCCTTGGCTCTGTAGAAGAACTGCTTGGCGTTGATGAAGAAATACTCTCTTTTTGATCTTTGTATATTCTCTCTCGGGATCTCTGGATATCTTGTCTTTTTATCAGAGAATCTCCCCCTTTTTCTCTCCTCCTCTTTTCGCAAGGGAATGGCACCTTGCTATTTATATTAGTGGGGGCATCATTAGGGTTTGTAATGATTGCCCATTCTCAAAAGTCGGCGGCTAAGGATCACTGGATCTGGGCCGTTCATCTTGAATATAGTAGATTTGAGCAATTAATGTGATTGCATCAAATCTTTTGTGGGTAATTAAATGATGATTGACATAAATCCTCCTGATCTGCCAATCTAGGATTTTTCGCCACGTGTCATTGATTTGCTTGATTGCAAATAATTTAATTTGATCCCAATATTTTATTAGGATTTGTTGATTTGATGCCACACGTCCTACCATCATGCCACATGTCTTAACCGCGAGCCGCATGAGGATTGAGCCGCATAAGGTTGGCCACGTGTCAAGGCTGCTTGGGGAGTGGCCCCTGAATATTTGAACCGCATGGTGATAATCTGAGCCGCATGAGCGTAGGCGGCCGCATAATGGGTAGCTTCTTTATGAGCCGCATGGAGATAGTCCTCGTGAGCCGCATGGGGGAGCCTCTGCTTGAGCCGTATAAGACAGCTTCGATATGAGCCGCATGGGACAGCTTCGGCCTGAGCCGTTTGGGGAGTCTCTGCTCGAGCCGCATACGACTGTCCACGTGTCAAGGCCGCGTGACACTTTCTGGATCTCGGGGGATTGTTTCAAAGATTTCCTTCGTTTTCCTAGGAGTCTGCCATTCATAATTTCATCTTTGTGTCAGAACTGTCACCTTGTTAGGGCTGTCAGCCGTCAAGGCATTTAATACGGTATAGGACAAAGGGAAGGGTTGTTTGTAAGCCACGTGGATTCTCTCTGAGCCGCATGGAACTTATCGAGCCGCATGAACACTTGAGCCGCATAGATCCCTGAGCCGCATAAGCTCTCTGAGCCGCATGGGACTCCCTGGCCGCATGGATCTTTCTTCATTCTTTTTCATGCTTCTACAGATACGATTCATGAGGTCCATGAATACGGCTGGCGTATTGGTCGCTCCAAATGGCATAACAAGGAACTCCCAATATCCATATCTGGATCTGAACGCTGTCTTCGGGATGTCTTGCTCTCTAACTCTGATTTGATGGTACCCTGACCGCAAGTCAATCTTCGAGAATACTGCCACTCCTTTGAGTTGGTCAAATAAATCATCTATCCTTGGTAGAGGATATATGTTCTTGATTGTTACAGAGTTCAAGGTATGATAATCAACACATAATCTTGACGTATCATCCTTTTTTTCACAAGAAGTATCGGGGCTCCCCAAGGTGATCCACTAGCATGAATGAATCCCTTGGTTCTGAGTTCTTCAATCATTTTGTACAAGATCTCTAACTCTGAAGGTGCCATCATGTAGACTCCTCCTGACACTGGTGCCGTCCCCGGAAGTAAATCAATAGTGAACTCGATCTCTCTCGCTGGGGGCATACCTGAAAGCTCTTCAGGAAATATATCAGGAAACTCTTCAACGACTCTGGAAAACTGAACTGCCACTGCTACTGCCATCCGCAATACTGGTGGAGAAGGTTCTACTTCGCCTCTGGAAAATGAAAACTCCGGTTCGTCGAGAATACCAAAAATAATCCTGCCAATATGGCAGTCTATTATTGTATATTGATCATTCAACCAATCCATTCCTAAGACCATATCATAATCGGCCATCGAAAACTCTATCAACCTAGCAGGAAACTCTCTACCGCTAACTATGATTCGATACGAGGAATAGACTCTATCTACTCCCACAAGACCGTTACCAGTAAGTATATTGAGCCTTACTGATAATGACTTGGGCTCCAGTCCTATCCGTGTTACGAATCGTGCAGACATAAATGAATGCGATGCACCTGAATCAAATAATACTGATGCTGGAAAAGAGTTGACGAGAATGGTACCTGCCAGTACCTCACCTGATGCCAATTCTTCTGCTACGGTCAGAGCCATAGCCTCACCTTGTCCTCCTGGTACTGGTCCCCTCTGTTGGAAACCCCTCTGCCGATTCTGATTCTGAGCTTGGATATACTGCTGAGCCTGAGCCGGCAATGGCCTCGGAGGCTGGTTCTGCTGCTGTACTAGTGCTGGACCCCTAACTGACAGACTGATTAGGTTTAACGATGATGAACTAGCTCTATTCGGACAGGACCCTGTCTTATGGTCCAGTGCCCCACAAGCCAAGCACAATCCCTGTGCTCTGCGACATTCTGACACTACATGTCCTGGCTTCCCACAATGAGTGCAGCCCATTACGGAAGACTGCTTCTGCTGTTGTTGAGGATACGTCGGTGTCGAGTGCTGAACCGACGAAACTGTGGTCGCCCTCCTAGGAGATCAAATAGTTAAAGCCCTAGTTGCCGGGACTGGTATTGATGACTGGGACATCTGCCCATGGGACCTCTTCCGTCCTCTGCTTCTATCTACAATCCTCTGTGAAGTATACTCGTGCCTCTTTGCTGCTCGCAAGACGGCATCAAAAGTCTGGTGCTTAAACTGCTCTACTGATATAATAATCTCCAGGTGGAGCCCCTGCTGGAATCGCTGGGCTCGATCCAACTCGGTTGCTACCAAGGTAGGAGCAAACCGACTGAGTCTAGAAAACTCGGTCGCATATCCATCGACCGTCCTCCCCATCTACTTAAGATTGATGAATCTCATCTACAGATCATACGGAGCTACTACGTCGAAGTACTTGGTCTGGAACTTATTACTGAATACCGCCAATGAGACAGGCGTCGGCAATCCAACTGCTAGCATCGCCCACCAACTGCGAGCTAAATCCAATAACTGCAGGCGCACAACGACCACCTTCTCTCCCTCGGGAATTTTGACTGCCTCCAGGATAACTTCTATGTCCTGAAGCCACGCATCAGCAGCGATAGCATCTTCACTGCCATCAAAGAAAGGAGGTTTCAAACGCTTGAAGGTGTTGGCCGCGTTGTTTCCTTGGTAACCAACTCTGCCCATGGCATCTTGTACTATCTGGTGCAGGGGATCGCCCCGACGATCTTGAGATGCAAGCAATTCCCTGATGAGTCCCACCAGGGTTCCATTATCAGGCTCTGCAGGTTAGACTGGCTGAACTGGTTGATCTGGGTTCCCAGAATGCATGACTCGGGAAGCTGCTCCAGAGTGCTGGGCTTGGTCTTCAGGTTGTTGCTGGTTCGCTGGAGGTGCTTCGCCTTACTGATCGATAGGACCAGGAACAATATCGTAAAAAAATGACATGGGGAACAATAAGGAAGGACCATGATAGATCAAGGATATAAATATGTGATCAATCAAGAATTTTGAAAAGATTAGATGACGTAAGTAGAGATCAAAGGCGAGTGCTGATTGAGACATCTATCTCGTGAAACCCTCACATATCTTGATTTACAAGACCTGCATGGGCCACCACTTAAACCGTATCACACCCCAGAACCAGAATACTGGAGAGCGGAGGACAGATACAGCCAGCTATGTATATTGAAGTGAATCCTACCCCGATATACGGTCACGGCTGTCTATATATATGAGGGTTTAACTACAAGCCAATAGTCTCTTAAGGTCAAGAACAAGCCTAGTGTCTCAATCTCAAGCAAGCAAGTAAATGTAACAAGATGGTAGATCATCAGACATACAAAGTAAGGCGGCCCATACGTTACATATTTAGATGATCATGAAGCTAGTCAAACAAAATACAAAGACTAGCAAGAGTTTAAGTCATACATGATCAACCTTAGGATTCGTCAACCATGATACAACCCTTAGGCAGACAAGAATGTAAATTTAACACGAGCTAACACTCTACTGTAGATGAGATTCATCAAATAATACTGATGCTGGAAAAGAGTTGATGAGAATGGTACCTGCCAGCACCTCACCTGATGCCAATTCTTCTGCTACGGTCAGAGCCATAGCCTCACCTTGTCCTCTTGGTACAGGTCCCCTCTGTTGGAAACCCCTCTGCTGATTCTGATTCTGAGCTTGGACATACTGCTGAGCCTGAGGCGGCAATGGCCTCGGAGGCTGGTTCTGCTGCTGCACTGGTGCTGGACCCCTAACCGACAGACTGATTAGGTTTGACGACGATGAACTAGCTCTATTCGGATAGGACCCTGTCTTATGGTCCAGTGCCCCACAATCCAAGTACAATCACTGTGCTCTGCGACATTCTGACACTACATGTCCCGGCTTTCCACAATGAGTGTAGCCCATTACGGAAGACTGCTTCTGCTGTTGCTGAGGATACGTCGGTGTCGAGTGCTGAACCGATGAAACTATGGTCGCCCTCCTAGGAGCTCAAATAGTTAAAGCCCTAGCTGCCGGGACTGGTATTGATGACTGGGACATCTGCCCATGGGACCTCTTCCGTCCTCTGCTTCTATCTACAATCCTCTGTGAAGTATACTCGTGCCTCTTTATTGCTCGCAAGACGGCATCAAAAGTCTGGTGCTCAAACTGCTCTACTGATATAATAATCTCCAGGTGGAGCCCCTGCTGGAATCGCTGGGCTTGATCCAACTCGGTTGCTACCAAGGTAGGAGCAAACCGACTGAGTCTAGAAAACTCGGCCGCATATCCATCGACCGTCCTCCCCATCTACTTAAGATTGATGAATCTCATCTACAGATCATACCGAGCTACTGCGTCGAAGTACTTGGTCTGGAACTTATTACTGAATACCGCCAATGAGACAGGCGTCGGTAATCCAACTGCTAGCATCGCCTACCAGCTGCGAGCTAAATCCAATAACTGCAGGCGCACAACGGCCACCTTCTCTCCCTCGGGAATTCTGACTGCCTCCAGGATAACTTCTATGTCCTGAAGCCACGCATCAGCAGCGATAGCATCTTCACTGCCATCAAAGAAATGAGGGTTCAAACGCTTGAAGGTGTTGGCCGCGTTGTTTCCTTGGTAACCAACTCTGCCCATGGCATCTTGTACTGTCTGGTGCAGGGCATCGCCCCGACGATCTTGAGATGCAAGCAATTCCCTGATGAGTCCCACCAGGGTTCCATTATCAGGCTCTGCAGGCTGGACTGGCTGAACTGGTTGCTCTGGGTTCCCGGAATACATGACTCGGGAAGCTGCTCTAGAGTGCTGGGCTTGGTCTCCAGGTTGCTGCTGGTTCGCTGGAGGTGCTCCGCCTTACTGATCGGTAGGACCAGGAACAATGTCGTAAAAAAATGACATGGGGAACAATAAGGAAGGACCATGATAGATCAAGGATATAAACATGTGATCAGATCAAGAATTTCGAAAAGATTAGAAGACATAAGTAGAGATCAAAGGCGAGTGCTGATTGAGACATCTATCTAGATAAGACCTGCATGGGCCACCACTTAAACCGTATCACACCCCAGAACCAGAATACTGGAGAGCGGGGGACAGATACAGCCAGCTATGTATATTGAAGTGAATCCTACCCCGATATACGGTCACGGCTGTCTATATATATGAGGGTTTAACTACAAGCCAATAGTCTCTTAAGGTCAAGAACAAGCCTAGTGTCTCAACCTCAAGCAAGCAAGTAAATGTAACAAGATGGTAGATCATCAGACATATAAAGTAAGGCGGCCCATACATTATATATTTAGATGATCATGAAGCTAGTCAAACAAAATGCAAAGACTAGCAAGAGTTTAAGTCATACATGATCAACCTTAGGATTCGTCAACCATGATACAACCCTTAGGCAGACAGGAATGTAAATTTAATACGAGCTAACACTTGCTCGGCGGCTAAATGCCTCAAAAGAATAATTTATAGTAGAGTGGGAGAGCAAAAAAAACCCACTCGTTGCCAGGGTTGTGCCTAATATTCACCATCTGGCTGGAAGGCTGGAAGATCCTCGGGTGTTACTCCGAAATCTGGCCATACAAAACCAGCTGGGTCAGACCCCAGAAAGAGCAAGCGCCACAAGGAAGGCTTCACTTAAGAACTAAAACCAGCATATTAGCATATGAACAAAAATAATAATAATAAAATTTGAAATATAAATAAGGCAACAAATGACGAGGAACTATTCTGGAAGCCAGGTTACAATCCTTAAACCAAACAAGGACCGGGGTTGTAATCCTTCACCTGAACAGAACTGGGTCTCTAGCCATTTGTTGCTAAGATTAAAGCGTAAGCAAACATGTCCTGAGATAGCTATATACTGGATCTAGACAAGACTAGACAGGATTGGACTCAATCCAACATTCACGGCCAAGCAAAGAATACAGCTTGATACTTTAACTAACTAGGGTTATCACAGGCCTGGTTACTAACAAGATGCATCGAGATGGTCCAACAGCCACAAGCCCTGCAGTCTTAATCCAGGTTATCCCGTCATAAGTTGAGATAGTTGGATTAGGTGACTTGGGGGTACAACATACGACGGTATGCTGGAAATGTGCCATACTCGACGGCAGGCTACAAGTCCAGTTAGAGCGCCCAGATAACGGGACTGCCTATAGCTGGGAATCTCTTCATGGACTACTTGATTAATCTAGTCATTATCCAAGTCAGATTCAGTACGAATCCCCGACCGTGGAAATCAGGAATTCATGTCCTAGATATGATGCATGATGAGACATGTAGCTTGTACTGATACAATCAAGAAAAATCATCCACGGTGTCAAGACGAGAGTTATATGTTACTTGTCAAGATTATATGTCATGTTTACTTGTCAAGAGTACGCCGAAACGGGCCACTATCATGTCATTTATCATGTCAAGGTTACCTGTCATGAGTGCGCCACGACCGGCCATTAAATATGTAGTTTTATTATCTTGTCATATTCATATTACCATATCAATATTGCTTGTCAAGGGTGCGCCACAACGGGCCACCATCATGTGCTATCATTCCATTAACATGTCATGCTCATATCGTGTTCATGTCGAGTTCATATCGAAAAGGCGTAAGGATATAAAATGGGAGCAAAAAATCATAAAAAGGGAAACTGGGGACATCATGCTCCCAGGGCTATGCGCCTAAGTTATGCACCCACATAAATGAGTGAGGCAGGGGGGAGTATCATAGAGAGACAATGGATTGGGAAGGCATGCACCTGGAGCTATGCTCCCAGGGCTGTGCACCCACATATATGCGCCTGCATATAAGCGCCCAAAGAGTGAAGCTAGGATAACTTGGAGAAAGTTAAGAGACTCGCTCTATGACAAGTGTGCTAGCAGGGTCTATGCGCCCAAGAAAAGAGACGATGCACTTGTACGCATGCAAAGTTATGTGCCCAAGTCAGGGAGGGCCTAGGCAACATGCACCCATGGTGGCATGCGCCTAAGAGAAGGGAAGTCTGGGACACATGCGCCCAAGAGGAGGCATACGCCCAGAGGATTATGCGTCCAAACAACTCGTGGGCGCATAGTTATGCGCCAGCACTGTGGAAGGCAGGAAGCTTGGGTGTATATATAGGGCTATGTGCCCAAGGCTAAAGTTCCTGTGGGCGCATAAAATGCCATGCGCCCACACTGTTCTTCTTCTCCAAAATTCCAAGAAGAAGGCCATGGAACCCATGAACTTCAAACTCCCATAACTTGGTCAAAACACAATGAAATCTAACTTTTTAAAAGTCTAAAGTTGCGTAAAATGAAATTCTCTACCACATAGAACTATTAGTTTTTGAAAACAAGATGGTTTGATAGATCAAAACCCAAGAAAACTCCAAAAAGGTACAAAGTTAGATCTACACAAATATATACATCAAAATACAAAATCACAAGAACTAAAGTAGCTTAGATCTACACAAATATATCCATCGTTGAGCAGTGTCCAAAACGTCGTAGGTAAACATCTGAATTGCCTTACATTTATATCGAGACAGAGTTTGATCAATTATTAAAATCAGGTTTGACCATAACCAATGGGCCAACAATCTTCCCCATTTTGATAATTGACAAACCTTGCCGATATAACATCTAAGTATGGATCAATTCAAAAATGTGTAATACCAGAGAAAACAAAAATTGTTCATAACCTGCATTCATGAAGATTAACATGCATTCATGAAGATGTTAGATCCTATTTCTCCTCTGCTGTCACGTAGCAAAATAATTGCAAAAGAGAAAGCTCTCCCGCAATAAATACATAAGTAATAAATAGTGAAGAAACACAAGAAATATATATAAAACATTCATCACAGGCATGGTATAGACAGTTAGAAAAGATATTGTATAAACAACACAGACATGGTATTTGTCACAGGCAGTTTATATGGAAGCATAAAAAAAAGAGATAATGATATAATAAAGCTGAAACAAATAACATGCTGAATAATAAACTAAGTGAAACATATGCCAAACTGAGGCATAATAAAAAATATGTCTATGATGAGTCACAGATAATAACTAAAATAAAGAGTGCTGATAATATCTTTGCATGTCGGAGCATTTCCAAGTAAACATAAGACAAAATATCAGTCTCAAGAAAAATAACATCTCAAAAGTCATCATCCTCATCATTATCGTCATCGGCTACAGCGCCAACATGTCCAGATGGCCCAGCTCCAGAAGTACCAGCTCCAGAAGTATGAGAAGTAGCACCAGAAGTATGATACCAATCGTAAGGGTTCCCTGGCTGAAACAGAGAGTGGACCGCCTCATCATCAATACGGTAGCCAGAAACAGAAGGGTCTCGAGGTAGAGAGCTAGCAAAGTGACCCGTCTGCGCAAATCTCAGATCGGCAAAGGAGTTGGCAATAGCCTAGAACTGAGGCACGTCACGGAACTCACGTTCCCTGGAAGTGTCAACATAGAATGACTGCAGATCTGATAGGTGCTGATGAATACCCTCAAATGTCATAGGGTAGGACTGAGGAGGACCAGATGCTGTAGGAGTAGGTGCAGGAGGAACAGGTGCAGTAGGTGGAGGAACAGTGGCAATACTACAACGAGAGAGTTTGAGGAACTTGGGCTCAGGGTCAACAACACAAGTGGATAGATCAATGTCAAATCTATGAAAGATGCGTGGTATGATCATCGCATAAGAGAGGTTGCGGTCTCTTCTGCGACATCTACCCATCATCTAAATGATAGTCTTAGGGGCAGAAAAAAAAATCCCCTTAAGAATGTGATATAGAGCAGAGAGCTCAAGTACAGTGACATCATCTTTGAAAGTGGATTTTAGAAATAAAGTAGAATAGACGATGCGATGTAATTCGTAGTTAAACAAGTTCAAGTTATTGGCCTTAAACTTTCCAGGACGAGCACGTGCGAGCGCACAAAGCTCATTTTTGAAACTAACGAGAGTCGTACCATCGGGGAAATCGAAATCAGTGATGTCATCGAGCGGGACACCTTCGTTTAGAATACCAAGGATTTTCGCTAACGTTTCATCAGTAAACTCGATATCTATCCCTCTGACACATGTTCTCACGATAAAAGTGTCTAACACGAAATTACAGTAAAATAATCTAATGGCGTTAGTAGCTATAGGGAATTATAAACAAACAAAGTGTTGTAACCCTAATACCTCAAAGTAAGGACGGTGGTCGGGAAAGACAGTCCGCTTGATCGGAGATTCGGTACAAATAGTATGTATAATAAAATCGGCATACCACAATAGAGCTTGGTGGGAGTTTTAAAGTAAAACTCGTTCGATGCACCGTCATCCGATTGGACCGAAGAAAAGAAGGAATCTGTATGTGGATCCGAAGACGATGCCTCTTCACTGACATTAGTTTTCTTTCTCTTGAAAGGATAGAATTTCTTAGGCATTCTATCCCAAAAATCTAGAAACACTAATAATTGGAAAGTGGAGGAGAGAAGGAATTATACCTTCCGAGAATTGGATATGTTATAGAGGACGAAATTCTCCGCACGAATCCAAAGTTTGGACAAAGATCTCCACGCGGATTGGAAGAACAAGGGTAGAGAAGGGCTAGGGTTTTTGGGCGCTACTGCTGCTGTTTGATGTAGTTTGGAAGAATGAAGAAGATGGGAGCCTCGGGTTCTGGCTGTTACATATATATACCCAGCCAAACTCTGGCCGAATTCGGACCGAACTCGGGCGAAATTCGCCAAGGGTTGCCTGGCTATATATGTGTAAGAAAAATAACAATGGGCCACATCTTTTTCATTAATTCGTTTCAAATATTTAATTCGGAGTTTAGTAATTTTAAATCTCAAAATAATATAATTAATATTATTTTATAAATTAATATTCTTTACTCAGCATCTGTCTCAGATTAGCTGTAGGAGTACTGTCCCAGCTAACGGAGGTTCACCGGGGAACTCTTAAGTACCGCTTCGCTTTGACCGTAGTCGTGGTGACAGACAGACTCTTTTTAGGCTAGTCTCGAAAACAGTTTTTGAGTATCGAATAAATTAATTAGTAAAACAAAATTAATTAATATTATTGATATCTAAAATTCCTAATTCTTGACGTAAATAATTGAAACGATCTTCTGCTAAAGGTTTTGTGAGTATGTCAGCTAATTGATTTTGTGTGTCTATGTATACAAGGTTTATACCTCCATTTTGTTGATGATCTCTAAGAAAGTGATGTCAAATCTCAATATGTTTAGTACGAGAGTGACATACTGGATTCTTAGTCAAATTAATAGAACTAGTGTTGTCACAGAAAATGGGTATGTGTGTAAAATGCAATCCATAGTCTTCTAAAGTTTGTTTCATCCATAAAATTTGTGTACAATAACGTCCTGCGACGAGATACTCAGCCTCGGTTGTTGATAATGCAACAGAATTTTGCTTCTTACTAAACCAAAAGACTAGAACTTTTTCTAGGAAATGACATGTGCTGCTAGTGCTTTTTCTATCTGCTTTGCATCCGACAAAATCAGCATCAGAATAACCGGTCAGGTCAAACGATGTGGTTTTGGGATACCATAAGCCGACAGAAGAAGTGCCTTTAAGGTATCGGAAGATACGCTTAACTGCGCACAAATATGATTCCTTAGGATTAGCTTGAAAGCGTGCACATAAGCAAACACTAAAAGTCTGGTTGACTAGCAGTTAAATACAACAAGCTACCGATCATACCTCGATACTTACGTATGTCGATAGGTTTGTCTTGTTCATCAATATCAAGCTTGGTTGAAGTCGCCATTGGAGTGCTAAGTGGCTTGACTGCTTCCATGTCGAACTTCTTTAATAGATCCTTTGTGTACTTTGCTTGATTTATGAACGTCCTATTGTTGGTTTGTTTGATTTACAGTCTGAGAAAGAATTTTAGCTCTCCCATCATGCTCATCTCAAACTCATTCTGCATACACTTTAAAAATTCTTGACAAAGAGATTCATCAGTAGATCCAAAAATAATATCATCTACATAGACTTGAATCAAAAGAATATTATTATTCAAAGATTTTATAAATAATATAGTGTCAACCTTTTCTTTTGAAAAACCGTTATCAAGTAGAAAAGAGCTTAGATGATCGTACCAAGCACGAGGGGCTTGTTTCAAACCGTATAAGGCTTTCTTCAACTTGAAAATATATTCAAAAATTTTAAAATTAGTAAAATCGGGAGGTTGAGCTACATAAACTTTTTCTTTTATAAAACCATTTAAAAATGCGCTTTTGACATCCATTTGAAATAACTTAAAATTATGAAAATATACAAATGCACATAACATGCGAATGGATTCTAATCTCGTAACTGGACATAAGTCTCATCGTAGTCGATACCTTCTTCTTGATTGTATCCTTGAGCTACGAGTCGAGCCTTATTATGAGTCACTAAACCAATCTCGTTCAATTTGTTTCAGAATATCCATCGGGTGCCAATGACCGGATGATCAATGGGCTTGGGAACAAGTTCTCAAACTTGATTCCGTTCGAATTGGTTTAATTCCTCTTGCATAAAATCTAACCAAAAATTATCACTACATGCTTCATCAATTTTTTCGGGTTCAAACTGCGAGACAAAAGCAATACAAGAAGCTATATCTTTATTCGAGGAACGAGTACTTACACCCTTGGTAATCTCACTAATTACCAAGTCCTTTGGATGATTAGCCAAGAATCTCATCTCTTTTGGTGTAGTCTCAAGATTGCTAGTTCCGACTTCTTTGCTTGGAGGTTCATCTGATGCCTGATGTGATGGTTCTGCATCTTTGTGTGAAAGTTTTGCAGTAGCTGTACTTGGTGTGATTATGTATTCATTGTCATCATCGTCTAAGTGTTGATTTAGCTCATCAAACTTGACATTAATAGATTCTTCGATGATCATGGTTCTTTTGTTAAAGACTCTGTATCCTTTGCTCTTTGCTGCATAACCTAAAAATATACCTTCATTGGCCTTTTTATCAAATTTACTCAAATTATCTTTAGTATTAAGAATAAAACATTTACAACCAAAGATCTTAAAATATGAAACATTTGGTGTTATATCAAACCATAGTTCATAGGGAGTCTTCTTCGATATAGGTCGAATCAGAACCCTATTGAGAATATAGCATGCTGTATTTACAGCTTCAGCCCATAATTATCTAGGTAGACTAAATTGGTTTAACATTACTCTAGCCATTTCAGATAGATTTCTGTTCTTACGTTCCACAACTCCATTTTGTTGTAGAGTCCTAGGGCAAGAGAATTTATGCAGATAATCGTGTGTGTCACAAAATTGCTTGAATTCTGTATTCTCAAATTCGTCGTCATGATCACTACGAATGCGAGTAATCATGAACCCTTTTTCATTCTGTACTTTCTTGCAAAAGGTGACGAATTTTGATAATGCATCATTCTTGCGTGCAAGAAAATAAACCCATGTATATCTAGAAAAATTATCTACAATCACAAATGCATATAACTTACCACCTAGACTAGCAATTCTACTTGGTCCAAATAAGTCAATATGCAACAATTGTAAAGGTCTAGTGGTACTTACAACGTTCTTGGATTTGAATGCGGATTTGGTAGTTTTGTTCTTTTCACATTCACTACATACCGTATCCTTCTTGAAAGAAATATTCGGTAAGCCGTGTACCAACTTCTTTGTAGATAGTCTTGAAATTGTATCCATGTTTGTATGACCGAGTCTCATATGCCATAGTTGACTCTCAACGCTTTTGGCCATCAAACATCTACCTGCTTTGTTAGCATCTTCCAACAAATAGAAAACATATATGTTGTCTTCCCTAATACCTTCAAATATAATACTAACAGTTGAACTATCAATTATAGTACATTTATCTTTTACGAAGTTAATACCATAACCGTGATCAGCTAAATGGCTTATGCTGAGAAGATTATGTTTTAACTCGGTAACTAGACAAACATCTTTAATCACTGGATAGGAAGCCTTACCAATGTCACCGATACCGATTATGTACCCTCTTAAATTATTACCGAAGGAGACGTATCCTTCTTTATTCCTCTTCGACAGTGTTGCGAATAATGAAGCATCACTGGTCATGTGCCGTGAGCAACCGCTGTCGAGGATCCATTTGCTCCTAGCATATGAAGGGTGTCCCACCTACAAAACAATTTACAGATGAAACTCTTAGTACCCATTTCTTGTAGGGTCCTGACTGGTTAGTTTTTGGTATCCATGCATAAACATTTAAATCTACTAACTTTCTGATTCTATATGCAAAAGATATATGACCAATGAGGCCACAATAATAACATTTAGCATGTTGAGTGTTGAAAGTAGTGTGAGGTGCATGATTGGTTGGTTTTGGTTTTCTAGTATAGAAGAATGCATGCCTATTAGTCTTATTGGACATAGTTTTGCTATGGTTTGGTCTGACAGTGTTGGACGTGTTCCGATGATTCGGTAATTGACACGTATTTGAATAGGAAGCAGCAACTTCAGGCCATTTTCTTAAACTAATTTCCAACTTTTTGGAAGTGTCATATAATCTAGTATAGTCAGATGTGAGTGATTCTAATCTGACCTATGCACATTGGAGACTCTTTCTCTCCTTAGGTAGGTCTTCCTTTAACTGGATAATAGTTTGGTCTTTTTCTTCGGATAGTTTAACAGTCTCGTGTAACAACAACTTAATAGATAAAAGCTTACCAGACTCATTTGAAGAGTCATTATCTCTAACATGATCTAGTAGGTCGGTAAGTCTTCCTATTTCACCTTTGTACTCTTTGAGTACCTTCTTAGAGGTTTTATATTTACTATGCAGTTTCCTGTAATCATTTAGCTGGTCACTGAAAGCCTCTCCTAGTTGCTCAAAGGTGAAATCATCATAAGGGTCAAATAGAGGATTAGTGATTACCGGATCGTAAGCCATCAAGCATACATTTGCAGAGTCATCTGATTGTTCGTCTTCTGAGTCGCTGGCTTCACTTTTATGCCATATGCTTGTGTTGGCGTACTTCCTTGACGTAGATTTCTTCAGGTAGCCTTTGTCATATTTGTTGTTTTTCTTTGATGATGATGCTGTTGGACAGTCTTTCTTCATGTGTCCTTTCTTCTTACATCCGTAACAAATAGGATCTTCTTCGTTGTTGTTGTTGTTGTCTTTTGTTCTCCTGTTAAATCTTATGAACTTCTTGAATTTTCTTACCAGAAGAGCTTGATCTTCAGAGTCGGAATCGCTGTCATCAGATTCATCTTCGACAGTTCTTCTATGTTGAGCCTTGAGAGCGATCGACTTCTCTGACTTCTCCTTTGGTGTAGCATCTTCAAAGTCTTGAAGTTCTAACTCGTGAGTGAGTAGCTTACCCATGAGTGTTTCCAGAGACATTGTTGAGAGGTCGTTCCCTTCAATGATTGATGCAGCCTTTGGAATCCAGTTCTTTGTAAGGGCTCGTAGAAGTTTGCGAATCTTCTCATGCTTACTGTAATCCTTGCCTAGTGAAGACAAAGGATTTATAATATCCAAGAACCTTGTAAACATCTGAGTGACTGATTCACTTGGCTTTATTTTGAACGCCTCGTACTCCTGAGTAAGTCTGCTGATCTTTGACTCCTTGACTTGTGTTGTTCCTTCGTGGGTTACTTCGAGAAGTTTCCACACTTCGTTTGATGTTGTGCAAGTAGACACCCTGTTGAATTCAGTTCTGTCTAGAGCATTATTAGCACGTGCGTCAAGACTGGCCTTTTTTTCCTCCTCTGTATATTTGTCATGGGGTTTTTCAACCAAAACACCATCAATATTAATACGAGGGGGCATTTTATAGCCATCAATAACTACAGACCATAAGTCAAAATCAAGAGATTTCAAAAAGAAACATATACGTGTTTTCCAATAGGTGTAATTTGTGCCGTCAAACAGTGGAGGTCTATTTGTGACTTGGCCTTCACTTGTGAATTTTACAGTTTCCATGTGTAATACTGTGATCTATATAACAATTGAATATAACTGCAATTTTACCTTGCTTTACCTGTATAACCCGCTCTGATACCAATTGTAGGAATGAAATTGTAAAGCAGAATACTCTAGGGGGTGAATAGAGTAGGCAGCAGAATATTGCTAATTAAAATTCTCGTTAGCAGTTAGATCACAGATATAAAAAATAATCACAAAGTAAATGATAGTAATAAAAAAAGTGATCAGAAGGCAAACGCAAACACCAAAATTTATACTGGTTTCCCTCTTGTGAGGACTAGTCCAGTCGGAAGAACTCTAGCTTCCAGTTGAATCCACTATTGAAAAATTCTGTAAGTTTTCATTCGAAGTCCTTGCAACTTCTACAGACGCGAGCTTTGATACGAAGAACTCGACCAACTTCAATTGTTAAGAGTTGTTTCTTCAATCAAGCCTCTGATTACAACCGCTCTGAAACTTCTAGACTGTACCGCACTGGCAAATCGACTAGATGATTGTAACTGGCTTGGGATTTGAAAATATAAGCTTTTGAGAACTCTTTGGAGAAAATGTAAGCTTTAGAAGAGAAAAGATTGAAAGTGAATTGGTGATTTGAAATGATCAAAATCCTTCTCTATTTATAGTTTTTTCAAAGACAGAATTCTGACAAAATTCGGGCAGAACTCTGACAGAGCTCTTTGTAACAAACCGCAACTGAAGGATGACCAAGTTCAAAATCAAACGTTCATATAACGTTCAACTTGGCCGAACTCTGGCCGAGTTCTGCTAGGGTTCTGCCAGTTTTTTTGAGAAAAATCATTCTGGCTTTTTGAAAAGTCCTTCAGAAACTTTTTATAAAATAGGTATTTTTCAAAAATATAGGTCATTTTTAAAAGGATAGGGTGATTTTTAAAAACGATTCCGGACAGCCTATTTGCCAGTACGACTTGGTGTACAATGTATTCCTAGACTCAATAAAATGAAAAATGACGTTGCTTTGACGAAAATACATTTGGAGTGGCAAACAGCTTCAGTCTTGAACATCGTAGATATCCATCGTTGAGCAGTATCCAAAATGTCGTAGGTAAACATCTGAATTGCCTTGCATTTATATCGAGACAGAGTTTGATCAATTATTAAAATCAAGTTTGACCATGACCAAGGGCCAACAGGTTTAACATGATGAACCAAAAGGAATAAACTAAGCCAAACCAAAATGAACCAAGTCAAACCATGATATGCCATGATGAACCTAAGCAAGATTAAACCAAAATTAGCTAGCAGGGTAGGAGAAGAAAAATACGTGTTAGGATTCCGTATACATATACCGAAAATACGGATAACGAAAAATAGGGATAACACACATTGCCAATTGTCACACTTACAACCAAGTGTCATCCCGTATACGTGTTACACATGATGAAGCTAAGCAATGTGTGTCACACATGATGATCCTAAGGAAGATTAAACTAAAATTAGCTAGCATGGCAGGAGAAGAAAAATACGTGTTAGGATTCCGTATACGTATACCGGAAATATGGATAACGGAAAATGGGGATGACACACATTGCCAACTGTCACACTTACAACCAAGTGTCTGTAAACACACTCTCAGTCCTGCTGTAACCTTTGCACTCACACATAGGTGGACATTATGTGTAATATGCACACACACATACTAGTGTATGTACAAAAGGGCACGCACGCACACACACACACACACACACACACACACACACACACACACACACACACACACACACATACGCACACACACAAACACAAACATACACACACACTAATGTATGTACACAAGTGCACACACACACAAACGTGGGTCTTCACAAGCATAGACACTCCCACTAGCCAAAAGGCACACATACATGTAATTTCACAAACATATGGTGTGCACCATGCTAGTATCGTACTAAAACCCTGATACTCTCATGATACCTGTACCAAACCATATCTTGTTCATACCATAACATATGAGCATGCCTAAAATGACAATTAGAAGCTAGTTAGTGTGGTATCTAGCTTGTGCGATGTGTCATGTAAAATGTGACATGTTATGACAAGTGTAGGAGGAGTAAGACCCCCAAATTGACTCCGCGTCCTAGAGTAACATGTCACAACCTATTAATATCCATTTTTGGACACATTTTAGCCACACAGCATTCACATGTCCATTTAGTCTATCAAACCAAATAAAAAACACTTGGTATACCATTTTCAAAATTTTCCAAAAATTGCACAAAAGCCTATATAACTTCTACCAATATGGTCATTAGGGCCATGTTCTTCCTCCTATGGATATTCCTAGTCCCTGTCCATGGGTAGGTTTTCTAATGATGCCATGCATGAAATAGTGTCTAAACTTGGAAAAAAGACTAGTAGTATACCGATTGGGAGAGGGATTCCCAATGTAGCACCCTAAGTGGACACACGTGTAAAGTATAACACAACCCCTCAAGCTAATAGCTACCTCTTCTTGTTCTTCTTGGCCTCCAAGCTCCTAGGCTTCTTGGATAAAGAATAGAAGAAGGTTGGGAGGAATTTGGATTGGTTTTGGTGGAGAAATTATTGGAAGAAGAATAGGGTTTTCGGAGAACACCAAACTAGGGTTTTGGAGCTCCAAAATGTGGAGTAACGAATGAGCATACACTCTCCCTATGGCCGACAAAATAAGGCCCTAGAAGCCTTTTTGAAATGTCTATTTTACCCTTTAAGTTGTCATGAAGGCTATGGTTAATCTATGGGAGTTTCTAGCCTAAGTGGTTGATTAGTTCTAATCATGTTCATGACCTATTATGAATTAAATAAGTCTAATTATTGCTAACCTAAAATGTTGGTCCAAGTGTCATGATAAATCCAAGTAGGTTCACTAACCAAGGGCCTAATGAAATGGCTAGTCCACTAATAAATTCAACCATTATATATAATGTAATTAAATGAATATACACACTATATAATAAATATAAAATGACAAAAATATTCCCATTTGGAAATATGGTAGTGACAATCCTACCCCCTCAGAAAAATTTTGTCCTTAAAATTTAAGTTGGTTGCACTTTTCTCTAGGTCAAGCCCCTAACAATCATTGCCCAAGAAAGTCCTACCTGAAATTACACAATTCTATTGAAGGAAAACAAGCATGCATGGTTACGATCTTGATATTACAGTCTCGAGTATGGGTTACTACTAACTATGCTAACTATACTGTAGCACTAGCAATCTACAAGGTACCAACGATGCACTCAAAACAACTGATGGAAGCGGAAGGAATAAACAGAACAAAACAAGGCAAAACATGCTAACCCATCAGTTGTAGCTTCGGCCTCCTCAATCGCCAGCACAAAAGCCCTGCCATGTTGGGGTGTCTTCCTTTGCCTGTACGGGACATGATGCTGTGTCACAGGTAGCCTACCTGGACCCTTTTGGTCCATAACTGCATACTGAGCTGGATGGTGAGAAATCATAAGATAATCCTTCATCTGGTGTCTCGTAGTGCCACAATGCAAAAAGAGTCCATGTCTCTTCCTACAGATCTTCCAGATATGATCCGACCTCTTATAAAAGTAAAAAGTGGGAACTTACTGAACTAGAGCTCAAGCAGGTAGGTGATACTCCTATTGGGGCTGGAAGACTCCCTTCTTCCTACTGAGCAGGGATCCAAGCTGGAATATATGACATAGACTGAAGGTTTGGGCGCTCCTGAGGTACAGGGTGGATGCTGCTCCTTACTTTTTTTGGACTAGGCTCTCCTCCTCGAGAATGTAGTAGGTCCCACAACTGTTGGATCCTCTAACTCTGCTTCCATCAGATCCAGTCTAAACTCTCTGAGTCTCTAACAAGTCCCAGAGGAGTCCAAATATATGAGCCCCATAGGTGGGCAAGCCTCCTGAGAATAAGTTATGGGGTACCACTCTAGGAGGCAGAGGAGGAGGCAGAGGAAGACTCTCAGTCTCAGATGAAATTGTAGCCATCTTCTGAATTGCAAGAGGTGGAGGAGGACTCTCTGGTAAGGCTGCTATCACCTCCTCAATAATAGGGAGTGCAACTACCTCATGGTCAACGGAAGGGGTTACTACCTCCTGAATAACAAGAGGTAGAAATACAACCTCAATCATCTCCAGAACTGTAGCTGCTCTCAGACGGCATGCTCTAGTCACGGGTGCCATACTGGAAAGATAGATGGAAACAAGTAGTCATCAAAGGGGGTAAAAGACAGATTATCATTTAATATAATTATAAGAACTAGTAATTATCAAAAATAAGCAGAAGTTCTAACTATAATGGGTTACTACTCCTAATATTAATGATATGCTACAATCCCAAGATATGAGCTCACTTACTTACAGGAACACACTACTCAGGATAATATACAAACACCTATCATATACTATGGTTGCTAGGTTACTATGCTATTGGTCATTTTAGGCTTATATACTGATACGTAATACTATATACTCAACCGGGAAACAATGACACTCAACTAGACACCAATCATCCTGCAAGTTACCAGCTATCACATTGTCCAAAGAACCCCAGAAACTAATGGAGGTAAAACTCTATAAGGAACTAGACTAGAGAAATTAGGGGTATCTATATCCGGAGCAAATAAGGTGATGGAACACGTCTATCCATAATCATGTTATCCAGAATCCTTGCAATACTAGTAAGCATAGCTACAAATAACGATATAGTCCATAACTAAGGCATACACCTTTATAATCATGTTATCTATAATTCTTACCACGTCAATCGGTATGACTCCAAGGAAATCTAAATTCCATAACTAAGATAAGTATACCCAAACTAGGCTCTAGGTTTTCGCCTTGCCAGCTAGTATGGCTGCGATAAACTCTAGACTCCATAACCAAGCAGACATTTACTTTTCCACTGTCGTCGTCAAACATGTCATTAGAATATACTTTAACTTAGTCCATAAAGTTTATCTCGATACAAAATAAAAGTCAACAACGAACACCAAGGATCAAATTCAACAACGAAGGAAGGGAAGTAGACGAAAACAAGTGGAAATAGATTTTGAGATAGAGTTTATAGTGGGATTCTCAGGGATCGTCCCAAAAATCTATCCAGGAATTCCTATTATGACTGAGTGTCCTCTCATCCTAATATCATATTTTCTATATCCTATCACAGGCTCATAGTAGTATAACTAAGTTATTGTACTACCATGATATCACTCTAATTGCAAAGCCAGACTTGCATGGGCTACCATGAAAGTATGTCATGACCTGCACCCGGTTTACGGACAAGAGTTTATAGGTACGTCCAGCCTATACCGCAGTATCGATGGTAGAATGTTGTATAGGTCAACAATGCTATATAAACAGTCTAAAAAATATATATATATAAAACCTGTCGACAATAATCTCAACTCCGTACGGAGGAATAATATATCATCTAGAGACATATTCTCAATCACATATATTTAAGGAAGATAATAGCACGAATAGATAGAAGATACGAAATGATAAAATCAAGTTTAGTAGCACGAATCAAAACAGAGTCTAGAAGTCTATGTCTCAATAAGTACATATCCTAAATAATATAACATGTCCCAGATGAATATAACTGGAGACAAATCCAGCTATCTTAGCTACTTGCTATGGCATTACTTGAGGTGCATCCTCAATAGAAATCGGCTCCACAGGAATCTCCTGAGCATATTTGTCATCTACCCCAAGTTCGTTGTAGGTGGGAGAGAAGTCCACTTAGTCCTCCAAAAAATATTATCAAGTCAGGATTTGAGCGAAGTACAAACACTAATAGTAGTTTCATTAAATTGACAAGTACTATAAAGACAACAAGTAAATGAGATAAATGACAAATAATCAATACTAGAATAGTGAAAAATATAGGATAATCTGGTAGTCATATCATGGTAATGTGAACATGTAATTAAATTAGAAGTATGGTGTAACACTGGTAATCTAGAATATATAATGTAATACTAACAGTGTCTTGAGATATTAGAGTATTATGTGATCGACTTGGGACAAGATCATGCTATTCCATATGATCAGCTATGCACAAGTATATTAATAGATCAGGCCGGCCATATATGGAAAGCTATTCACAAGTAGTACAAGATCAGGTTATATCCTGCGTGAGGTGAGAGTGAGCTATGCATAAGTAGTTTTGGGTATGATCATATAAACTGCTAATAACTCTCTAATTTACTCGAATAGTATAATAGATCCAACCATGTCATGTTACAGCATGAGATTCACGAAGCAGGGGGCAACCCACTCCTGAATCAATGTCTATACATGAACAAGAAAGCACAAGACATGTGCAGGGTCCTCCAAGGGAATACATCTCTTGACGTGATCCAAATTATACTTATTCGTGTATCGAGGCCCAAAGTAGAATCACAATGACCTAAATATAAAATATCAATGTTAATTGGTGTTATAGTATGTTAAACATGGATATCTAAGATGTTATATGAATTTTAGGTTAATTCTAGGTCAATACTAGGTCTCCGTGGCCAAAATAGGTCAATTTAACTCAAAAGTTGACTTTTAGGGTAAACTAGTAAACCTTGGTCAAATTAGGTCAAACCTAGATTTTTAGGTCAATACATTGTCATAACAAGGTAATCTAACCTATACTAGGCTATTATAGACTTTACCTAGGTATCTACCTATTTAGGATACTTATAGGGTATCATGAAATATCCTACTTATATACCCTATATTCTACACACATTACCTAACATATAGGTAATACCCTATACATATGTTACCTACCCATAGGTAACTTATTTCCCTATTACCTAGGTTACCTAGCATTTTACCCTTTTTTTTACACATTACCTAACTTACCTAGCATCTAGGTAATACCCTATTACCTATTCTTATTACACATTGGTGATCCCCTATCTCATTACCCCAACCTAATACCCTATACACAAAGGTAATTTCCTATTACCTATACATTAATATTACCTATTATCATGCATATGTGTGCATGTTACACACATACACACACACACTAGTGTGACTAGTGACCCACTAACCTACACTCACATACACAAAAACACACACTAACTCATATTTACACACTAGCACACACATGTGTGTGCCTCGCACTCACAACATTTTCATACTGTGCACAAACTCTATACACACACTTTAGCATAATCACTCAAGTGTGACACACTTGTATGTGCTACACACACACTCTCTCTCTCTCTTTCTCTCAAATACTCTATCTAGTTTCACCTATAGGGGGCTAATCTTCCTCTGTCTACACCCTATGAAACAGGTATTTAACCTACTGCTGTGTGCATACTGCTGCTAGGGAAGCCCCTGCCCCTACAACCTACAAACCAAGCCAAGGCCAGGCCCTGCCTGCTGCAGGGAAGCCTCTGCTTCCTGCAAGTCCTCCTACTGCTGCTGTGCAGGGAAAATCCCCCCCTACTGCATGTACCTATGTGTATGCACAGGGCACACACTGGATCCTCACATTGCTGGTAGGCCTGTGCAGGCCCCTACTTGCATACCTATGTATAGTTGCTCACTGCCACACTCTTGCCCTGCTATAGGATAGGCCACTCAAGGCCTGTACTTGTGTGCATAGAGCACACACTGCCGGTGCTAGCCTGGGGCATATGCCCCGTGCAAGTTCCTAATCTTCTGTGTAAGCAGGGAATACAAATCCCTGCTACAAGAAGAAAAATCCCCTTCCTCACACCCTGTACAGGCCAATCCAATTACTATTTACTGCCTGGCCTGCTGTTGCCTGGGGAAGACTGTGTAAAACAGGACCTAAAACTCCCTTCTAACGCTCTCCACTCACACACACTTAGGTAACACATACGTATCACCTATTTAGGATACCTAAATCCATTAACAAGTATCCCTTTATTACACATACAAACATGTATACAACATATTGTCCTATTTTCCCCTTTATGGCATTCCTTCACACTCTTTATACACATACACAACATGTACATCCCTACACACAAGCTCATATAGGTACACATCTATGTGTATGTTCACAAGTACACACACTCCTATATAGCCCATAGGCACATTGCTTACTGTCACATACAACCATGTGTGTGTAAACACACTATCAGTCCTGCTGTAACCCTTGCACTCTCACATAGGTAGACATCATGTATAATATGCACACACACACACACACACACACACACTAGTGTATGTACACAAGTTCACACACATACTAATGTATGTATACAAGTGCACACACATGGAAATATGGGTCTACACAAGCATAGGCACTTCCACTAGCCTATAGGCGCACACACACATGCAATTTCACAAACACATGGTGTGCACCATGCTAGTATCGTGCTAAACTCCGATACTCTCATGATACTTATACCAAACCTTGTCCTATTCATACCACATCATATGAGCTTGCCTAAAATGACTAGAAGCTAATTAGTGTGGTGTCTAGCTAGTGTGATGTGTCATATAAAATGTGACATGTTGTCACAAGTGTATGAGGAGTAAAACCCCAAATTGACTCTGTGTCCTAAGGTAATATGACACAACCTATTAGTATTCATTTGTGGACACATTTCTAGCCACATATATCATTCACATGTCCATTTAGTCTATCAAACCAAATGACAAATATTTGGTGTACCATTCTCGAACTTTTTAAAAATGGCACAAAAGTCTATGTAACTTCTACCAACATGGTCATTAGAGCCATGTTCTTCCTCCTATAGGTACCCCTGGTCCATGGGTGGGTTTTCTAATGATCCTATGTATGAAATAGTGTCTAAACATAAAGAAAAAACTAGTAGTATATCTATTGGGAGAGAGACTACCAATGTAGCACCCCAAGTGGACACAAGTGTAAAGTATGACACAATCCTACAAGTTAATAGCCTCCTCTTTTGTTCTCCTTGGCCTCCAAGCTCCTAGGCTTCTTGGATGAAGAATATAAGAAGGTTGGGAGGAATTTGTAGTTTTGGTGGAGAAATTATTGGAAGAAGAAGAGGGTTTTTGGAGAACACCAAACTAGGGTTTTTGAGCTCTAAAATATGGAGTAAAGAATGAGCATACACTCTCCCTATGGCCAGCCAAATAAGGAGCCCTAAAAGCCTATTTGAAATGTTTATTTTGCCCTTTAGGTTATCATAAAGGCTTTGCTTAATCTATGGGAGTTTCTAGCCTAAGTGGTTGATTAGTTCTAATCCTAACCTATTATGTCTAAATGAGTCTAAGTGCGGCTAACCTAAAATGTAGGTTCAAGTGTCATGACAAATCTAAGTAGATTCACTAACCAAGGGCCCAATGAGTAGGCTAGTCCACTAATAAATGCAACCATCATATATAATTGATCAAATAAATATACACACTATTTAATAAATGTAAAATGACAAAATACTTCTATTTGGAAATATGGTAGTGACAAACCATGAGTGGATTTCTTCTCCACTGCTCGGATATCTTCAATTTTGTACTTGAAATTTAGCCACCGGTACCTATTTAGCAAGATGATCTGGACATTTAGTTTCGTTACATAATTATAATTATTCAGAATACAGCTGACTATGGTTATGCACTATTGACTCTCGATACTAGCTTATTATTTTGTGTAGCTAGTCTCATGTATCATTTTGATAAAGCGTCAGAGATGTCTTACTACTTTATTTTATGTGATTATTGTTTACTATTTCTTATTTCGATTGATTGAGATATAGATGCTCTGTGAGATCATATGAGACTTGATTATAGCTTATATCCCTAGTCTCTTGACAGCCATAATCCTTGTATAACATTTTTGTACCACATAGCCATGTCTGTCTTTGTATTTTGATACTGGAACATGACAAGATTTTAGTGGTGTCCCATGTAGGTCTATTTTCTGACTTGTTGGGTATTGCGAATTATAGGAGTCTCAATCAAAACATGTTCCTTTTGATATGCTGATTTATCATCTCTTTCATCCCCTTAATTGTTAACTTGTTTTCCATACTCGTTCTTTTTGTCCTATCTTTTAATATCCTGTATCTTTCCCTCTAGGGGTGCCTAATTATAGGTGTAACCTCCGTTAATTGAATTCTTGGATATTTTCGAAAATTTGTATTTTTTTTTTTCTGAATTTTTCTGGATCTCGAAAATCGTACAAATTCTATTATGGAGAAAACATTTTCGACCGTAATTGCTATCGGTCCTTGTTGGTTTTGGATTATTATTTTATGCGATTTTATCCTATTAGAATTTTTGCCTATTCCTTAAAATTAATAATTTATAAATGTTGTTCTATATGGAGAGACGTTTATTAAATTTTGAAATTTCAAAATACATTTTAGTTACTAAATAAATGGTTGTTAAATGTATATATAAATAATTAGTGAGTAAATTAGTATTATTTTAAGTCATTAGAAATATTGGCTAAATTGTAATTAGCCATTGTTAAATTAGTGTTAACTAGTAATTAATTTATTAAATTATAGCTGTAACACCCAATTTTCTAAAATGAGGGTAATTTTGAAATTTTGTATTTAATTTATTTAATTATGGTATTTAAATAATAATATAATTTTTAGTGATTTTTAATCATTTTAAAACTATTAAATATCATGACTTGTGATTTTGATGTGCAGCTAGTGAAATCGTAGAAACTGTCTGCCCTAGAGCCTAGCTATCTGATTAGGGTATTTCAATTATCATTTTTAGTCTAGGGGTAATTTGGTCATTTTGACTTTTTAGAATTATTTATTTATTGTTGGATTGACGGTTGTTGATTTTGACTTTTGCTAGTTGTGACATAGGAGACTAACCTAGATGTTGACTCTAGTTAAGGTGACTTGGTTAGCATGGTGAGACCCTAATCTAACTTAAGTCGACTTGTTTTTGACTTGAGTGATTTAGCTCTTGAGAAATTAGGAAGGATTTTAATGTTGGACTTAAGGCTAAGGTAGAGAGCCCATTTCTCATGTGACTTGGCCCATGGCCCATGACTTGTAATCCTAACCCTAATTTTCACTCATTAGGACCAGCCATAGGGCTTCCCCTCCCTATAAATAATCTCCTCCTTGAATGTTCTTGCCTCTTTTATATTATTCTCTATTTGGCAAAAACCAAGATTTGTTCCCTTCTTCAAAATTCCCATTTTATTCATTTAACCTCCTTTTTCATCCTAGTCTTTTGCATTGGGTTCTAATTAATGTTTATGGACTGTTGGTGGAGAGCCATTTCAGTTTGGGATCAATTTGGAGCACTTGGTCATCAAGAAGAACAACCCCCATTTAAAGCTTTCTCATGCTAATTGTACCTATAGGTAAAACCCCTTAAATGGTGTTATTATTCCGATTTCTTTGCATATTAGGCTAGATCTAGGAGTCCCCTAGCTGTCTCTAAAGTTTGGGTAGATTTCGTGTCCGTTTGGTGTCCGTATCGGACACGTGTCAATGTATATGTGCATATGTTTGTTAAAATGCCACAATGGATGTTTTTGTGTTATTTTCAAAATCTTTTTGATTGGGATTGTTGGTTTTGATGTGTTTTCTGATTTCCCTAAACCTAAACCATGTTTCTGTGTCGTATCGTGTCCATACGATGGCGTGGACACAGCCCCGCGCGCGGGCTAGGGTATCACCTGCTGCCCGACACTGAGATCTCGATGCACAGGACACCAGGACACGTGAAATTTTGTGGAGTCGTTGGGGCAATGACTGACACTATGCTTCCAAAATTTGGGAGCATATGGTTTACCACGTGAAGAGATATCCCGCGCGCACGGATCATGCACTGTGCACGCGCGCAGAATTGCCTCCCTGATACGCACTCACACACGCGACACGACACCATCTAGACACGATTCAGGGTGCTAGACCCCTAGCCCTATCCTAGGCGAACCTATAGGCACGAGTACGTGTCCTCTTTCATGTCGTATCGTGTCCACGAGTGATGTGCACGCGTGCACGACACTGCCTGAACACTGTTTTGTGTCTGTGTATGTTTGGTTGTTTGGACATGTTGTGTCCACTTAGTTGGACACAAATACCCCCCTAGATACGTACTAATGTAGGGAACATTCGTGTACACCTGTTTTGAACTTTGATTTGGTTTTATGTGATTATTGGGTTCGAAAATTAGAATTACTGATACACACACTGTTTCAACCCTGAACTCTAATTCCCATTCTAAACTGATTTTAATTGATGTTTAATTGCCATAATTGATTCATATACACATGTAGTAGTTTCCTGAGAATGGGTTCCTATTTGCACTGAATAACTGTTTTCCTATTGTCACTACCACTTTTCTAGCTTGAGGGTATTTTGGTCATTTTGAAATTTTAGGAATTATTTGGAATTATTATGTATTATTTAGATTTATTAAAATTAATGTGATTTTTAGAGATTTTTGGTATAATTGATTTTGGTCCTATAGTTGACTTTGACTAGTGTTGACTTTGGAGACTGTCCTATAGGCTAACCTGGGTCATGACTACTTGGTTAGGTTAAGTAACCCTAGCTTGACCTAAGTTAGTGATTTCATAATCATTAGAATCATTTTGGGGAAATTAGGAATTAGTTTGATTAAGGAATGGCTTGTGATTTTACAAGTCATTATATGACTTAAAGCCTTAAAGGCCCATAGGCCCACACCTTGAACCAAACCCTAGCCCAAACCACACTTGGCCGGCTACTAGGTCTCCCTCCCCCTATTTAATCCCCTCCTAGAAATTAGGGCAAGCCTCCATTGGGATTATTGCAAGTTTGGAAAGAGGTGAGTCCCCATCTTTCTTAAATCATAGAAATTCCTATTTAGCTCCTTTTCTACCCAAATCAATTTCATTAGGACCTAATATTATTGTACTTGCTGTTGTTATTGAGAGATTTCAGGGAATACACAATTTGTGGATATTTTGGGAGCTTGAGGAACCATTTCATTTGGGGCTTTTGTGTGGATTTGCACCATAGGTAAATTTCTAATCTATACCATGAATTTACTATTTTATTACATTTGTAGGAAGCCCTAGCCCTAACCTAACAGTAGGATTAGCTAACCCTAGAATTTGAGTCCATTACGTGTCCGTATCGGACACGTATCAGCACGTATAGGAATGTGTTCGACGAAATGCCCCAAAGGGCATTTCGACCTAAATTTAGGAATGTGTGTGAATAGAAAAATAGATTTAGACCTCGCTTATGCATTTCTATTGCACTGAGCATGATTTAGCATCGTGTCGTGTTGCACGAACATGCGGACACACGGTGGCACATACGCGCGCGCTGGCAGGATTTATGCCCTGCTGCTCGGGTGCATTTTCTCAGTGCACACGCCACTTTGGCTCACGAAATTTGACACACGTACTGTATCCATGACTGAAACGGGGTCCCCCAAGTGGCACGACCCCTCGTGTCGTATCGGACACGTATTTGCGTGTGCACGTGTTATGCACTGTGCGTGCACAGTGTGTACCAGTGTGTTGAGATTGGTCCTCCGTGTTTAATTCATTTTAATTAGTTTTAATTCATGTTTTAGTTGATAATTAGATCCTAAATATGTTATATAATCTCTGTTACATTAGGTTACATGTTAAATTAGGTTTTAATGTGGAATTTTGGTTCGAATGGGGGTTTGAACAGCATTTCTGATACCTTTGACTGATATTGTGGTTTCCAGATTTCCAAACCCTTTAATTCCCTGTTTTAATATATGTTTCTCACTGATTAATGTCCCCACATATTACTGATATATGTTAATGTAGTGTTTCGATTTGAAAATAGACTTTTGATTGTGAGAATAGGATTGGGCATTGTGGTTGATTTCAATGTAAAGGCTGATACATGAGTTCGAATATGAATACTGAGAATTGGTTCCTGTCATGTTGTTTTCTGAATTGAATCAATGTTTGTTCATTACTTTGACTGTAACTGAGAACTGGGTTTCCCTTCCTTTTTGCATTGTATATAGTTTACTGTAACTGAGTTTCAATTTAAGATGCTGATTTCCCTTAAAATCTGAGATTGCTTCCTTAATTAAAAACCTGAGATTCTTCTTCATTTTAAACTAAAATGTGATTCCTGATTCCCATATACAAATGTATTCCCTGTTTCCCTATAAACACTGCCACTATTTTCACATGTTCCCATTTTACTATCCTGTATATCACACACAAGTCTCACACCCTCACTCTCTTCACACACACACACAGGTTTCATTAATCTGTTTTGAACTGAATTCCTTTCTTTTTACTGTCAACTGCAATATTGGTCTTTTTCTTTTCATTAAAACTGAATTCCTTTTCCTGTTTCATATTGATATATGTATACACTGTTTTTCCCATGGTTCACTGTTTTCCTAGCCTTCACTGTCCTAATTTCCTACATAAACCCAGGTTTTCCTATTGCCGTGCCACAGTTCTTTGTCACACACTCTCTAATCTAACACACACACTCATGTACACAGGTTCAACCATCACACTCTCTTGTCACATGTCACATTTTCACACACACACACACACACACACATACACACACACACACACAAGTACACCACCACATTCATTCATATTTTCTATTTATATATATTGTGTAAAGTATATATATAGGTAATGTATGTATAATTAGGTATCCTATATATATATATATATAATGTGTGTGTATCTATATATATATTTGAGATATGATGCAATGTGTGAGATATATATATAGTAGTCTATAGGTTATGTATATTCCATATTATATTATAACCATGTCAAGGTGTAATATAGGTTAGATATATTGTCTTGTGTGTAATGTTATGGTTTGGTTGTTAGGGCATGATATTGCCTAGTAAGCCTAGATTAGTCTTGTTAGAACCTAGAATAGACTAGTTAGACTGGTTTGACTTAGATTTGACTTGGTTAACCTAGTTTGACTTCTAGGGTTGACCAGAGTTGACCAAGAGTTGACTTTGGTCTAGATTGACCTAGATTCATGTAGAACGCATTGTAGTGCATTTTATTATCATTCTGGACTTGTTGTTACTTGTGCTGTTCTAATAAGATCCAGACACCACTCCTCGGATAGTACTTTCATCTTGGACATTCAGTTAGCAGGCGAGTACATTCTCTGATCTTTTTATACTTACCTGGATTATTTTCTTGCTCTAGATTACTCTACTTGATGCTGACACGTATCTTCACGGATTAGTACTATATGGATCCTTTCCTAAAATGTTATCCCTCTACGGGTGCATCGGGTATTTTTTGCTCATGTACTTTATCATGTGCATCAGGTACTCCTTGTACTCGTACTAGTTCATATTTTTACATGTTCTCATGTGCTTTCATGTGCTTCATGTGCTTTCATGTGCTTTATCATGTGCCTCATGTACTACTCATTACATGAGTTCACGTATCTTAGCTGTATTCATATGCTTATAACGTAACTTGAATGGATCCTTGTGTACTGATTGGGGCGGGGTGAGTAGAATTTGTTATGTGGACACTATCCTCAGTAGGTATTCATGTGCTTCTTAGTTGTATTCATGTACTCCTAAGCCATTTACATAACCATATTGTACTCTAAATCACATAGCCACTTACAGTCTTTACTATCATGTATTTACTTTCAGTTACAAAATATCTCCTGTTTACTCTTACTTTTCTTTCAGTACTTCCTGTATTTTACTCTATTGCATGATTTATACTCCTAACCTGCTATGAACTGTTTGAGAGACATGTGCTCGTTCCCGTCCTGACTGGACCTATTGAAAATATTACAGAGGACGAGGCTGGGGCGTTCTGCCCTACTTACTACGGTGCCACACTAGATGAGTGCCTGGACTTGGACTAGCAGCAGGATCCACTAGCAGTAGACGACACACCCTTAGCTTAGGATTGTCTTATTTTTCTGGATCACTGTATTAGATTCTGACATATTTCTGAGATATGTATTATTTTAGACACTTAGAATTCTGGTTTGTATCTCTGTGATTTTTTTATGTTCTGGATATGTTATCTATCTATCATTTCATCTTTATCATATTCTACCCTAGCTGTGATTGAGTTATATTCTGTTATGTCACCCCCATTCGGGGAGTATAACTGTTTTACCTTCAACTGTTAGATGTTGTGACCTAGGACAGCGTTCTACTGCCGACACTGCAGCGTAGGCTGGACGTACCCACGTCTCGTGCCCTTACTATAGGGTGCGGGTCGTGACACATTTTTAGTGGTGGCCTATGCAGGTCTAGGTTAGAAATGTAGTGGTATTCGAACTAGAATATCCCTGCAGCCTGCAGTAGAAATTAGTATATTTTTGAAGGTACTCAATCACACTAGAAAAATTCCTTATCAAATTCCGTATATCTATATTTGCTGCATATTATCTTCCTTAGAAATTTAAACTGTCCTCCTTTGATATTTCGATTCATTCTCAGTAATTGTTTCTTGTTTGATCTGTGTCTCCAGGATGGTTGAGACACGATCGCATCGCCCTGTACTGGAAGACTTTGGAGAGGGGTCTAGCACCTCTCGGCCTTAGCAGCAGCCAGCTTCCGGTGCCACAGGGCTAGTACAGCCCTCAGGAGTCGGTGTTTCTGCAGCTTTTGGAGGAGCACCTCCACCAGTCAGGAGGCCGGTTGTGATTCCTGAGATCCATCCACCGCAGCAGCCTCCGCCTGCGGGGATGGTAGACGCTGCGCATCTCTTCTCCTTTATGGACAGGATTCTGGAGTCCCACCAGCAGCAGAGCACGAGGCAGACTACAGATTTCCATCAGGGGATCGACGAGGCACACCAGCTGGTTCGTACCATAGTCAAGATGATTACTGCTCAGGGGGCTCAGCCACAGCCCCATCGGAGGGAGAAGGACATACAGGACTTCGAGAAGATGCACCCTCGGGAGTTCTTCGGCACAGAGGGCATCCATGTTGCAGACGACTGGATAGAGCACATCGAGGAGATCTTCCGACTAGCAAAGATACCAGCTCGACCCCAGATCGAGGCGACGGGCAGCCAGATGTAGGATTTAGCCCGTACGTGGTATCAGACAGATCTCAGGATAGGAGTTGAGGGCCAGACTTGGGCCCAGTTCAAGGAACTATTTAAGGAGCAGTTCTTTCCTGATGTGGCCTTGGGAGGTATCGAGGCACAGTTCGAGGGTCTGGTTCAGGGGAACCAGACGGTAGCTGAGTATGCCGGAGAGTTCTGTCGATTGGCCCGGTTCATAGATGACTTGTCTGAGAAGACGAAGGCGAAGAAGTTTCGTCGGGGCTTGATTAGAGAGGTGCGATCGCTGACTAAGAGCGACCGGAACGCTACATTTGCTGAGATATTTTCTGGGGCTATGGCGGCGGAAGACGACCTAAGGCTGAAGCTGAAGAGGGGTCGTGACTTCTAGGAAGTCAGCAGCAGTCAGGGGCAGGCCAAGAGGCCTCACTTCCTGCAGCAGCAGCAGAGGCCAGTTCAGCAGTACCAGCAGCAGTATCAGCAGCAGGGTCGTGTACCCTTTCAGCAGGTGCACCAGCAGCAGAGAGGGCAGCAGGCACCTCGTCAGCAGCAGGTAGTCATTTGTGCCTTCTGTAAGAAGCCGGGGCACATGATCCATGAGTGCAGGAAGAAGCTAGGCAAGTGCCTACTTTGTGGTGCGGGAGATCACCAATTGATGGATTGCCCTGGGGCTTTTGGGCGAGGAGCTCAGGGAGGTAGAGCCAAGGCTCCAACGGGCCAGCAGAGGGGACTAGCCCTGCAGACCCAGCAGCAGAGGTTCCAGCAGCACCAGCAGCAGGCACGAGGTGGACAGCAGGGGCGAGCTTTTGCCATGGTAGCTGATGATGCCGAGGCCATAGGAGAGCTGATAGCAGGTTCGGTTCTTCTCGACTCCCTTCCAGCATTTGCACTCTTTGATTCCGGGGCTTCCTACAGCTTTGTGTCAGTATCGTATGCTATTAGACATAGTTTGGTTTCTGAACCATTGCCTAGGACCTGCAAGATCACGATCAAGGGTAGGGTCATCCTCATGAGTGATGTTTGCAGAGGGCGGAGCGTCTTATTGGAAGGTCGAGAGTTGGGAGTGAGTTTACTCGTCATGCCATTATCGAACTACGATATAGTATTAGGTATGGACTGGCTGAGTTGACACCATGCCCGCATTGATTGTCGAGGGGATAGAGTTTTGTTCGGGGCGCCAGGAGAGCCAGAGTTTGAGTACACCCGGCGGCAGACAGAGTAGATGACGGAGTCTTCTGTGGAGCTTCAGTTGAGGAGCAGGTGGCTTCACATCCCTTGATCGCAGAGTTTATAGACGTATTTCTAGAGGAGTTGCCAGGGCTTCCACCGGACAGGGATGTAGAGTTCTCGATAGACTTGGTTTTCGGTGCGGAACCGATTTCTCAGCATGTCTATCGAGTGAACAACAGCAAGTTGGTGGAGCTGAAGAAGCAGGTGGATAAGCTGCAGGACAAGGGCTTCATCCGAACTAGCTCTTCACCTTGGGGTGCACCGGTACTCTTTGTACCCAAGAAGGATGGGTCGGTACGGATGTGTATCGACTACAGGGCACTTAACAACCTGACAATCAAGAACAGATACCTACTGTCGCGGATCGATGATCTCTTTGATCAGTTGAGCGGAGCTCGGGTGTTCTCCAAGATTGATTTGAGGTCAGGCTATCACCAGGTGAAGGTGAAGGGGGAGGATATTCCCAAGACCGCTTTCAGGACGCAGTACGGGCAGTTTGAGTTTTTGGTTATGCCGTTTGGGCTAACCAATGCACCAGTGGTATTTATGAATCTAATGAATAAGGTGTTCTACCAGTACTTGGACAAGTTCGTGGTGGTGTTCATTGATGATATCTTGGTATATTCCAAGACAGAGGAGGAGCACGAGGAGCATCTACGGATAGTGCTAGAGACTCTCAGGAGGGAGCAGCTTTATGGGAAACTCTCCAAGTGTGAGTTTTTCTTGGACCGGGTGGACTTCTTGGGGCATGTGGTGACTGGAGATGGTATCTCAGTTGACCCCAAGAAGATCGTAGCAGTTGAGGCTTAGACAGCGCCGACTTTAGTAGCAGAGATCAGGAGTTTCCTGGGGCTGGCAGTATACTATAGGAGATTTGTGCAGGATTTCTCCCGGGTTGCAGAGCCGTTGACTCGGTTGACCCGGAAGGATGCTGAGTATGTTTGGTCAGAGGAGTGTCAGACAGCTTTTGATGAGTTGAAGAAACGGCTTACGGCTAGCTCCGATTCTGACATTGCCTTCAGGATCGGGTGGATTCACTATTTATAGTGATGCTTCAGGGAAGGGGCTGGGTCGTGTCTTGCAGCAGCATGGGAAGGTGATTGCCTATGCTTCCATGCAATCACGTTCCCATGAGAAGAACTACCCTACCCATGACCTGGAGCTGGCAGCGGTGATTTTTGCTTTGAAGTTGTGGAAGCACTATCTGTATGGCGAGAGGGTGGAGATTTTTACAGATCACAAGAGCTTGAAGTATGTGTTTACACAGAAAGAGCTCAACATGAGGCAGTGCAGATGGCTAGAGTTGATGAAAGACTTTGACATCTCACTTCAGTATCACCCGGGGAAGGCCAACGTGGTTGCCGATGACTTGAGTAGGTATCCGACAGCCATATGTTTGACTATGGATCGGCACCTGCTTGCAGACTTGGAGAGCCTTGGGATTGAGGTGATCGTGCCCGGAGTGCAGATGCAGTTATGGGGCCTTCAGATACAGTCGGATTTGATAGAGAGGATCAAGGCGACGCAGTTCGAGGATGTGGCTCTGCGGTGTATCCGAGAGCAGATCAATACAGGATTGGAGGATGGTAAGTTTTCGCTTGCAGAGGATGGTGCCTTGAGGCACGGTTCCCGGTTGTGTGTGCCTAGCGGGGAGCTCAGAGAGCAGATCATACAGGAGGCTCACAGATCGCAGTACTCTATACATCCTGGTGCCAACAATATGTACAAGGATCTGCGAGAGCATGTCTGGTGGTACGGGATGAAGCGGGAGGTGTCCTACTTCGTAGCTAGATGCTTGGTCTGTCAGCAGGTCAAGGCAGAGATGCAGAGGCCCGGAGGATTATTGCAGCCGTTACCCATTCCAGAGTGGAAGTGGGAACATATCACCATGGATTTTGTATCGGGGTTGCCGCGTACACCAGGAAGAAAAGATGTGATTTGGTTCATCGTTGACAGGTTGACCAAATCGGCCAACTTCTTGCCATTTAAGGTGGGTACGTCTACAGAGAGGCTTGCGGAGTTGTATATGAGACAGATAGTCAGGATTCACGGAGTTCCCGTCAGCATAGTCTCAGATCAGGATAGTCGCTTTACTTCCCATTTCTGGAGGAGTCTGCAGACTAGTTTAGGCACTCAGCTCAAGTTTAGTACTGTATACCACTCCCAAACGGACGGACAGTCAGAGAAGACTATTCAGATACTTGAGGATATGCTGCGGACGTACGTCCTGGATTTTGAAGGTTCCTGGGAGGATCATCTATATTTGGTGGAGTTTGCTTACAATAACAGTTTTTAGGCCATCATTGAGATGTCACCGTTTGAGGCTCTGTACGGGCGTAGGTGTCGTACACCCTTATCTTGGGATGATGTTGGAGAGCGAGCTTTACTGGGACCAGAGATGGTTGTTGATGCAGTCGAGAAGGTGAAGCTCATCAGGGACAGACTTCGTATGGCGCAGGACAGACATCGACACTAGGCCGATAGCCACCGGAGGCCGTTGGAGTTTGAGGTACAGATTTAGAGATAGGGTTAGAAGTAGGTTGTTTTATTTTTGTTTTGTTTGATTGATCATGTTTGATTTTTAGTAACTTGAGACCTTGCTTGTGATTAGGTTGGAGACAAGGTTTTTCTGCGGATATCTCCGACTCGTGGTATGATATGTTTTGGTGGAGGTGAGAAGCTTAGCCCGCACTTCATCGGCCCTTTCGTTATCAGCGGGAGAGTTGGTGACGTGGCTTATAGGCTAGACTTGCCACATGTACTAGTGGGAGTTCACAACATATTCCATGTATCACAGTTGAGACAGTATGTGGCTGACCCTAGCCATGTGCTCGATCGTTCAGAGATTGAGGTTGGACCTACTCTCAGTTATCCAGAGCAGCCTGTGGAGATTCTGGATCACCGAGAGAAGGTATTGAGGAACCAGGTGATACCCTTGGTACGCGTCGCATGGAGGCATCATTCTCCAAGAGTGTCTACCTGGGAGCGGGAGGATGAGATGCGCGAGCGGTACCCCTATCTTTTTGGACCTTGAGGTATACTTTTCTATCCTTCTCAGCAGTTTAGTTTTGTCTTTAATTTCGAGGACGAAATTATTTTAAGGAGGGTAGATTTATCACTACCACTTTTCTAGCTTGAGGGTATTTTGGCCATTTTTGAAATTTTGGGAATTATTTGGAATTATTATGTATTATTTAGATTTATTAGAATTAATACGATTTTTAGAGATTTTTAGTATAATTGATTTTGGTCCTATAGTTGACTTTGACTAGTATTGACTTTGGAGACTGTCCTATAGGCTAACCTGGGTCATGACTATTGGTTAGGTTAAGTAACCCTAGCTTGACCTAAGTTAATGATTTCATAATCATTAGAATCATTTTGGGGAAATTAGGAATTAGTTTGATTAAGGAATGGCTTGTGATTTCACAAGTCATTATATGACTTAAAGCCTTAAAGGCCCATAGGCCCACACCATGAACCAAACCCTATCCCAAACCACACCTGGCCGGCCACTAGGTCTCCCTCCCCCTATTTAATCCCCTCCTAGAAATTAGGGCTAGCCTCCATTAGAATTATTGCAAGTTTGGAAAGAGGTGAGTCCCCATCTTCCTTAAATCATAGAAATTCCTATTTAGCTCCTTTTCACCTAAATCAATTTCATTAGGACCTAATATTATTGTACTTGCTGTTGTTTTGAGAGATTTCAGGGAATACACAATTTTTGGATATTTTAGGAGCTTGAGAACCATTTCATTTGGGGCTTTTGTGTAGATTTGCACCATAGGTAAATTTCTAATCTATACCATGAATTTACATTTTATTGCATTTCTAGGAAGCCCTAGCCCTAACCAAACAGTAGGATTAGCTAACCCTAGAATTTGAGTCAATTACGTCGTATCGGACACGTATCAGCACGTATAGGAATGTGATCGACGAAATACCCCAAAGGGCATTTCGACCTAAATTTAGGAATGTGTGTGAATAAAAAAATAGGTTTAGACCTCGCTTATGCATTTCTATTGCACTGAGCACGATTTAGCGTCATGTCGAGTCGTACGGACACGCGGTCGCACACACGCGCACGCTGGCAGGATTTATGCCCTGCTGCTCGGGTGCATTTGCTCAGTGCACACGCCACTTTGGCTCACGAAATTTGACACACGTGTAGTGTCCATGACTAACACGGGGTCCCCCAAGTGGCATGACCCCTCGTGTCATGTCGGACACGCATTTGCGTGTGCACGTGTTATGCACTGTGCGTGCACAGTGTGTACCAGTGTGTTGAGATTGGTCCTCCGTATTTAATTCATTTTAATTAGTTTTAATTCATGTTTTAGTTGTAATTAGATCCTAAATATGTTATATAATCTCTGTTACATTAGGTTACATGTTAAATTAGGTTTTAATATGGAATTTTGGTTCGAATGGGGTTTGAACTGCATTTCTGATACCTTTGACTGATACTGTGGTTTCCAGATTTCCAAACCCTTTAATTCCCTGTTTTAATATATGTTTCTCACTGATTAATGTCCCCACATATTACTGATATATGTTAATGTAGTTTCAATTTAAAAATAGACTTTTGATTGTGAGAATAGGATTGGGCATTGTGGTTGATTTCAATGTAAAGGCTGATACATGAGTTCGAATATGAATACTGAGAATTGGTTCTGTCCTGTTGTTTTCTGAATTGAATCAATGTTTGTTCATTACTTTGACTGTAACTGAGAACTGGGTTTCCCTTTTTTTGCATTGTATATAGTTCACTGTAACTGAGTTTCAATTTAAGATGCTATTTTCCTTAAAATCTGAGATTGCTTCCTTAATTAAAAACCTGAGATTCTTCTTTTTTAAACTGAAATGTGATTCCTGATTCCATTTACAAATGTATTCCCTGTTTCCCTATAAACACTGCCACTGTCTTCACATGTTCCCATTTCACTATCTGTATATCACATACAAGTCTCACACCCTCACTCTCTTCACACACACACAGGTTTCATTAATCTTTTGAACTGAATTCCTTTCTTTTTACTGTCAATTGCAATATTGGTCTTTTTCTTTTTATTAAAACTGAATTCCTTTTCTGTTTCATATTGATATATGTATACACTGTTTTTCCCATGGTTCACTTTTTCTAGCCTTCACTGTCCTTATTTCCTGCATAAACCCAGGTTTTCCTATTGCCATGCCACAGTTCTTTGTCACACACTCTCTAATCTAACACACACATGTACACAGGTTCAACCATCACACTCGCTTGTCATGCCACATTTTTCCACACACACACACAGTACACCACCACATTCATTCCTATTTTCTATGTATATATATTATGTAAAGTATATATATAGGTAATGTATGTATAATTAGGTATCCTATATATATTATATAATGTGTGTGTATCAATATATAATTTGAGATATGATGCAATGTGTGAGATATATATAGTAGTCTATAGGTTATGTATATTCCATATTATATTATAGCCATGTCAGGTGTAATATAGGTTAGATATATTGTCATGTGTGTAATATTATGGTTTGGTTGTTAGGGCATGATATTGCCTAGTAAGCCTAGATTAGTCTTTTTAGAACCTAGAATAGACTAGTTAGACTGGTTTGACTTAGGTTTGACTTAGTTGACCTAGTTTGACTTCTAGGGTTGACCAGAGTTGACTTTGTCTAGATTGACCTAGATTCATGTAGAATGCATTGTAGTGCATTTTAATACCATTCTGGACTTGTTGTGACTTGTTCTGTTCTAATAGGAGCCAGACACCACTCTTGACAGTACTTTCATCTTGGGCATTCAGTTAGCAGGCGAGTACATTCTCTGATCTTTTCATACTTACCTGGATTATTTTCTTGCTCTAGATTACTCTACTTGATGCTGACACGTATCTTCACAGATTAGTACTATATGGATCCTTTCCTGAGATGTTATCCCTCTACGGGTGCATCAGGTATTTCATGCTCATGTACTTTATCATGTGCATCAGGTACTCCTTGTACTCGTACTAGTTCATTTTTACATGTTCTCATGTGCTTTCATGTGCCTCATGTGCTTTCATGTGCTTTATCATGTGCCTCATGTACTACTCATTACATGAGTTCACGTATCTTAGCTGTATTCATGTGCTTATAACGTAACTTGAATGGATCCTTGTGTATTGATTGGGGCGGGGTGAGTAGAATTGGTTTGGACACTATCCCCGTAGGTATTCATGTGCTTCTTAGTTGTATTCATGTGCTCCTAGCCGTTTACATAACCATATTGTACTTAAATTACGTAGCCACTTACAGTCTTTACTATCATGTATTTACTTTCAGTTACAAAATATCTCCTGTTTACTCTTACTTTCCTTTCAGCACTTCCTGTATTTTACTCTATTGCATGATTTATACTCCTAACCTGCTATGAACTGTTTGAGAGACATGTGCTCATTCCCGTCCTAACTGGACCTGTTGAAAATATTACAGAGGACGAGGCTGAGGTGTTTTGCCCTACTTACTACGGTGCCACACTAGATGAGTGCCTGGACTTGGACCAGCAGCAGGATCCACTAGCAGTAAACGACACTCCCTTAGCTTAGGATTATCTTATTTTTCTGGATCACTGTATTAGATTCTGAGATATTTCTGAGATATGTATTATTTTAGACACTTAGAATTCTGGTTTGTATCTCTGTGATTTTTTTCTGTTCTGGATATGTTATCTATATCATTCTATCTTTATCCTATTCTACCTTAGCTATGATTGAGTTATATTCTGTTATGTCACCCCCATTCGGGGAGTATAACTGTTTTACCTTCAACTGTTAGATGTTGTGACCTAGGACAGCGTTCTACCGCCGACACTGCGGCGTAGGCTGGACGTACCCACGTCTCGTGCTCTTACTCTAGGGTGCGGGTCGTGACACCTTCCTGAGACTTAACGACCATCTCACTCATATATGTACACACTTGTATACCTGATTTCTTTCACTAAATGCCTGGGGTTTCAAGCACGACATTGACACTACCTACATGTGGTATCACCTACATCACACCATGAGACACACATTCCTCACAGGAACTGAGCTACACTTAGAATCCTGAGGTTACTCCATGACTTCAGTCCCATAGTCACACTGATTTTCATTCCAGTTTTAAACTAAATTTCTGATGTTAAGTTGCATGTTTAAGTTCACCAACATGTGTATTAGCTCATGATAGTTAGGTTTTTTATTTGTGTAATGGGATTTCAACATGTGGATTGGGCTGTACATATGTGGACTGATACACAGTCCTGGTATTCAAATCTGAACCTTAATTTCCTATTTTAAACTGAATTTCCTGTTTTGGTTGCCATGATTGAATCTTATACATAGGTATTGGACTATTACAATGTAGATTAAATTCGTATTAGTTAGGTTGTTGTTGAATGGGATTTTGTATATGGGATAGGTTATTGAATTCGAATTTAGGATGAGACATAACTGTTAATTTGATTTCGTTTATAAACTGTCATTTAAATTCCAGATTTTAAAGCTGAGAACTTCTCACTAGTTTGATTCAATTCCTGAACATTTGGTTATTTCCTATTGTAATTAGTTCATTGTTGATTCAATTGGTTGATGGTATACTGTTATTGAAATTTCCAGGAAACCGAACCTGAGAATAGGTTCAATTGGTATATTGGAACTGTCTTTGATTTCCTTTCCTTTTTAAAATTGATTTGGTTCCTAATGTTACTCTTATTCCTACTTTCCTGTCACACCAATATTCATATGACACTGTTTCCCTAATGCCACTTCTACATGCTAGATTGGGTTCATTGAGTTAACTATTAGATTGATATTGTCATGGGTTGAATGATTTCCAATGGATGTTGGGACATTTGATTGACAGTTTTGTAAATGCCAATTTGCCATGTTCCTTTACTGTCATTGCAATTCCTGAACACCCTATATCACTCACTGTTCCCATTTTACACACTGTTTTCTATATGGACACACACATGCTCACATGTACACACACACACATGCTTATATCACACATTCATGCCTATATCACACACACCTATCTACTTCCTGTGCACAGAAACACACATGGACACAACCATGGTCTCACACACACATGTACACAAGCACATGTGCTCTATTCCCTAACACTCTATGTATATATATAAACATGTACATACACATCTATATGTAATGTTGTCATGAGACCTATATAGGTACAATGTGTGATATTATATTATAAATTATATATATTATATGTATATGTGTGTGATCTATACTAAATTATATTAGCATATGTAATGTGTGAATGTGTGGTATAGTATATGCATAGCCTATGGGTGTATACCTATGGCTCATTGCCTATGGGTATGGCTTGAATGCCAGTTAAGGGTGTAGTTGACTTGTATAGCCTAGAAATGGTGTGTGCTTGTTAGAATAGGCTGGTTAGGCCTAGTGAGACTTGTTTGGCTTAGGTTTGACCTAGTTGACCTAGTTTGACTAGTCTAGTTGACTAGAGTTGACCGAGAGTTGACTTTAGTCTAGTTTGACCCCAAACTTCATGTAGATGCATTGTAGCAGTCTGTTGTATCATTTTAGACTTATAGTGACTTGTACTATTCTATAGGAGATTGACACCACTCTCGGACAGTAGATACTCTTCAGATACTCAGGATACAAGCGAGTACATTCTCTGACCATTTCATACTTGTCTGGATTTACATTCTTGCTCTAGATTACTGTACTTGATGCTGACACGATTGTTATCACGGATTGGTACTATATGGATCCTTTTGAGATGTTATCCCCTTGTATTCACTAAATATATATTGTGATGTGCGTTGTATTTATTGAATACCCTTATCCTTGTATACTCATTGTGCATATTGTACTCTCATTACCACATGAGTCCCATGGATAGACCATTGTACAACTATTGTATAACATTGTACATCTATTGTATAACATTGTACATTATTGTATAAGATAACGTAACTGAGTGGATCCTTGTGTATTGATTGGGGAGGGGGAGTAGAATTGGTTATGTAATCAAATCCTATTGTACAATATGTATAACTATTGTATATGTTCATTGTGCACTCACGTACAATAGAGTTGCCATTGTATTGTCCTAAACCGTTTACATAACCATATTGTACTCTAAATCACATATTGCTTACAGTTCTTACTTATCATATATAGATTTTCTATTATCAAATCTTTGTTGTTTTTATATACATTCTTCTTTCAGTATTTCTGTATCTTACTCTATTGCCTGCTTTATATTTCCTAACTTGATATGAATTGCGTGAGATATTTGTGCTCGCTCCGTCCTGACTGGACCTGTTGAAAATTTTACAGAGAATGATGAGGCTCTGGTATCTTCCATTATGGTGCAGCCTTAGACAACACTTGTGACTTGGACCCACTTGCAGTAGAGGATCTACCACTAGTGGTTTAGACTGCTAGCTTAGACTCTTGTCTTTCTCATTGATACATTATTGTTTATATTGGGAGTTTATTTTATCTGATGTTTATGGAGATGTTGTCTTAGACACTTAGACTTCTATCTGATTGTATCTCTGTGGATTTATTTGTTCCATATCTATCTATCTCTTTATCGTATTCTACCTTAGATGTGATTGAGACTGTGTTGCTATGTCACCTCCATTCGGAGTGTATATACTGTATAGGTACCTTTATATTATTAGATGATTGACCTAGGACAGCGTTCTACTGCCGACACTGCGGCATAGGCTGGGTGCTGTTACATACTCGTACCCTCACGGTAGGTACGGGTCGTGACATTTTTAGTGGTGGCCCATGCAGGTCGAGTTTATGTATGGTTTTCAAACTAGAGTATCACTACAGCCTGCAGTAGGATTAGGATATTTGAGGGTACTCAATCACACTAGAAGAACTCTTAATCAGATTCCTTTTATCCAAATTACTGCTTATTGATTTTCCTTGAGTATAAATTGTCCTTCTTTGAATTTTTGCTTCATTCTCAGAAATTGTTTCTTGTTTTGATCTGTCTTCATGATGGTTATGGAGACACGAATCGCTCCGGTTCGGAGGATACTATCGAGAGGCTGGTCACCTCTCGTCATGTTCAACAGGGCCTCGAGACCGCAGCTTCTGTTTTGCCGACTCAGGTTGGCGTTTCTGCTATTGGATGCACCTCCGCCTGTACAGAGATATTTTCCGTCATTTCCGATTTCTCTCAGCAGCAGAGGTACCTGCAGTACCAGCAGTAGGCCAGAGGAAACCAGCAAGGGCGAGCTTCGCTTGGACAGTCGAGGATGCATAGGCCATTGGAGATCTTGCTGCAGGATTCCGATCTTCTCGATTCCATTTCCACAATTGCCTCTTATAACTATCTTGAAATTCGATTCCACCCTCCTTGTTGACTGATTAATTTGTTCTGTTGTTCTTGTGTTACGTTTGTTTTCTTCTAAGAAAATCATATGGGCTAGGTCACCTCAATCATGGGATCTAGAATCTTCGATAGTCGTGTTAGCTGGCATAGTGAGGACATATAGTCAGATTTTGGACGTAATTCTCGGGTGTAAGAATTTAAGGTTTTCGC